>SJYQ01104358.1:34482-71951 GCA_006410935.1 Redunca redunca | reverse complement strand
AGGGCAGAGTCCAGAAGGGGTTCAAATGGAGCTTCCAGCCATTTTCTCCCAGTGGAGTCACAGAGAGCATCAGCTCCTTTCAGTCATGATATGTGACAGCATATACAGATTATTGCCAACTAGGGAAGCTTTCCCAAGACTTTAATGTCCAGAGGTTTTATTGGAGCTCAGTCACAATGCCCATTTGCCTGACTTTGGTCATCAGCCCTTCCCAGAGAGCAGACCAATGATTTCAGTCTAATTCCTCTAGAGATTAGAACTGATACAGCATAGCTCAAAGTCCCCATCATAAACCCCATTCCCATCAAGCGGGATACTCCGGGGGCCTAGTGATCACTTCCCAGGGTCTAAGGGCAGAGGCTAGATCTCTCTTTGGGAAGAGCTAGGAATAATCATATCTATGTTGGTCAACACCCCTACTTCCTTGAAAGGGTTACTTTGTACACACTTAAGTGGAGGGTTATGTAGAGAAAGAGAGGCCACCCCTTAATCTAATTATTGAATCTGATCTGTAGATACAGTGTAAAATTCTCCCTGATACAATGTAGAATATGTATAATGAGGAGAAAAAATTAATATATGTAGTCATGAATGGATGTGAGAGATGGACTATAAAGAAAGCTGAGCACTGAAAAATTGATGCTTTTGAACTGTGGTGTTAAGAGAAGATTCTTGAGAGTCCCTTGGACTGCAAGGAGATCCAACCAGTCCATCCTAAAGGAAATCAGTCCTGAATATTCACTGGAAGGACTGATGCTGAAGCTGAAACTCCAATACTTTGGCCACCTGATGCGAAGAACTGACATTTGAAAAGACCCTGATGCTGAGAAAGGTTGAAGGCAGGAGGAGAAGGGGACAACAAAGGATGAGATAGTTGGATGGCATCACCGACTCAATGGAATGAGTTTGAATAACTCCAGGAGTTGGTGATGGACAAGAAGGCCTGGCATGCTGCAGTCCATGGGGTTGCAAAGAGTTGGACACAACTGAGCGACTGAACTGAACTGACTGAACTCTTATCAACCTCTTCTGTCTGGTTTGCCAGGAGTGTATGCCATATAAAAAAATGAGAATGACTCATTCAAAGTCTTATCTTTAGCTCTTATCTCAAAGTGTGATCCTAGGACTAGCAGAGAAATGGAATTATAAGACTGCTTTTGACAAAACTTGAGTCTCGTTGCATGGCTCTTAAATTCTAGGAAATTCCCCGGCGGTCCAGTGGTTAAGACTCCTCATGCAAAGAGCCCAGGTTCAATCCCTGGTTGGGGAACTAAGATCCAACAAGCCACGTGGTATGGCAAAAGCCTAAAAAATAATTTAAATTGTAGAACAATTTTTGTCTGCATTAAATCTTTTGAGAGCTTCTTATTAAGTTGCCCTGTCCCCAAACTGTCAAAATCTTTCTCCAAGTGGGAAATGTATGGAAAGCAATGTATTTGATGATCACAAAAATGATGGGTGACACATAAAATTTCAGTATGGGAGAGTGAATCTATTTGAAGAAAGAACAAAGATTTAGAACCTAATCTTTTTCTACCCAGATCTGGTGAAACATTTCCTACTGTAGTTGTCTCTGCTGTAGCTATACAAACAAATGTGCAGTTACTAATAGGGAAGAAGACAATACCTGGCTAGGAAAGTAAAAAGCTCTTGAGAAAGATTAAGAGAGTAATTCAAATCAGTGAATATTTACTAAGTGCCAGTTACATACAAAGTGTTTCACTAGGTTTTACCAGTCAGAAGAAGAGAATTAACATTGGCTCAGTGTCCTCCTCTGCGGCTGGCCCTGGACAAAGCACTTTACATCTTTTTAACTCATTTTATTCTTGCCACTGTGTTGAAAGGTGCTATTTATCCCCATTTTACAGATAAGAACACTAAGGCTCTAAAAAAAAAGTAAATTTGCCTATCTCAGTTTAGTAAAGAAGGAAATAGAATTCTAGCTCATAGCTGTCTGATTCCAAAGCCTATATTAGTTCATTTACACATGTATTGTCTCATTTTCATTCCATAAGAAGAGTAATTCTCTTGTTCCCCCTTGGTGAGGACACTAGAGGAAATGTGGATGGTGTGCACGGACATTATGTGACTAGTAATAGAACAAGGAATCATGTTCATCTGCCTTTTACCGAGTTATTACTATTAGACTGTTACATATTATCTCACAACTCTATGAAGACGTAATGGTTCCTACAAAATAGATGAAGTAACCAGATTTTCAGTTCCCTGATAAGTAATCCAGTGTTGTTTTCCCTCCCTCCAGCAGTTGACAGGTGTAATTATAGAAGGATACATGAAGCTACAAATACTAGAGCTACAAGAAGGAAATTCAGTGCATTCAAAAGTTGAGCCAGGGGCTTCTCTGGTGGTCCAGTATCCTCCTGCCAATGCAGGGAACACGGGTTCAGTCCCTGCTCTCGGAAGATCCCAAATGCCTTGTGGCAACTAAGCCTGTGAGCTACAACTACGGAGCCAGCTGTCTAGAGCCACAACTGTTGAAGCCCATGTGCCTAGCGCCTGTGCTCTGCAACAGGTCACCACAATAAGTCCATGAGCCACAGCTAGAGAAAAATGAAGACCCAGTGCAACCATAAATAAATAAATCTTAAAAAAGAAAAAGTTAAACCACAAAATTATGGGCCTGGAAGTGGGCTTGCCCTTGAACTGCCTTTTGGTACTTTCCAAATGTCTTTAGACAATAGACTGTAAATAGCTTGCAGCAGTAATTTGGACCAAAAAAATCAAAAAAAAGTATGAATACATCTTCATCCTTAGTGCCTATCAGCAAAGAGTAGGTGTGTTCAAATTTCAATCTGTGAGCCCCGGAGGCTCAACATGATCATTTGTGCAGGGTGCAAATGACCTGATCTGTCTGCCAGATTGTGCTGTGCATCAGTGGAAAGATGCAAATCTTTTGATCTTTCAAATACTTGGCTCCTTGGGAATGTTTGAGAGTAATTGATAGCATAGGCTGGATCAATGTGTAGGTCCAGTTACACCAACAGAGAAAAAGGTAACTGTTTCAAAATGCCTTTAGCAACCCAGTCTGCAGATTGTTATTGGTGTGACTATTGCTGAAACAGGTGTTGGGTTCATAAATTTGCATAGCACAATGTTTCTCTTGTGGCAGCAGCCCATGCCATAATTGGTGCCATCTGTATTTGTCTCTGGAAGTTTGGTTTCTAATATGAAGGCAGAGAGTCTTATGCGGTCTAATTTCATAATGCTCATGTTACTCTGAGGGTGCTTGACTTTGGAGAAATGTTCATCATTTCTAAGGAAAAATATGAACTGAAGGAAAATGTTCAAGTAATGACATGTTGCTTTTTCTTCATGGATTGTTTTCATTTCTGAGTACATAAAATTAAGGCCACACCTACGGAACTGCTTCTTCAGAGCACTAAGCAGGGAAGATCTAGCTAGAATGGAAAACCAACAGACCCTGTCAACATATTTGTAATTTTCTTTTGACAGGCACTATTTTCACTAGAACCTCTCTTCTGGAAGTTTTCTTTTTAACCTCTCAATCAATTAGTAGAAATCAGAGTTTGGAATGAACTTTTTCTTATATCTGATTCACCTTCTTTTCCACCAGAGAAAGCAGAAGGTATTTGGGTTGCAGTTTTATCTTGGATCTGTTTCTAATGGGGGAAGGATAAATAGAAAATTGTATGAAATCTTAATTTTTCAAACTCTGAAAGACAGTAACTGGAGCCATCTAATAAAGCACATCCTAGAACTATAAGCATAGTCTTTTCATTGAACACCACCTTTAAATCAACTTTATTGTCTTTAGCAATTCAAGCAGATTGCAAATCTTTAAGCCAAGTAATTGCTTTAGGTGTAATATTTATGTATTCTTTTACATTTTTCTCTCTCTAGGTCCATGAAGATCTTTATGAATTAAGGGAGAAATTAACAAAATTCCCGCTTGAGAAAAAAGGCGGGGCTCTAGACATTCAGAATCTTGAAACAGCCATCAAAAGGACTGAAATGGGGTTAAAAGTAAGTAGAGCTTCATATATTAAATAAAATCCTGGAAGGAGATAAAGATTCCTCCAGAAGAACTGTGCTTCTCACCAGCTCTGTGTAATTCTGGAACAGAGAGGGCTTTGGTTGGTCATCAGCTTTCCCATCCTGTTCCTTTTTTAAGAATGGTGATTATTAGCTGATTGATTGATTTACATCCTGTCATATGCCACAAAGAATGTGAGATATGGATAATATATGATTATGCAGTAATTTATGACCCCTAAAATGTGGTTTGATAAAAAGAATTTATAATTTTAAAAAACTACTCATAGTCCAACAGTATGCCTGACAGAAAAGGATTCATGCCAATACATCGCAGAGAGTTTCTATTAGAATCACTGGGATTCTAAAAAATAAAGAGTTCGCTCTTCATTAATAGCTTAAGTATTTTAAGATTAAGTAATTTTTAAATATTGTAACCTAGTACATAACACTGAAAATAGAAATAAAGTAGACAGGAGGACTTTCCTGTGGTGGTCCAGTGGCTAAGACCCCAAGCTTCTAACGCAGGGGAGGCCTGGGTTTGATTTCTGGTCAGGGTACGAGATCCCACATGCTGTAACTAAGAGTTCACATGCCCCAACTAAAGACCCCATGTGTTGCAGTGAAGACCTGGCACAGCCAAATAAATAAATATTTTAAAAAATAGAGAGGAACTTCATCATTATAGATGGACCTAAGGGCACAGGAGAATCCAATCTTCCGACTAGGCTAACACTCGTATACAAAACCAGGATCTATTAGCACGTGTTTCCAATAAAGACAGCCTCCATCATCTAGACCTCTATCAGCATCTCTACTCTTGCTTCCGATCTTCACTGTTCCATCTTACTGGCTTCCTGGCCCAGCTCCTGAGGCTGAGAGTTGGGGTAATATGTTGATGCCTCATCAGGTTAGCGTGCTGTTGTCCTATATAACGTGATGGTGAGAGGGCTGGACCCAGCTGGAGTCTTTGGATTTGGCCATTTAAAATCATCTGTTACCTAAAGGCCAAACTCTTTCCTCAGATGCTTGCTTGAAGTCCTGGTAAGAGAAAGATATTACTCTGTGTCCATGGTACCTAGCAAGTTTCCCCGACCAAGTAGCAAAATGACTACTGTGCAGTTTCATTTGTGAAAAATGCTACAGGTCACTTAAGCTTTGGTCTCAACCGTTTATGATGCTTTTTGGGATAAAGTAATTTGGCCTCGAGATGCCTAATGATACCTTAGGCTTGTAACAAACATAGCATGTTATCTCTTTTGGCTTAATTACATCAGTCAGAGGGTTAACTAGTGAAATGGAGAAAATTAGGTGAGGATTTCCAGTCCACTCTAATGGCCTAAACTTTAACTTTTCTGTAACAGATACACATCGAGAAGTATTTAAACGTTGTACACCAACATGTGTTAACAACTCCTATTGATTATAACTTATATTCTTCTCATGCTTCCAAATGGTAAGTAAAATAGCCATTTTAGGGTCTAAACTAAGTACAAAAAAAACACAACAACTTTTCTCACTCAGTGAGATGACTGTAAAGACAAAATTTCCTTTGCTTTGTTTATATCCATTCTAATTTCCATACAAGTTTTACATATGAAGTTAATGGCAGAATTTAGACTTTAATAAAGTTATTCTAAGTTATTTTTACTGCATTTTAATGCTTGACATCATGACAGTTATGGTGTTTTTGGTGTTACATCGTTTTGGTGTTACATCTTTTATATTTTTAGTAAAGCATATCCCAAATTCAAGTGCTTCCCTGGTTGCTCAATGGGAAAGAATCTGCCTGTCAATGCAGGAGATGCATATTCAATCCCTGGGTCAGGAAGATCCCTTGCAGAAGGAAATGGCAACCCACACTAGTATTCTTGCCTGGGAAATCCCATGGATAGAGGAGCCTGGTAGGCTACAGTCTATTGTGTCACAAAAGAATCGGATACAACTTAGTAACTAGACAATAACAACAACATGCCGAATTCAATTCCTATAGGAAATATTTTAAAGCAAATCGATTTTTATGCTATTTAGATCATCTGGAGCTTTCTTTACAGTTTTTAGCCCGTCGTGTGGAAACAGTGTCAGACTTTATTTTGGGGGGCTCCAAAATAACTGCAGATGGTGACTGCAGCCATGAAATTAAAAGACGTGTACTCCTTGGAAGAAAAGTTATGACAACCTAGATAGCATACTGAAAAGCAGAGACATGACTTTGCCAACAAAGGTCCGTCTAGTCAAGGCTATGGTTTTTCCAGTGGTCATGTATGGATGTGAGAGTTGGACTGTGAAGAAAGCTGAGTGCCGTAGAATTGATGCTTTTGAACTGTGGTGTTGGAGAAGACTCTTGAGAGTCCCTTGGACAGCAAGGAGATCCAACCAGTCCATTCTGAAGGAGATCAGCCCTGGGATTTCTTTAGAAGGAATGATGCTAAAGCTGAAGCTCCAGTACTTTGGCCACCTCATGCGACGAGTTGACTCATTGGAAAAGACTCTGATGCTGGGAAGGATTTGGGGCAGAAGGAGAAGGGGACGACAGAGGATGAGATGGTTGGATGGCATCACTGACTCGATGGACATGAGTCTGAGTGAACTCCAAGAGTTGGTGATGGACAAGGAGGCCTGGCGTGCTGCAGTTCATGGGGTCACAAAGAGTTGGACACGACTGAGTGACTGAGCTGACTGACTGACTGACTGACGTGCTTTACTTAAAGATGATTTTGGTATCCAGGGTAAACAAAACAAAAGTAAACAAAACAAAAGTAATAAAACTTGCTTGAAATGGTGGCTCAGACGGTAAAGAATCTGTCTGCAATGTAGGAGATCCAGGTTCAGTCCCTGAGTCAGGAAGATCTCCTGGAGAAGGGAATGGCTACCCACTCTAGTACTCTTGCCTGGGGAATTTCATGGACAGAGGAGCCTGGTGGGCTATAGTCCATGGGGTCACAAAGAGTCAAACACAACTGAGCAACTAACATATACATTAATAATACAACCTAAGAGATGATTTATTAAAATTAGTATTGAGTTAAAGAGAAATGACCTTTTCACACAAAACTATGTATAAAATAGATAACTAATAAGGACCTACTGTATGGCACAGGGAACTCAATACCCTGTAATGATTTATACAGGAAAAGAATCTAAAAGAGAGTAGATATATGTATCAGTATTAGTTCAGTTGCTCAGTCATATCCGACTCTTTGGAACCCCATAAACCACAGCACACCAGGCCTCCCTGACCATCACCAACTCCTGGAGTTCACCAAAATTCATGTCTGTTGAGTCGGTGATGCCATCCCAACCATCTCATCCTCTGTCGTCCCCTTCTCCTCCTGCCCTCAATCTTTCCCAGCATCAGGGTCTTTTCCAATGAGTCCCATCTTCGCATCAGGTGGCCAAAGTATTAGAGTTTCAGCTTCAACATCACCCTCCTATGAACACCCAGAACTGATCTCCTTTAGTCTGGTTGGATCAGACTTGCAGTCCAAGGGACTCTCAAGAATCTTCTCCACCACCACAGTTCAAAAGCATCAATTCTTCGGTGCTCAGCTTTCTTTATAGTCCAACTCTCACATCCATACATGACTACTGGAAAAACCATAGCCTTGACTAGATGGACCTTAGTTGGCAAAGTAATGTGTCTGCTTTTTAATATGCTGTCTAGGTTGGTCATAACTTTTCTTCCAAGGACTAAGCGTCTTTTAATTTCATGGCTGCAGTCACCATCTGCAGTGATTTTGGAGCCCCCCAAAATAAAGTCTGACACTGTTTCCACTGTTTCCCCATCTATTTGCCATGAAATGATGGGACCAGATGCCATGATCTTAGTTTTCCTAATCTTGAGCTTTAAGCCAACTTTTTCACTCTCCTCTTTCACTTTAATCAAAATGCTCTTTAGTTCTTCTTCACTTTCTGCCATAAGGGTGGTGTCATCTGCATATCTGAGGTTATTGATATTTCTCCTGGCAGTCTTAATTCCAGCTTGTGCTTCTTCCAGCCCAGCATTTCTCATGATGTACTCTGCATATAAGTTAAATAAGCAGGGTGACAATATACAGCCTTGATGTACACCATTTCCTATTTAGAACCAGTCTTTTGTTCCATGTCCAGTTCTAAGTGTTGCTTCCTGACCTGGATACAGGTTTCTCAAGAGGCAAGTCAGGTGGTCTGGTATTCCCATCTCTTTCAGAATTTTCCACAGATTATTGTGATCCACACAGTCAAAGACTTTGGCATAGTCAAAGATTTCACATCAAAAGCAGAAATAGATGTTTTTCTGGAACTCTCTTGCTTTTTCTATGATCCAGCGGATATTGGCAATTTGATCTCTGGTTCCTTTGCTTTTTCTAAAACCAGCTTGAACATCTGGAAGTTCACGGTTCACATATTGCTAAAGCCTGGCTTGGAGAATTTTGAGCATTACTTTACTAGCATGTGAGATGAGTGCAATTGTGCGGTAGTTTGAGCATTCTTTGGCATTGCTTTTCTTTGGGATTGGAATGAAAACTGACCTTTTCCAGTCCTGTGGCCACTGCTGAATTTTCCAGATTTGCTGACACATTGAATGCAGCACATTCACAGCATCTTCTCTTAGGATTTGACTTAGCTCAACTGGTATTCCATCACTTCCACTAGCTTTGTTCGTAGTGATGCTTCCTAAGGCCCACTTGACTTCACATTCCAGGATGTTTGACTCTAGGTGAGTGTATATACTCTAGGTGAGTATATATGTATAACTGATTGTAAGCCAACCATAGTAAAAAAAAAAAATTTAAAAAAAAAAGAGAAATAACCTTTTCTTACTTTGGACCTTCTTCAGTCCAGGCCTTCTGAATTGAAGTGAACATAGATCAAGGTTTTGTATGAAGCTTAAAATCCTGTGGTCCTTTTTGCATCATAAATATATATCAAGGGTAAATGAATCATATCAGACAGGGAGGTCAAGTTTCAGAGAGAAACCCAGAGATACAGCCAGGTCCCAGCTCTCGTAGTGGGGAACAGAGCCTCGGGTGTTCAGTGTACCCGTTTCCTTTTCCCCTCCTTGAAGGTAGTGCCACAGGCAACCATCATCCCTTGGCAGAGGCAACCCTTCCCTAGTCTGTCTAGTTTGAAGTCATTTATATCTTAGGGTTTCGTTTGTTTGTTTTGGCCATACCGTGCAGTTTGTGGGGTCTTAGTTCCCCCATCAGATATCAAACCCATGCCCTTGGCAATGAAAGCATGAAGTCTTAACTACTGGACCATCAGGGAATTGCCCTATCTTAGATTTTTAAATTTGAGAATAAAAATATGATTTTCAAGTAGGTTTATATAAATCATCATTTGAAACAAGGAATCTGTAGGGAAAGTAACAAAAGGGATTCTTGGAGAAGAAAATATTGGAGGTTATTTTACTACCTCATATTGACTCAGTTCTAAATTAAAAGAATAGGGACTTCCCTCATGTCCAGCAGTTAAGACTCCATACTCCCAGTGCAGGGGGCCTGGGTTTGATCCCCAGTCAGGGAAATAGACCCTACATGCAACAACTAAGACCCAGCACAGCCAAATAAACAAATATTAAAAATAATAATAAATCAAGAGAGCCACACAAGGCAAAGTGGGAGGACTATTTAGATGGCAGCCAGGAGATGTGTAGTAGGTGGGGAGCGTGCATCCAAGAGATGGAGTGTACACACAGCAATGAGAAAGCTCCAGCGTGGAGAAGGCAGGGGAAGTAGGACGGGAGACGAGACGTCTGTCGCCAGCTCTAAAGAAAGTTCTCCTGTCCTGTCTCCAGTTCCTCTTTGTCTTCTCATCTTGACAGAGTACAGAGTTTCTGGGCTGTGGTTTTGCACGCTATGCTAGCTGAAGAGAACAGACTAGGTAGCAGAGAACCAAATACAAAGATTCTGGCAGAGGACTTTGCTTACACAGTTCTCCATGGCCAAGGAGCACCCTTGCTCCTGTTAGGGTCTGGAAGAGTGGAGAAAGATGTGAACTGGAGTGTGGAGCTGGAACCCAGAAATGGTCTTTGCATCCTTCCTTTCCTGTTCAATAAAGTAATACAACCACTGGCTGTCTTATCAGGAGGACAGGAGCCTGGCAAGTTCATAGGAGCCCTACAAGCCTGGGGGAGCATTTCAGTCATAGCTGTGGATTTGGGAGGCTAAAGTGGCCTCAGATTTGAAAATGAAATGAAGTGAGCCATGGTCAAAAACTGGAGAGAGTCCAAACTGGGTCTTAAAAGTAAGCAGGTCCAAGGCAGTCCCTGGGAGTGGAAGATGTAAGCTTTTATGTATAGGATGGATAAACAAGAAGGTCCTACTGTATAGCACAAAGTACTATATTCAGTATCTTATGATAAACCATAATGGAAAATAATATTTTAAAAAAGAATGCATATATATGTATAACTGAATCACTTTGCTGTATAGCAGTAATTAACACAACACTATAATCCAACTATCCTTCAATTTTTAAAACTTAAAAAGAACAGTGAGGCCCAGATTAGAGTCCAGTCAACTGTCTGCAAGTGTCCTCTCCTACACCATAGCTACATAAAAGCCAAGAAGTCTAATTTTCACAGAGGATGGTTTTCCTTTTTCACCAGTATTGCTCAAGAAAAAAATCTGGTGGTATTTTGTCTAGTAGAGACAAAACCCAGTAGGTACACAACGTGATGACAATGGATTCCAGCAGATGGAAGATTTTCCCAGCAGTCATTCAGAAAACAGTGATAAGGATATTATCAACAGTGGTATATTTTCTCCAACGAGCTCAAAGTGCTTTTGTATTGTTTCCAAATAGGTTTCATTATTATTCCCACTTTGGCAATGATTCTTCTTCTATGTCAAAGTGTGGTTCTTCCTCTTACCATTGCTGGCTTGCACAGATTTTATTGCATGAGATATCTGCTCACACTGCTCTTAACGACCACCCTTTGCTCATTGACACTAGGAGGGTGACTACCATCTGTACCAACACCATCAGAACTGCACAAAAATCTTCATTTTATATTCTGTTACGCTAGTGTTTAAGGGTGAAAAAAAGAACAAAGCAAATAATAGAAACAATGAGAAGGAAAGAAGAGGTTTCTGTTAAACGATAAGCATAGATTAGAAGGTATATTCTCACTCAGTTATTGGACCCCCTTAGAGCCATCCTCTTCTGTGTTGTTACAAGGCAGTACAGAAATCCCACTTATTCAGAATATGAC
This sequence comes from Redunca redunca, assembly GCA_006410935.1. NCBI lineage: Eukaryota > Metazoa > Chordata > Mammalia > Artiodactyla > Bovidae > Redunca > Redunca redunca. The sequence continues at coordinate 60,739 of SJYQ01104358.1, read as the reverse complement.
TACATCCTAGAGACTAAGGGAGACAAAGCACAGGGGACAAGATGTTTACACTTGGCCATCTAGGTGAAGGGTATTTGCATGCTTACTATCCTTTCAGTTTCTTTGTGGCTTTGAAGTTTTTTGAAACAAAAAATAAAAATTTTAAGAAGCATCATAAAATAATAGGAAAAACAGTTCCAACACATGGGATACAAAAATTACTAATAGTCTTAAATACAAAGTGTTTTCTTGCCATAATCATAATAAAAAAACCTTGACATAAAACAAAATGACATCAGTGGACTACTCACAGAGCTAGGAATGCAAAGAACCAGTAAATACGTGAAAAATGTTTAGTAGCACTGTTGAACCATAGGAATACAAATTGAACTATATAATGGGTTGGCTAAAAAGTTCATTTAGGTTCATCTATAACATCTTACATAAAACCCGAATAAACTTTTTGGCCAAACCAATATTACTATTTTGCCTAACAAATTAGCAGTTCAGTTCAGTTCAGTCACTCAGTCATGTCCAACTCTTTGTGACCCCATGGACTGCAGCACGTCAGGCTTTCCTGTCCATCACCAACTCTCAGAGACTACTTAAACTCACGTCCATTGCATCGGTGATGCCATCTTGTTCTCCTTTGTCCCCTTCTCCTGCCTTCAGTCTCTCCCAGCATCAGGGTCTTTTCCAGTGAGTCAGGTCTTCGCATCAGGTGGCCAAAGTATTGGAGCTTCAGCTTCAATATCAGTCCTTCCAATGAATATTTAGGACTCATTTCCTTTAGGATGGACTGGTTGGATCTCCTTGTAGTCCAAGGAATTCTCAGAAGTCTTCTCCAACACCACAGTTCAAGAGCATCAATTCTTCAGCGCTCATCTTTCTTTATAGTCCAACTCTCACATCCATACATAACTACTGGAAAAACCATGGCTTTGACTAGATGGACCTTTGTTGGCAAAGTAATGTGTCTGCTTTTTAATATGCTGTCTAGGTTGGTCATAAACTTTTCTTCCAAGGAGCAAGCGTCTTTTAATTTCATGGCTGCAATCACCATCTGAGTGATTTTGGAGGCCTAGGAAAGAAAGTCTGTCACTGTTTCCATTGTTTCCCCATCTATTTACCATGAAGTAATTGGACCCGATCTTTGTTTTTGAATGTTGAGTTTTAAGCCAGCTTTTTCACTCTGCTCTTTCACTTTCATCAAGAGGCTCTTTAGTTCCTCTTTGGTTTCTGCCATAAGGGTGGTGCTGTCTGCCCATCTCAGGTTGTGGTTATTTCTCCCAGCAATCTTGATCCAGCTTGTGCTTCATCCAGTCTGGCATTTCACATGATGTACTCTGCATATAAATTAAATAAGCAAAGTGACAATATACAGCCTTGAAGATTTGGAGCCAGTACGTTTTTCCATGTCCAGTTCTAAGAGTTGCTTCTTGACCTGCATACAGATTTCTCAGAAGGCAGGTAAGGTGGTCTGATATGCCCATCTCTTAAAGAATTTTCCACAGTTTGTTGTTATCAACACAGTCAAAGGCTTTGGCATATCAATCAAGCAGAAGTAGATGTTTTTCTGGAATTCTCTTGCTTTTTATATGGGCCATCAGATGTTGGCAATTTGATCTCTGGTTCCTCTGCCTTTTCTAAATCCAGTTGGAACATCTGGAAGTTCTCGGTTCATGTCCTGTTGAAGCCTCACTTGGAGAATTTTGAGTATTACTTTGCTAGCGTGTGAAATGAGTGCAGTTGTGCAGTAGTTTGAACATTCTTTGGCATTGCCTTTCTTTGGGATTGGAATGAAAAAACTGACCTTTTCCAGTCCTGTGGCCACTGCTGAGTTTTCCAAATTTGCTGGCATATTGAGTGCAGCACTTTCACAGCATCTTCTTTTAGGATTTGAAATAGCTCAGCTGGAATTCCTTCACTTCCACTGGCTTTGTTCATAGTGATGCTTCTGAAGACCCACTTGACTTCACACTCCAGGATGTCTGGCTCTAGATGAGCCATCATGGTTATGTGGGTCATTAAGATCTTTTTTGTATATTTCATCTGTGTATTCTTGCCACCTCTTCTTAATATTTTCTGCTTGTTAGGTTCATGTAATTTCTGTCCTTTATTGTGCCCATCTTTGTACAAAACGTTCCCTTGGTATTTCTGATTTTCTTGAAGAGATCTTTAGTCTTTCCCATTCTACTGTTTTCCCAGTCTATTTCTTTGCATTGATCACTGAGGAAGGCTTTCTTATCTCTCCTTGCTATTCTTTGGAACTCTGCATTCAGATGGATTTATCTTTCCTTGTCTCCTTTGCCTTTAGCGTCTCTTCTTTCCTCAGCTATTTCTAAGGCCTCCTCAGATAACCATTTTGCTTTTTAGCATTTCTTTTTCTTGGGGATGGTTTTAATCACTACCTCCTGTACAATGTTATGAAACTCCATCCAGTGTTCTTCAGGCACTCTTTCTATCAGATCTAATCTCTTGAATCTATTTGTCACTTCCACTGTAAGGGATTTTATTTAGGTCATAGCTGAATGGTCTAGTGGTTTTCCCTACTTTTTTCAATTTAATCTGAGCTACGGTCAGGTCCCCGTCTTGTTTTGCTGACTGTATTTAGCTTCTCCATCTTTGGCTGCAAAGAATATAATCAGTTTGATTTTGGTTTTGACCATCTGGTGATGTCCATTTGTAGAGTTGTTTCTTGTGTTGTTGGAAGAGGGTGTTTCCTATAACTAGTGCATTCTTTTGGCAAAACTCTGTTAGCCTTTGCCCTGCTTCATTTTGTACTCCAAGGCCCAATTTGCCTGTTACTCCAGGTATCTCTTGACTTCCTACTTTTGCATTCCAGTCCCCTATAATGAAAAGGACATCTTTTTTGGGTGTTAGTTATAGAAGGTCTTGTAGGTCTTCATAGAACCATTCAACCTCAGCTTCTTTAGCGTTAGTGCTTGGGGCATAGACTTGGATTACTGTGATACTGAATGGTTTGCCTTGGAAACGAACAGAGATCATTCTGTTGTTTTTCAGATTGCACCCAAGTACTGCATTTTGGTCTCTTTTGTTGACTCTGAGGGCTACTCCATTTCTTCTAAGGGATTCTTGCCCACAGTAGTAGATGTAATGGTCATCTGAATTAAATTCACCCATTCTAGTCCATTTTAGTTCATTGATCCCTAAAATGTCAATGTTCACTCTTGCCATCTCCTGTTTGACCACTTCCAATTTACCTTGATTCATGGACTTAACATTTCATGTTTCTATGCAATATTGTTCTTTATAGCATCACACTTTACTTCCATCATCAGTCACATCCACAACTGGGTGTTGTTTTCCCTTTGGCTCAGTCTTTTCATTCTTTCTGGAGTTATTTCTCCACTGATCTCCTGTAGCATATTGGGCACCTACCGACCTGGGGAATTCATCTTTCAGTGTCCTATCTTTTTGCCTTTTCATACTGTTCATGAGGTTCTCAAGGTAAGAATACTGAAGTGGTTTGCCATTCCCTTCTCCAGTGGACCACATTTTGTCAGAACACTCCACTGTGACCCGTCCATCTTGGGTGGCCCTACATGGCATGGCTCATAGTTTCATTGAGTTAGACAAGGCTGTGATCCATTAGTTTGTGATATAATTTGTTACAGAAAACTAACAAATTAGCAAAACAGATAAAGCCACCCTAGTACTCAGTGCTGCTGAGGAGGCAGAAAAAAAGGACAGGTTTTTCTGTAAGATATTAAGAATTTTCCAAAATTAACAACAGATGATAAACCACACAGAGAATACCAGGCAGGTAAGTAGGCATTTAGTGTAAGTAGGCATTTTTCTAGCCAGGAGTTATGCCATCTGCTATAACCGTTAGTATCTGAGGCTTCAATTTCACCAATTATCTTTGTTTTTAGCCTCTCTATTGTGTTTGTGTTTCCCTAGAGTCTCCTTCCTATGTAGAATGTGAGCCTTGCAGTTCTTTCATCTGTAATCTTGTGTCTGCAGAAGTGGATGTAGTGTGTGTTAGGGGGAAGCATTCAATAATCCTGTGATTACATCTCAAGCTTTTGGAAGGTCGGTGCCCCTGGACTCTTCAGAAATTTTTCTCAGCATTTTTCCCCCTGTTTGGTGAGATAGGAAGACCAAAGGGGGCTGGAGTTGGCTAACTGCCCTCCTTCAGATCAGATAAAGCTCTGGTAAAATAGTTCTCTGTGAGACACAGCCTTCATTGCAGAGAACAGAACAAAGAACAGAGCCTGGAGGAAATGACCTCTCTTCCTTTTCTTTGCCCTGCTAGAAGCAGGAGGGGTTTTTCCTCTGATGTTCACAGAGAAAATAAGGTGGGGCTCCTAGAAGTAAAACTCATGAAACCGTAGGCTGCGCTGAGACTTGGCCCCTCAGAGATTTTAACTCTCACGTGAATCTATACTGAACCTCCAGCAGTTTGTTGATTAGAATTTAAGTGTTCTTCCAGTACCGGCTCTGGCAGCAAGTTTCTGCTCTTGGGTTTTATCCACTTCTTTTTCCAGTTTTGAAGGCAGCAGCTTTCCCTGCAGTTTCCTCCATTCTTTGATGTATCTAAGAAGAGTTGCTTTTCTGTTTCTTCAGCTGTTTCTTATTGTGAGGGTTGGAGTGATAACTTCCAAGCTCTTTCCATGTTGAAATGAAACCAGAAGTCTGTAGGTTGCTTTTTAGTGATAATGTTACAGAAGTGGACAACAGAATCAAGAAATCAAGTCATTGGTTGTTAAGTTTAATTGACCTTAATTATGTTAACCATTTTAAAGAACTGGAGCCTGCTTTAAATTAAGACCTATGTTACATGCATATGCACATTCTTATAACTTTATTTTGTTTGCGCATTGCTATCCCATGGAACTCCAGACTGCTTAACAAGGAAGACCTTTAACACTTTTTATCTTCAGTGCTAAGTCACTTCAGTCGTGTCCAACCGTTGCGACCCTGTAGACTGAAGCCCGCCAGGCTGCTCTGTCCATGGGATTCTCCAGGCAAGAATACTGGAGTGGGTTGCCATTTCCTTCTCCAGGGGATGTTTTCAATGCAGGGATCAAACCTGAGACTCAGGTCTCCTGCATTGGCAGGCAGGTCCTTTACTGCTAGCACCACCTGGGAAGCCAGTTGTAATTGCAAAGACGTTGATCCTTAAGTCTTTGCAATTACATAGAACAGTAGAAGTTTAAAGATATAAAGATGAACTACTTAGGAATAACATTTTTAATATATTTAACATTGGCTATCTTGTGACTTAACTTTATTTAACAAAATACAGCATATTGTATTTTTTTAACCAAGAAATGTTTTATAGTGCAGTAATTCTGTCAATTGTAAGACATATAAACTCAGCCAGAGATATAGCTTTTTATTCATGCTATAAGGGTCCTTATCAGACTTGGAAGTTCTTATGCTTAATAAACAACTGCAGTTTTATTGTGATAAAAATACTAAAGTTGGTCAAATTTGTTGTAATTACCAATAGAATATTTCCTATCAAATGTAATTTAACTAGGAAGCATTGTTTTAAATTACAATTTTGAAGCTTTAAGGATAGCAAATTTGATTTTAATATTTTTTTTAAACTTAGGTTGTTCCCAGCTGTACTTGATCAGAAAACATTTATTTTCCCTCTGGAATCTGAGGGGAAACTTTGGCAACCCCAAAGGGAGCACAGTTCATTTCCACATGCCTTCCCAAGAATAAAGGTAGGACAAGAGAAGTCCGTGGAGATAGAAAGTGGATTGCTGGTTCCCAGAGGCGGGGAGGAGGTGGGGCGGGTGGGGGATGACTTGCAATGGTTGTCAGGTGTCTTTGGGGATGACGAAGTGTCCTGGAATTAAACAGTGGTGATGGCTGCACAACTCTGGGAATCCACTAAACATCGACTTGTGTACCTTGAAAGGGTGGATTTAAGATTTATGAATTATATCTCCATAAAGCTGTTGGAAGCCTTTTTTTTTTTTTTTCTCCAAGAGTGAAGGCAGGAAATTGTGTTCTAAATGGAAAAACATGCGTTGTTGTTTCAGATATGTAGATGGCATAGTCAATTTCTATGACAAAAGCGCTTTCTTTGTAGTTAAGTTTCCAGGTGGCAAGGAATAGAGCCCAAGAGGTTTCTGACTTTTGGGTGCGCTCTCAATTGAATCCCTGTTCCCTCTCTGACTCCCCCAAAGTGATAATCACTTCTTCTGGGTACCAAGTGTTATTTTCAGTGCTTTGGGGATGTTAAATTGTTTAATTTTCAGAATAATCCTAGATTGTGCTAAATTGTTTAATCTTCAGAATAATGCTAGAAGGAGATACTATTATTATCTTCCTTTTATTGATGAAGAAACCAAGATTCAGAAATGTTAACTATTGGATGGGCAAAGAGAACACAGCTGGTATCAGAGCAAGGATCATGAATCCAGAAATGTAGGAATCCAGACTGTGCTCTTAACCACTGTGATACCCCTTTTAAAACAATAGCTTTATTGACATTTAATTTATATCCCACAAAATTCTCCCTTTTGGTATATTCACAGAGTTGGGCAGCCATCACGTGGCACCCTTTTTACAATGGCTTGTATCAGTTCCAGGTACTCTGTCCATAAACATCTTTGCTGTGGACATCATTGCTGCAACTCTTTTCACCTCAAGCATTTTTGCTGCATAACTCATTGGCCATAAGGCAGTTTTGCTATAAAAAAGAAATAAAAGAGGGATATTAACAAAGACATAAAGAAGTATGAGAAGTGAATAACAAAATTTAAATGACTTTTTTTGCAAAATACGGAATATTTGAATTAACATGTGTAGATCATGGCAATACTTTGCAAATGACCGATTTTATTTTGTGGGTTATACCTAAGCACTTATCTTTCAAGTCTTTCGTTCATAGTATTTTATATATATTTTGTTTGTTGGTTGACTCGGCTCCTTGTATGGATGGCATCATACTTTTTGATTTTTACTGTCATTTTTTTCCTTCATTAAGAGGGATCTGTGCATGCTCATTCTCTCAGTTGTATCTGACGCTTTGGACCCCATGAGCAGGCATCTCTGTCCATGGAATTTTCCAGGCAAGCATACTGGAGTGGGTTGCCATTTCCTCCTCCACGTGACAAATATGCTAAGATATACCACAGTGTAGCAGTTTTCACAGTGCAACACAAAACTCAGGTGCAAACACACACACAAGTATTTGGAAACCACCACCTCCAGTCTTTCCCAGCGTCAGGGTCTTATCTAATGAGTTAGCTATTCCCATCAGGTAGCTAAAGTATTGGAGGTTCAGCTTCAGCATCAGTCCTTCCAATGAGTATTCCAGTGAATATAGGAGAAGAGATAGGAAGAGAGAAATACATAGAGACAGAAACTAGATTAGTGGTTGCCAGAGGCTGGAAGGAGGAGGAAGTGAGAGTGGGGGATTTCTGTTGTTCACAAGCCTCCAGTCTATGGCATTCAGATACAATAGCCTGAACTAATACACTATAATTAACATCCTGATACTCTTGTATGACTTCCACTTTGCACTCTCAAAACAGCTCACTCCTATCTTTGTAATTGGACTTGTCACATTGGGTTTCTTCAGTTACCATCTGTGGAGTGCTCACTATGTGCCAAGGACTATTACAGGCACACTGGGAGGAACAACTCAGACCAGGTCCCCATTCTTGGGCGATGGAGATATACCATCAGTAAGAAAATACCAGGTAATAATAAAGACTTTCATGGAAAAAAAAAAAGTGCTATCATAAATGGAACTTAAACTTCTCATCTTTGTTACTATTAAGTCTCTGCTCTCATTAAATTTTTATTTTGCCAAGAGTCTCAGGGGAGCCAGAATGGTTCATAAACACAAAATTGGAGATCTCTAGGTTATAAAGACAATGAAATAAAATATATGAAATTAGGACTATTTTAGAACACATAGTTGCTGTAACTAATATTATTCCAGGAAAAAAAGAAAAAAAAAACTATGGCCAAAAATTTATTTTCCCCCAAGAGTTTTGAATCCTGGCAAATGATTATAAAGATAAGGGATCTTATATGCCCTGTGTTCTTTTAAATACTGCAAGCAGGGGTGAGCTTCATTTAGAAAGAGGCATGGACTGCTTCCCACCCTGACTTTACCTCCAGGGCGTGGATCCCTATTGTTGTTTTATATCTAATATCAGTGACATCTGCTTAAAAATGCATAACTGCTGACACAAAGATAGCCCTAATTTTGCATTGTAAAGTCAATGACAAACAGTGCTGTTTTGCCAGCTGTTCTGTAAGCCTACTGCACCAACTTGAAACCTTGTATTATTGAGTAGTTGTGCAATCCAACTGGGATATCGCCACCTTTAATTGCCCACTGCCAACCTTTTAAACTAGGTAAACCCCAGTTGCTACTTTAAGCTCTTTCTCCAGAGTGAAGAAATTGTTTTTGGAATTCCATTTCACATGAAAAAACTAAAATGACAAATCATTTGGAGTTTCTCAGTTGTAATTATGAATCACGATAAAGAATTATCACTCTTCTGTAACATTTAAAAAGCCATATTCTGGTGCCTTTTCTTCATCTTAGCTTCAAATCAACATGAGCCCAACCCTTCTTTTAGGCACCTTGAGCACACGTATACTCATAGCAGTCAAGGAAAGGGTTTGAAATAGCAAACACAAAAGAAGGAGGGAGGAAGAGAAGAAGAAAAACTTTATAGGCCAAGAGAGTAATTGATTTTCTTGTTGTGTCTGGTGAGCTGTCTGAAGGCAAATTTCAAAACAGAAGTTCCTAAGCTGTTTAACCGGCTAGCTCTCCTTTAGTCTTCACTCAGTCCTTTGTTCTGTGAGTGGGCCAGGCTGCATGTTAGGTTGTTAGGTTAGAGCCTTTCGCAGGAAAAGTTCTCTTTTCGGCAGTTGCGGTTAGGTGTGCATTCTGTAGATTTTTAATTTTTTTTCCCCCGGTTATTTTGCCTTCTGAGATTCCAAAACTCCCCACAGACCCACCTGTGAGAGGGTTTCCTACTGTGTGACTATTCACTGGAAGGACTGATGCTGGAGCTGAAACTCCAGTACTTTGGCCACCTGAAGAACCGACTCATTGGAAAAGGCCCTGATGCTGGGAAAGATTGAGGGCAGGAAGAGAATGGGATGACAGAGGATGAGATGATTGGATGGCATCACCGACACGATGGATATGAGTTTGAGTAGGCTCCGGGAGTTGGTGATGGACAAGGAAGCCTGGCGTGCTGCAGTCCATGGGGTCACAAAGAGTTGGACACGACTTAGCGACTGAGCTGAACTGAACTGAAATTGTTTAAATCCAAGGAACTACTTAGAAGCATGATACAAATCGTATGTTTACAGAGCAGGGAAAATAAACGGATCTCATTGTTTGAAAGTTATTCTCCAAATGAATTCCATAAAATGGATACTCTAATCAAAAGAATGTAAAAATATAGATTGTGATCTAATTTGATACAGCAATATATAAGATGGGAAGCATCTGTGTATAAGATGGGAAGGATCTTTAATTTTGTGAATATGGATCTCATTGAGAATGATTTTCAAAATTTGATCAAACTTAAGTTTTGAGGATTTTTGTCATTATGAGGAATAATGTGATGAGAGATCAAAGATGGGAAAAGGGTAAGAAAGGGTTGCTTTACATATTTTCACTGTGGGTTATAACTCACTTAATATTGGGTGGGAACATTTTGCTAATGAAATACCAGGTGGATTTTATAGAATAAAGTGGGGAAAAGTGAATGCCTACAAGAAACCAACAAGCATTGTGAACTCTGCCTTCTCGTTAGAATATAAACTCCATGAGAACAGAAACCTTTAAAAACTACTTTTCCCTTTCTGTGACTTCTTAAGACCTTCTTAGTATGAAACTATTCAAATAAACCAAAAATAGTATATTAATAACTATTTTTCTTTCACCTGGATTTAGTAAGTATTAACCTTTACCAGTTTCACTTCACCTATTTTTTATTGAAATGTTTTAAAATATAGATCTAATAACATTTCATCCCTTAATGCTTTTACATGCATCTTTAAAAATGAACATATTCCTCCTTAGCCACAATACCATTATCCCAGCTAACAAAATTAACAATAATTCCTGAATATAATAGATATCCAGTTTATATTTAGATTTCCACAGTTATCCTCCAAATGACTTTTACTGTTCTTTATACAAACTTGGACCTGTTAAGGTTTATATATTGTTTATTTCTTTTTTTAATACATTCTTCTTTAAAATATCTTTTCTCCATTATGGTTTATCAAAGGATATTGAATATAGTTCCCTGTGCTATACATTAGGGCTTTGTTGTTTATCCATTCTAAATATAATAGTTTGCATCTACCAGCCCCCAAACTCCCAGTCCATCCCTCTCCTGCCCCCCACCCCTTTGGCAACCAAAAGTCTGTTCTCTATGTCTATAAATAGTCTATTTCTGTTTTGTTATTTTATTTCTTAAGTCTTTATTAATCTAAAGCAGAGAGACTCTGTTTAGTTCATTGCCGTAACCAGTGACTAGACAGTGCCCAGCCTGGAATAACTCTCGATAGATGGCAACACAATGGTTAGAAGTATGGGTTTACGTCCCATACTAGCTCTCCACCACTTAATACCTGTACCTCAGCAAGTCACTTAACCTTGCCATGCCTCAGTCCCTCATCTGCAAAACGGGCTCTGTGATGCTCTGCTGTAAGCATAAATGAAGTAACATATGTACATGTTTATAACAGTGCCCCAAAGCTGGTGAACGCTGTGTAAGTGTTCATTCTCTGGTCAACAAATAATCAGGAGAATGAACACTTACACAGCATTCACTAGGTACGGGGCACTGCGCCTGATATGTACCAGGCACTGTTTCAGGCATCTACCGAACTTCTCTATTCTCAGGGGGCTTACATTCTAGTTAGGGTAAGGTAGTCATTAGAGAAACAGAAAACTGCTTGAAACGTAAACATATGTTAGTTGGTGAGAGAATAGTTAGGGTAGGAACATAGGGACTGTTCGGATGGTCTCAGTTGTAAGGTGACTCTTGAGCAGAAATCTGATGGACGTGAGGGAGCAAGGCATTGTGCAGATACCTGGAGGAAGAGTATCCCAGGCAGAGAAGACAGGACCGCTAAAGACCCTGAATTAGGAGTGTGAGCAGCAAGGAAGATGGAGAGGAATGTACAAGGAGGAGAGAAGTAGGGACAGGGGTGGAGGCCAGATCTTACAGACCATCGTGAGGACTGCAGAGATCATGAGTTAGATGGGAGGCTTTTCACCAGGGGACCGACTGGGTACGATTTACAACTGACGAGAGTCCCTCTGCTTGTCATGTGGAGACTGTGATGTAGGAGGACAAGGGCGGAGGCAGGGAGACCATGCAGGAGCCTGTGTTAGCCATAATGATGAAGTCATATCTCATCCCCACGACATTTCTGAAGGAAGGAATTACTGTTATCCCCATTTGACAGATGAGCATACCAAGGATGAGAGATGATAGTAATTTAGAACTAAGAAACAGGAGAACGAGGATTCAGACTCAGGCTCAGTGTAACCTCAGAGTGCTGGCTTTTCCTCACTAGTGTTAAAAATACAAAACCCTGACCTCCATCCCTGTGTTTGCCACAGGAAAATTTACAACTTGAAACTTGGGGAAAATAAAGAAAGCAGCTGAATAAATTGTTGATTTTTTTTTTTAACAAAAGGTCCTAACCATCCCCAGAATTATCCTCAGATATGTCCCTCTACACTCTCCCAAAAAGGGACTTCCCTGGTGGTTGAGTGGCTAAGACTCCACAATCCCAATGAAGGGGGTTTGATCAAAGGTCAGGAAACTAGATCCCACAAGCTGCAACTAAGACCAGGGCAGTCAAATAAATATTTAAAAATAAATAAATACATTTTCCCAAAGAAACTTCTCAATGTAATGCTCCTGATAAAAGTGACCTTTTTTACTTTCTGATTTGTTGCAGTGACACCAATACGGCAATGGTGAAGCCCCATTAGAATTATTCATAATACATTATCATACTCTATCATGTGCAATGCTGTTTTTCTGTAATTAGTTACCATTCAGGTGGTTTACATATATAAAGAGGTTTATACTTTACAGTGTACATAAGTTGTGGCTAATGGGACAGGTAATTAAACATGGCATTTGGGGTTATTTCTATTAAAAATGGGCAAAAGTAGGCCCTTAGGCCTATATATTCTAATAACACTATGCCACAGGAAATTTGCCACAGGAAAATTTACAACTTGAAACTTGGGGGAAAATGAAGAAAGCAGCTGAATAAATTGTTAATTTTTTTTTTTTTACAAAAGGTTTCTATGAGAAGATTCAAGTAGATAAATATTTATGACTCATAGCATCTTTTCCAGAATCATAAGCTATTTATTACAACTGAAAAGCATACTCAAAATTTATTATTAATATATGATATCCCGTGGTTCAATGACATTTCAAAGATGGCATCCTAAATTTCTCCTGCCTCTCTCCCTGGCTTACCAGGGGCTGCTAACTTCTGGGCATGTACGGGGACCTTATTCCCTGGCCACCAACTCATGAGAGTTGCTTGTAGCAAAGATAGGGAGGTTGTGGAATTAGCAACTGGCCCCTGTGCCATAAAAATTGGACAGGATGTCAGCTTTGGCACACACGACTGCTCTTAAGCTGTTGACTGGGTCACCATGGCATATTGTAAGAATAACAGAAACATAGTAAAACCAAAAAGTGTCTCTCCTTACAGGTGTGCTATTTCATCTCTTCAAACGTTTTGATGTCAGTGCCACTATGTGTTAGGTGCTAGGACACAGATTTCACTACTGTCGGTGTTCTCAGCCCGCAGTCAGGCATTCTACAGACAGAGTGGCAAGTGTGACATCAGAGGTTTGGCAAAAGTACTTTGGCTAAGGGGATATGCTGAATGCCCGGGCTTGTTGTACCCAGTCAGTACATCATTTCTAAAATCTGTTTCAAGCACAGCAGTCTCTGACCTCCTTGTCCTGGCCTGCCAGTTCACATAAGATGTTCTTCCAACAGTTCTTCATTACCGTGAGGACATTCAATCCGCTGACCCCTCATTATTTCACTGTTTATCTCTTTTGTCTTACTGTACTTGATTTCTTAGCTAGATTAGATTGATGGCTGTGGCAGAAATTGTTAATTCCCTATCCAGTATTCATCTGACATCTGCATTACTATATACTGTGATTTTGTTCAGGATGGCATCATGCCAAGAGGAATAAGTGTCCTCATTTCTGAGCCTTCTTTGCAGTTAAGTTTGACCACGTGTCCCAGTTCTGTCCAGTGGGTACTGAGTGGCAGTCTCCTGGAGTTGGGGGACGTTTTGCTTTCCTGATGAGAGGGTATAGTAACAACTGGTGTGTCCCTTCTCCCCTTCCTCTCTCTCTCTCCCCTGAACACAGCCATGACATCTGGAGTTTCAGCAAGCATCTTGCAACCATGAGGTGACAACCACAGGAACAAAAGGCAACACTCTGAAGATGGTTAGGACATAAAGGAGGAAAGGGACTGGGCCCCAAAGGTTTTTCTGAGCTGCAGATTTTTAGCTAGATGTATGACTGCCCAATATAAAGATCCCATTTTTCAGTGTCTCTTGCAGTTGTACATAGCCATATGACCAAGTATTGGCTAATGAAATGTTGTTATTGTTTAATCACTAAGTAGTGTCTGACTTTTTTATGACCCTATGGACTGTAGCTTGCCAGTCTCCTCTGTCCATGGAATTTTCCAAGCAAGAATACTGTGGAGGTTGCCATTTCCTTATCCAATGAAATATTAGGGGTTGAGTATTTTGGGAAATTTTCTGGAGACCTCTTTAAAAGATATCTGACTTTTGCTCTTCAATCCTTTTCTTCTCCTTTCTCTATTCTGCTGCCTGGAATAGAGCTGTGTTGGCTGGTACTCTTGCAGCCATCTTAGGCCAGGAGGAGGAGGCCCATACATTAGGGGTAGCAGAATACTAAATTGAAAGGGATCTGGTCCCTAGCAACTTCCTGGACTTCCAGACCAACCCTGAACAGCCTATCTCTGGACTTCATATACACGAGGACAATAAATTTGGTCTTATTGAAGTAATATTCTTCCAATTTTTAGTCACATAGACAAACAGCCCTATTCCCATTCTCATTCCCCTTTAATAACCATATTTAGTTTCTCTTATCTCTAGATTTATGTTTTATGTCTTCTACCTTGTCAGAGTGGAAGAAATGTCCCTTCTCTGGTTAAAGCTAGCCTCTTATTTAGCTTAGCTCTTCCATTTATTCCCCTCTCAATCATCGATTTCTGATTTCTCCATCATCCCCAGATCTTTGTGTGACTATTCCATTCAGGCCTCAGTATACTTGTCACCTCCTCAGAGAGGCTCTCCTTGACCACCATGTTTAAGGCAGCCTCCCATTCTCCTAGGGTATTTTATTTAGAGCACTCACAGAAATGTGAAATTAAGTCTATATCTGTTTACACGGTTATTAAGGGATTCCTCTCATTCCTTCAAGAATGTAAGATCCATGTGGACAAAAACTTGTTTTTATTGACTGACACCTCAATGAGGCTTTCCATAAATGTTGGAATGAATGAATGAATTTTGTTGGGAGTAGAGAAGGAGAGATGGAGGTTAGGGGAGATCTCCCAGAGGAAGTTGCACCCGATCCAAGTTTCAGGGTTAGTAACAGTGTGCCCAGAGAACAGCTGAAGGTGGAGGGGAGAAGAGGACATTCCCAGAAAATGGAACAGCCTGCTCACCTGTAGAGGTGGAAAGAACATTTTATATGTGGGGACTGGCTGGTCACTGAGCAGTCATAAGGAAGTGGCAGAATACAGGGCTGGAAAGTAGGAAGGGTCCCTCTAAAGGAAACCAGTAGAGGTGAGATACATGTTTCAATTAGTAACCAGAGGTTCAGTCATACTGGAGGTCATGCAGACTCAAGGAGACCCATCTTAGGGCTCATTATAGAGGTCCACGTAATAATCAATGAGGGCACAGATCAGAGCAGTGCCTGTGGGTATTCGAGAGGAAGTAAAGGATCTGACAGATAGGAAACTGAATCAAGAGTGTATCAACCAACATTTCTTTGTGATGTGGCAGCATGTTATGACGGAAAGAGGTTTTTGAAGACAGAGACATAAGCAAAATCCTGTCTCTTCACTTTGGGGTAATATCACTTTGCCATTTATCCTCACTGGTAAAGAGGATAATTTCATATACTCCCTCTTGCCATTTTAAGGACTAAAGCACATCATTTGGATTATGGCAACCCCCAACGTATTATGGTGCCTGGCACAAAATGGGAGCTAAATAAATGTTAGCTCTCTCCCCTAACCTTCCTCTTTTTCTACAATTCAACTCCTACCAGAATCAGAAAACAGGATGGGCACATCTGAATGGAATTAAAATCTTAAGGTTTTGTGAACTTGAGGCACCTGGGCTTTTAGAAGCTGCTTGGGGTTAAGTGATGCTGTGATTGTTGGTCCCCTAGCCTAGCAGGGATATAAGAGGGGATATCATAAAGCACAGACGTATTATCACACCTAACACTTAATATTACATTTGCCTGTAATACAGGAGACATAAAAGACTCTGGTTTAGTCCCTGGATTGGGAAGATCCCCTGGAGAAGGAAACAGCAACCCACTTCAGTATCCTTGCCTGAAAAAACCCCATGGACAGAGGAGCCTGGCAGGCTACAGTCCAAAAGGTCACAAAGAGTCGGACATGACTGAGTGAGCACAATACTATATAATTCTCAGTCCACATTCAGTCTTCCCCAGTTGTCTTAAAACTATTTTTCTATTGTTTATTTGAATCAGGATGTAAAAAATGTCTGCACATTGCATTTGTTTTTTTTTTGTTGTTGTTGTTCATTTTATTTATTCATTTTGAAAAACTGAAGCATAGTTGTACAGTATAAGTTACAGGTGTACAATGATTCTCAATTTTTAAGATTCTAATTATTATAGAATATTGACTATATTCCCTATGTTGTACAATATCATGTGTTTCATTTGTATCTCATTTTATCTGTAACAGTTTGCTTCATGAAAAGAGTCACCATTGTAAGTCAACTATACTTCAGTTTTTAAAAGGTCACATATTTAAGAAATCAGGTCATTTCTCAAACAGGTTGATCACCCGCTTAGTGTGGATGTGGCTGACTACAATCTCATGGTGTCATTTTACATATTCCCCTGTCTCTAGTATTTCTTGTAAACTAGCAGTTCTATCAGAGAAGGTGATGGCACCCCACTCCAGCACTCCTGCCTGGAAAATCCCATGGATGGAGGAGCCTGGTGGGCTGCAGTCCATGGGGTCATGAAGAGTCGGACACGACTGAGCAACTTCGCTTTCACTTTTCACTTTCATGCATTGGAGAAGGAAATGGCAACTCACTCCAGTGTTCTTGCCTGGAGAATCCCAGGGATGGGGGAGCTTGGTGGGCTGCTGTCTATGGGGTCGCAAAGAGTCGGACACGACTGAAGTGACTTAGCAGCAGCAGCAGCAGTGGTTCTATCTGGGCTTCCCTGGTGGCTCAGGTGGTAAACAGTCCATGTACAATGTGGGAGACTTGGGTTCGATCCCTAGGCTAGGAAGATCCCCTGCAGGAGGGCCTAGCAACCCGCTCCAGTATTCTTGCCCGGAGAATCCCCATGGACAGAGCAGCCTGGAGGGCTACAATCCATGGGGTCACAAGGAGTCAGACACAGCTGAGCTCAGCACAGCAGCAGTTCTATCTAGAAGCTTGACTGGATGCAGGTAACATCTTTTTGGTGGCAATACTTCACAAGTGGTACCGTGCACTTCCTTTTACTGTATATCAGGAGGCAGTTTCTTTTTTCTTTTGGTGATGTTAAGATTGATCTGTAAGTCTGTGTATTACCAGCTTGATCTAGTCTTATATAAAGTTCCCTACAACCTTTCACCCAATGATATTAGCAAAAACTGATATTTATCTAATTATTTTATTAGGGATTGCAGAGTGATGATTTTATAATTCTACCATTCCTTCTGCATTTATTAGCTTCCCTGAAGAACTTTCCCTTAGCAACTCTTTGGTGAATCTGAAAAACAGATTTTTCAGGAAAGGCAGAATAAATATATGATTCTTTCTTTTATCTATCTACTTTCAGAGTAATTGATCTATTTTATCAATTCGGTTTTTGGGAAGGGGAAATATTAAGAACTATGGATTTTTATATATTTGAGGTGTTTCAGTGTATTACTTGTAGGATACTGAATAGTACTTTATCATTTGTGAGATACTTAACACACATTAGTCGGTTAAACTTCACAAACAACCCCCTGAAGGTAAAGTATTATTAATACTTCCCAGTTTTACAAATGAAAAAATCTAGATCATATAGCTTGAAGTAGGATTTGGTGTCTACTGTTCTTTCAATTAAATATGATATTGGCTGAAAGAATCAGACCATTAAAGGTGGCTGGATTCTTTTTCTTTTGAGATTAAATAGCGGATACCTTTAACCAGTGGGACTATCATACTTACCAGTGTACACCTTAGAAGGCATTACTTGTGGCAAGCACTGTTGAGACTAATGTTACGCTGATAATACTGTAACTTAGTAAATAGCTTGTCTCAACTTTGTTTGTGAAGCATTTCAATTTTGATTACTCTGTGTGGGATCTACCGCTCAGATGTATGTCTTTTTATGGTCTGCTCATGTCTGGGGAGCTGGTATTATGTGCTGCCTAGTGTTTTTAATTCAGAACTTCTTTTGAAAGAAACCTTAGCCTCTTGTGTTCAAGCCCTAGTTTTAATAGCATAAGCTATTTCCTTCTTATATCGCTTTGTGGGCATAGTAATAAAATAAATACCACAAAATCACTGATGAGATGAAAATTGAGCTCCCTGCTTCTGTGCAGCCATGTAGGTAAAACAGTAATTGGCTCTGATAATAACTTTTGTTCTTACAAACCAAAGTCTAAATGAGAGTCACATTTGATATATCTGCTTGTAATTACTATCAAAAGGAGAGAATACAAAGTTTAGATTGTTTAGTGACTCAAGATAGATTAAATAAATTGCTGTCTTTTCTTGAACAATTTAAGAAAATTTTCTTAAATTATTTCTGATATTTATCTTACTGTTGGCAAAAAAATGATCATCTTCCAGAACATTGCTTTTATGCTTAATGGAATGATTAATTTTGTTTTTTTAATCTATAATTGTTTTCCTTGAAAAAACATTATTACTGGGTCTGATAATTTATGCTCATAAATATTTTCCTATACCTCTCTGTAGATTTTAAGATAAATTTGTTTGCATGTATATGGCAGTGATTTTCAGTGAGACCATTTGACATTTTTATATCATTTAAATGTAGACTCTTAATATTTTTTAAAAGGGGAATTAAATCATATGTGCTACATATAATTTTGATATATCCATGCTTTGGTGTCAAAAGGGTAAATAATAGAATATTAATATTTAAAGGATCTTTCTATTGCTTTAGAAACTAATAAAGAATTGGTATTACAGCCTGGCGTTTCTGTTGAATTTCTGCTTACATTTTGATTTCTTTCCAGAAATATTTGTGTCTAGTGCCATAGAAATGTAAAAATGGAAGGGACCAACTAGATTTTAATGCCAGTTTTAACAATGATTCTAAATTTGATCATTTTGTTTCTACACCAGTCCTATAGCCATGCAAAGTTGATGGAGCATAATAAAACTAAGAAAATGGCTATAGTCCACTGAGCCAATGATCCCGGAATTAAAAAGTTCTAACAAAGCTTAGACATGATAGATGAAGCTATTACCATCAATTGTATCCAGAATACACATTTAAAAAACACCCTAATTACAGAAACCACATCCAGTCAATATAATACATATTAGCAATTTCCCCATCCTTAGTAGGATGGAAATTATTCTGAAAGTTTAATTAAGAAGGAAAAAATTATGTTCAGGTATTAATTTCAATAAAAGAGGCGCTCAGCTTTCATGCAAAAACCCCGGAGTAGTGCTGTACGTGTGGGTTACCCACAGAAGGAAAGCCATTTGTAATTAGGCACTACATTATTTTTGTCACCACATGGACTTTAGAGAGAGAGAAAAGCTGTGCCTTATTTGTAACCTGTGTTCCTGCATGAGTTAAAGTGCACAACTGAGTGCAGTTACTTGGAGATTTTGTCTAAAAACTATTTTTTTAAAAAATAAAAGGAAGGTTTGGAGGCTGTATTAAGAAATAACTTATCTAGACAGCATGCATTCCAAAGGTGTTTTTGTAGCCTTCCCCTTCACTTTGACCTCAGGCACAGGCCATGTATGAATGCTTAGGATCAAAGAAATTACTGCAGCATGAGCTAATCTGTCTGGTTTCTGTAACCGTTTTAACAATTGCATCAGATCACCCTCAGAACTAGCACTATATTGAAAGGAAACCAGTGTTTTTAATTGCTCACAACACCTCCTTTAAAAAAAAGTCACAAAGGCCACACATTGTATGATTTCATTTATAGGAAATATCCAGAATGGGCACATCCAAGAGAAAGAAAGCTGACTAGCAGTTGCCAGGCTCTGGGAGGAGGGGATTGTTAATGAGTATGAGGTTTCTTACTGGGGTAATGAAAATGTTCTGGAATTAAGGCAGGGGTGATAGTAGTACAACATTGTGAATATGCTAAAGTTCACTAAATTTAAAACTCCCCAAAGACTTCAGAAACTCTTGGTACTACCATATTCCATGTCAGCTTACCTTTTAGCATCAATGCATAGAATGCTACCTTTTAGCACAGAATGCAAAACATGGGAGGGAGGCGTTGGGGGTTGATAATTCGTCGGGAGACTGTCCAGTCTGGTGCCACATTTTGCAAATAAAGAAACTGACTTCCAAAGAAGGAAAGTGACTTACCCAAGGTCACGTGCAGACAGTCCAGGGTAGAGCAAGACTGGATCGCAGATCTCTAGTCACCTGTCCAGTGCCCCTTCCCACCACCACTGTGCTGCCTACCCTGGTAGTTTATCTCAGCAGTAACTCACTTGAATTATTTTAAATGAGGAACACATGGTTCAAATGAGATGTGTGGGCTTTATTTTTTTCTAATGAAAGCATACGTTTCCCCTATAAAATAGCAAAATCTCTATGAAGGAGGAGATACATTCGTTGTGGTAAATTTACCAAGTCCTAACTGAGATTTACCTGTAAATGTCCCTTGAGAAAAGTGGCCACATTAACAGACCAAGGGAGCCCTCTACCTGCATAGTTGTAGTATAGATTTCATTGGCAAAATTCTTGACCTGGAAAGCTAAAACTAAATTGAGACCAGGTGTTCTACCCTTTGTCCACCTTGGTTGGCTTCTAGCAGTATTTTGGAGAAAATGAATGGTGGCTTTTTATGAGTAGCAGGGATTCGGAAAGGAAAATCTGCAGAAAATTCCATTTCTATGAATAAAAGACAAAATTAGTTACCTAAATAAAAGACCTAAAGATATATATATATTTTTTTCCAGTGAGAATTACATTAAAATAATTATTCTCAAAGAACTTTATACTCCTTTGAGGATATAAAATGTTAACAAGCAGTTTTGTTCATCCAGCATGAAACTTTCATTGTTTCTTTGTTTCAGCGAAAGACAGGGTTGAATATAAAAATCATGCAGGATCCTGAAAGCATCCACCACAGAGCTGCTGTAAATGCGACCTATGGAATCAGTTTGCCATACATTAACCAGAGAAAAGCAAGTGTAAGTAATGAGTGGTTTTAATGAGCTCTTATTTTTTAGAATTAAAATTCATTCATTGGCGCTATAAGACATAAGGTAGAGTTTAAGAATTGGATCCTTTTGTCCTTAGAATTTTTTGGAGATGAAATGGAGTGGCATTCATTCTGTTTGTAATTAGAAATGATGAAGAAAGTGTAAACTTCTTTTTTAAAGATCTATGTATAGACCATTCAAATTTTTCTATTTTATCTGATATCCCTAAATAAACTAGTACCATAATTTTAACTAGTACCAAAATTTAACAAGTGGAGGTAATTTAACAACAAAAAGAATACAGAGCTGTTAAATATTTTCTTTTGTGTACAGGCTTCTCCTACAAAAAGAAAAAACAAAAACCAACAGCAAGGTGTGAGCTTCAATTATATATGCTCATATAATAGGCAAAAATTTAAGAATATTATTCTAAATCTGAAGAAAGTAGGGACTGATCCTTTATGTCAGCAAAGTGATGAGAAGGAAAAATAATAAGGACACTGTCATTAAGGAATCTCAGAGTCTGTGCCTATTTTTGCCATTGACTTGCTGCTGAGTGTCCTAAAGCAAGGATTGTACTCTTTCTGTGTTTCATGGTTTTCTTAGAAGAATCAAGAGTAGTGCTTGATTTTAATTAGAAAAATTATTTT
Source organism: Redunca redunca (assembly GCA_006410935.1). Taxonomy (NCBI): domain Eukaryota; kingdom Metazoa; phylum Chordata; class Mammalia; order Artiodactyla; family Bovidae; genus Redunca; species Redunca redunca. The sequence goes on along the minus strand of SJYQ01104358.1, from coordinate 39,395 downwards.
ATTTGAGATCATTTCTAATATTGAAAATAATTACCAAAGTGATATCAATAATTTTTAAATATATATATTTTAACTTTTGGCTTCTCTCCAAAGCTCTTAAATGTATCCTTCAGTGAAATCAAAACTAAAAACAAGATTAATTTTAGAATTAAATTGCAAAGCCATTTCTAACCAGTATAATAGTCTCTTAATCTTTCAAATTTTCTACGTAGACATTTTCAACTGCCTATTTCATTCATGTAACCCTGAAATATATTTTTAGTTTCTTTATATGTGCTTTATGTTATTCTAACAGGGTTGGTTTAAGAGCATTTTATCATAGAAATCCTTTTATAGCCTAAGAAATAACTAGAAAGTTAGATATTTTTATTCCTGCTGAAACTTTATTTAAAATGTCACTGTGAATAATGTGAAAGGGTTTTTATCTGCTTCCCGTGAGCCCAAAGCCCTTGAAATAAAAATATTATTTCTCTGGCTGTAAAGACAGAAGCAGATTTCGCTTTTGTTGTTGTTGGTCTTCCCCATCAGTCTAGAATTAATATTGGCTTAGCTAGTGGAGCGCTGAGGCTTTGTAGCCCAAGGCAATTGCAGCATTTCATGCAAACTTTTTGTGATGAGTATTGAAGTTTAAAAAGGTATACCTCTAGATTTAGAGGGGATTAAGCTTTGCTTTAATGAATCTGAACAAAAATTCTGACATAAACAGGGAATTCAAAACTATATCCAAAATTTCCCAAGTAGGAAATGTACCTTGGATAGTGTACCCTTGTCCTTAGAACACAGAGGACTTGGGAAAGCACTTGGCCTTGTAGACACATAGGTAATGTATACTCATTGATTGTATTTAAGATCCTTTTTTCCCCCTGTAAAACTTGACTCCATAAAAATCTGCACCAGATCACTTTAAAATGTAGGTACATTATGTCCATCTTGCTCAGACTATTGGCATTTCAATCAAAATAGTTGACCCTATCATTTTATGTTGATATATGTATAGACGATGGTACTAACTGAAAAACATATTCTCATTTTAGATTTGTAAAACAAGCATTGTGCAAAAAGTCCTATGAAGGAAATATTCCAGTGTTGGCTTTAAACAACCATGTGGAATACCTGGGAATAAATACAGTTGTGATTTACCACTTATGAAAATGTTTTTGAAAGCACTTACCCAAACTGAAGCAATGTGTCTAGCATTATGATGTATAGTTAATTAGAAAAACAGCATCAGAGCTAATTGCTTTTTATAACCACTCTAAACACTCAAAGGGGATTATTATTTGGCTGCTGAGAGCCATGTGTTTCCTTACTTCTTATGAAACTTGAACGGCTTGTCAAAAGCCTATAAGTAATCTTAGATACTTTTGACAGAGCAAATTTGAATTTGTTGCTAATTTACATTACCAGTTCCCAGAAACCGGTGTTTTCTCCATTTTATGAAGAGGTATATACTTTCTGATAATCCTAGGCTGATGAAAAGATTTTAGTGCATTTAAAACACATATACTCTACATACACATATACCTGCCCCCACAAAACTGCCTTTAGAATTATATATCCTGTAACTCTCTTGTGTAAAAGCAGTTCACAAAAAAAGCATTAAAAGCGAAAGTCACCGATTTTTTTCAATATATTAAATTTGCCAAATTAAAACAAAAACCCTCTAACACATTCTTGAGTAGAGCCTTACAGGTTTGAATAGACAAGAAGAAATCTCTGATTCTGTTCATACTTACTCATTGACATGTAGTTCCAGTTAGACTTTATAATGCAACACATTAAAAGATCTACAGAAAATTTGACTTTGATTTATTTTTTTTTAAAATAAGGGTTTCTTAAAAGGCTTAAAACATGTATCTGTTACCATGAATTTTAAAAGAACGATTATGAATGCATAACAAAATAGCCAAACAAAACATTGCTTTGAATTGCTGCACAAATAACTCTGATTATAACTGTTATGACCTAGAAAAGAATCATAAAAACATTTTTCTTTTTGGCAACATATGAGTTGCTGTAGAATTATACCAGTTCTTTGGTCCCACTTTCCAAATAAATAAATATATAATGCAATGTAAACTTAGAATCTTTTATTTATTCATGAGGTTGAATTTAATACTATTATGATTTCTAGATTTTATGAGTCATATGTTATGCAGTGTTTTGCACTAACTTAGTTGGGTAGCAACCACACTTCACAAATCATAGTTTCATTCTTTACTGTTTCACTTAGGGTGTGTGTAGTAATCTCTCACTGAAAGCGCATTCATTTCTGAAGTGATAAAGTAATGGAAAGTGAGGCAATTGTGTTAATGTCAAATGATTAGAAGAAGCACCAGGAGAAAGGTGGGGGTAAGTAGGAGGGGTGGGGGCAGAAAGAACGACTATTTCACAACATGATTGTGTTTTAAGCCCATGCATATGGCCACAATTACAGTCTCAACGTAATTTGGCAACGGTAGCAGAATTAGATTTAAACAAATTGATGTTACACTGCAGTAATTCAGAATGAGCTTGTTGCATTTATAAACCATAACAAGAAGCAGAGTGAATTAATAAACCCTTCTTGTCACTAAAAATAAAAAAGGGAATAATTGCTGAGATGGAGTTAGCTTAACAGATGACTATAGTCAGCATCCTTTCAGCCTAGATATGGGAAAGTGAAGGTCACCCCCATCTCAGATGACAAAGAGGGAACATTTTGTTGGTAAACAAATTAATCTTTTGAAAGGTCGCCATTTGTTTTAAGTTTTTATCCAGTTCTTGTCATCTGGAATCAGAGATTGACTGTCATTTCACTAGGCAGGGGTGCAGTTGAAGCAGACAAAGCTGCTTCTGTACATATCAGCATTCCTTGACAAAACCCGGTGCCTGATTGTGATGCTATGGGCTGCTGGTTTACAGCTGTCTCCGGACAAGAATGGAGGCCCACCCCTGAATTCCAATAAGATGGGCCTGCATATTCCGCCTGCTGTACGCTGGCCCTCTGCCCACAAGTAAAATGTATTGTAGTTCAAGCCAGCAATTATCTCTTTTACTTCCTTCTGTGCTGCTTCTGTTCCTTTTTTCCAAAAACAGATGTGGATATTCACTCAAGTTCTGCATCTCTAGTCTTTCCCACACCTGCCAGGGCAGAATTTTGACAGAGGTAGGGTTTGAGGGAGCCAGAAGGCAACAATCAGACAGGATTTCTGTGAGAACAGTTTCAGAAGAAAATGTTGAATTTTCAGGAAATGTAGAGTCAGCATCTTGTCCCCCTCCCTTTTCCCAGGAGCATTTGGTAAATTAAATTAGTTAAAAGGAAATAGCTTTAAAGACATTTAGAAATGCCACATCCTATTTATGACACACAGTCATTACCCAAGAACTGCAACGGCATGTTCGACACCCCCATTTCTGTCACTAAAGAGAGGTTCCTCTTCAGGTTGTCTTGAAAGAGCTTCCAAGAAAACAATGACTTTTCATGTTCTTCTTGACTCCTAGCCTACTTCACCAGCATGGTGGTGGTAGAGTGGTATATTGGCTTTGGAGGCTGAGGTGATTGAGAACGTTAGTTCTGCTTTGGTTTGGAGTGCTGACAAACCTGAAGAAAGTGACGTGGCCAATGCCACTGACTCACGTCTGGTCCTCTCACAAAAGCCCATCTGGAAGTGGGGAGAGGTAATTGGAGGCCATGCCCTCATCAGGTAGCGCACATTCTCTAAGTTCTTGTGAACGCTGTTATTTCTTGAATTTCTGGGCTGAGATCGTGCATGCGTTCCCAAACCAACCCCACGCCAAACTCCAACCACTTTTTAGCTGGGAGCATCACATTTCTGGGTTAGACTGCCTGCTGTGGACTCTTACTAATAGAAGGAGACCCTCACAGAAATGGCCTCCATTTCCTTATGGGTAAAATGTCCATGATAAAAGACTCTCATAGGATTATATTGAGTTTTTTGTTTTTTTTGGCTGTGTTGGGCCTTAGTTGTGACATGCAAGGTCTCTCCTTGTGGCATTCAGACTCCAGAGAGCACAGGCTCTCTAGCTGCAGCACAGGCTCTCTAGCTGCAGCACACAGGCTTAGTGGCCCCACAGCAAGTGGGCTCTTAGTTCCCTGACCGGGAATCAAACCTGTGTGCCCTGCATTAGAAGGCAGATTCTTAACTACTGGACTACCAAGGAAGTCCCAGGATTGTTTTAAGATTTAAATGAAATAATTCAAAGCACTTAGTAAAGGTCCTGGTACAAATAAGTGCTCTGAAAGTTTTAGTTATGACTGTTGACAATATCACATATTATCTTATGCCATGTTTTATACAGTCATTTAAGGCTTACATTACTGTAAGGGGGTGAAGGGGGTGAACCAAAGTATTACTGAGGTTCCTTCCAGAGATTCTATTTAACATTTCACATGATGATGTCTTCTTTCCCATACTGCTCTGGGGACAGTTGTCTGGTCCCTTTGTCGGTTTTTCACATCCTCCACTGCACCAAGCAGTGTTTTGCATATAATAGGAGAGGATTAATTGGTCTCATCCAGCCAGTCCCCACACTGAAGCTGTGTTACTTCTTGCCAAATCTGGAAGTGAAGTAGTGGTTTTGCTGACTCTTAGTAGGCACAGGGCATCCTCCCACTTAGCCATCTGATAAAGTTTATCTGGTGAAACCTTCTTGTTCCTGGATTCTTGTAACAGCCTGGCCACTGACTGTTTCTAGGAGCCAGTCACTCTAGTTCAGTTATTCTTATTTTCCTAGTTTATAAAATGGGGACGCTAGATGGGAAGCAGTCAGGTGGGAGAAGGGCTTGGAGTTGAATGGATCAGAGTTGGGTCCTATTTGCCATTTTCCAGTTTTGTAACCTTTGGTAAGCAAATTAACATCTCTGATCCTGTTTCCTTCTTTGTAAAATCAGAATAATGGTGTCTACTAGG
>SJYQ01104358.1:19751-34164 GCA_006410935.1 Redunca redunca | reverse complement strand
TGGAACATAATAGGTGCTTAATAAAGTTCCTGTCTTTCTGGAAAATTAATGAATACTAAAAAACTCATACTTCTCCCTTTTTCACACCCTTGTGTCCAAAAAAGGATCTGATTTGGTTCTTTTCGTGCTCCACTATAAGTGAGTAATAGGGTTTAATGCCCTGGTTTTCAAACTGTTACAGAGAGCTCCAGTGAGCTTCAGGGAGCCTGCAAGCATTTAATTCATATTTCATTTTTCTGCTATTTACACTATTTTGAAGCATAATAAAGAACAAAACATACATATGTAAGTTAAACACCAAATTTTAATGCATTCAATACCATCAATGGGTTAGTTTGTGCTATTTGGTTAACTCTATGAGCACATGGGCACAGATGCGTGCATGTCGATGTATGTGCGTGTGCACATTTGAATTTCTTTTAAGGGTGTTTTTTTTTAATTAGATATGGTTTATCTGTGTACCAGTCATATTTTGAAATGCACATCCACTCATGTACACTCCTATAATAATCATACGAGATAAATAAGTGAAGATTAAATGAGCTAATACTTGTCAAGTTCTTAAAGCAGCTCCTAGCCCCAGGTAAGCATTCTACTAACATTAACCGGCATTAGTATTACATACAACACTTATGTGCTCCCATCCATTAAAAGCCAGGCAAGCTCTCTGGTGCACATTTGGCACACAATAATAGTGAACTGTACAATTACAATAATGCATACTGCATCATGATAATATATGATAATCATAAATTGTTTCATTGCTCAGTTTAAGTTTGGTTGGGCCTTACTTGATTCAAATGTGCTATACAATCTGAATTGGACATCGCAGGATTACGGTGTTACTTTGTTTACATCTGCAGATAAAAAGTCAGCAGAAAAACATCATCTTGAAATTTTGGACTCAGGTGAAAAACAAGATTAGATTGTTTTGAAACTGAATGAATATCTGAAAAAGAAGGGTGCTGAGATATCTGAAAATAAATTTAAATTGGACATGATGAACATCTTAAAATGGTCCATGGCACATTTGAAAAGTACTTTAGGTAATTCAATTCTTCAATAATAACAGCCCTCATGAAGTATGCCAGACACTGTGTTAATTGCTTATGTACACTGTCTTACTTAACTTTTTCACCTATAAAATAGATGCTATTTTTGTAATCATTTACACATGAGGAAGCTGAGATTAAGATTAAGCTACTTGCCTAAGGTTATGAAGTCAGGAATTCAGGATTCAAATTATTTATTAATCTACTTGTCAAATATCCCCCAATTAAGTACTTAACCAACTAATTTTTAATTACTAAGGAATATGAACAGTTGTTAAATATCATTAGTGGTTTGAAACAAAAAATTCCTACTAGTCTTTAAACTTCTGGATTATTTTTAACTGAAGAAAATACTGAGATAATAAACGCCATAACAAATCATTAGCTAGAAATTACTTATCTACGTCAGGATTTTCTCCATCTTGTGCAAGCAAAATAAAATACAGAAATAAGGTGTATGCTCTGATAAATGTAAGACTGCACTATTATCCATAAATCCTGATGTCATAATTTGTCTTTATCAAAATAGCCTGTTTCCAATATTGTAAATACATATATATTCTTATTTACATATAATATAGCTATAACATTATACTAAATTTGTATAAAACTTGCATCTATTTACCTATCAGCATTCTATTTAGTTACATCTGAAAAACAGATTCTACTACTGAATATAAATTTGAAAATCTTTGGCATAGAGAATTACCTCTCCCAGGGGTTTTTGCTTTTCAACAAGAGTAAATCCTCTATTTAATTAAACCAAAGGAGTTAGACTCTATTAAGGGATTTCAAGCATGAGTGGACAAGGAGAAGAGGGATTTGGGGGGTGCGGGAAGAGAGCCTTTGTACTGCCCTGGATTCATCCCAGGTCAGCAGCCACCTGCCAACTAGCTCGCCCTGCTCCCTGATGTGATCCAGGGTCTTGGCACTTCGTGACTTGGGCTTTGGACTTGACTTTCCATATTTGTTTGACTCTGTACTAAGAGGTTGTGTTTCTAACCTCATAGTTTGAAAAGCTAAAAATTTGAAAAGCTTTGTGAAGCTAAAAATTAGGCAGATGGAGGGGCCTGAGTCAGCACTGTGATAAGTCTGACACAAGGGGTTCATGGATAAACCTGTACATCAGTATAATTGGTTTCCAATGTAACTTATTATGCAATTATAAAACCATTATTCTAAGAAAGTATACATAGCCTTCACCAGTTTGCCAAAGAGGTTCATGACACCCATCCACAAAAGTTAGAACTCTTTGTGATAGATCAAACTTTCCTTTCACACAAACTTCAAGTATGGGGCAAAGTATGCATCAGAACAGAGGAGTATCCTGAAAACTCTGTATTCTATGTGGATGAAAGAGCTACTTCTCTTAGTTGATTGTGCAGGAAACCCACCAATTGCCACTCGGATTTTCCTAAGAGTTGTGTCTTCATGAGTGAAAATATAAAACTTCATGTTTTCATCTACTGTGGCTTTTTTTATTGCAAGGAGGAAAGTGGAATAGTTACAAAAATGGTAATGCTTGCAATATTACCGTGAGTGGTCTGCTTAAAATGAAGCAAAGAAAAAATACCACAGCAAGTAGCACAACAGCATTAGCCACAAGAGAAATGGGCCTAATAGAATTTTTTTTTTTAATCATAGCCCAGGTTAATTATCTACTGAGGGGTACTTGAGATGAAAAAATACTATTGCTGTGTTCTCCAATATTCTAACCCATTGTACCTTAAACTGTACTTGAATTCAAGTATACATTCTTGCTTTTTAAAACCTCTTTGGTAGGAAAAAAGCAAGTATCCACAATCCACAGTGGTTCACCGTGCTGCTGCTGCTGCTAAGTCGCTTCAGTCGTGTCCGACTCTGTGCGACCCCATAGACGGCAGCCCACCAGGCTCCCCCATCCCTGGGATTCTCCAGGCAAGAACGCTGGAGTGGGTTGCCATTTCCTCCTCAATGCATGAAAGTGAAAAGTGAAAGTGAAGTTGCTCAGTCGTGTCCGACTCCTCACGATCCCATGGACTGCAGCCTACCAGGCTCCTCCATCCATGGGATTTTCCAGGCAAGAGTACTGCAGTGGGGTGCCATCACCTTCTCCGTGGTTCACCCTATACTTTCTTTAAAAGCACAGTTTCTGAATCAGAATGTAATGAAGCCCAGGAGGTATTACTTGGAAACGAAAAACACCTGATTTAATTCCCATCTCTACCTTCGATGGTAATCTGAACAAATCTGTTTACGGTTGGTAACTAAGAGATCTGAAAGTGTGCGACCATGCACACTCTTAGTGGAAAGAACCACAGATTGAGACAAAAGTCAGAGCACTAGGGTGCTCATCTTGCCTCCGCTGCTGCTATAAGCCTTCAGAGACTACATCCCGTAGCCTCTAAAGATTGTATGCTGAGATGTCAAATTGACTTGTTCAGAGTCACCATTACAGCCACAGCCCTGATGATGCAACTCTCAGATTAACGTGCCTTCTTTGGTGCCTTGTGGGACCACTACTCTCTCAGGGGAGGCAAGTCATGATCAGTATAACTGACAGATGGAGGCAAGCTTCAAGATAGGCCTTTGTGAAATTGATGGACATGGCTGACAGCAGACCTGGTGTGTACTTTAAGCTCTGGAACCAACAGAAGCAAAGGCAAAGGTGGAGAATAATGAAAGTAATGCAGGATGGCTTAGAGATTTGCCCAGTCGTGTTGACTTTTTATAAAGCAAGAAGCCAAAAGATGGGGCTTGATGTGTAGAGCCAGTTGATGGATGCCCTGGAATGGGGCACTGAAATCTAATTGTGTGACCTCCATCTAGATCATAAAGAGAAGGGCTTAAGGCAGACAGTTTCTGAAATTAGATCACTTCTCCAGATGCTCTAACTGAAGGGCAGCTTGAGAATTCTCCTAAACAATCTCTCTCCCTTGATGTCCTCATTGGTTATTAAACTTTATTTCCTATCCTGTTGGGTATAAAGATTTCTTGAATAGCACTATCTACTGAACTTGAGAGAAGTTTGTGAAAATGCCTGATTAGAGTTCTACAGGCAGCACTTAACCTTTTACTTACCCTCCATCTCTTTCTGTGAATGGCCACTAAGAGCTGGCTGGTCTAGAAGGATGGCTGAGACTTCCTCTTAACCTCTCTTTCGGTGCTGATGCTGAATTACCCCACTGCCGCCTAGGACTCTGCCATAACCCTAACCCCTGCCCTGTCTTACCTCTTCTTCCAGTGCTGGTCAAAGCAGGTCTTGTTTGGGACAGGAGATGTGGAGAGAGGTTAAAGAATAGGAGTGGTTGATGCCTGGCCAGTACTTGCTGCCCTTCTCTCTGTCTTCTGCCCCCAAGTCATGCACTTCCTCCCTGTCAATTATCAGCCTCAATACTCCTCCCCCACATTCAGCCTCTTACCAGCTTCCTGTGGTCCGTCTGCTCATGCAAAGAAGTGCCCAGGAGACTGTCACAGTCCAAGTGCTTCCTAAAACGTAGGTGTGTTTCCAAACTTATCATCTGTTGATACTAAATGGTGTTCATTTGATTGGCTTTTTCCTTCCTGAGTTCCCCCCTCTTTTGCAAGGAGTAAAAACCCTAAGGAAATCTTCAAAGTGCTCTTGTTTAGAACAGGAATCACAGAAGTAAATCCTCTGAGGCCTGCCAGGTGATAACTGACTGAAATGACCAGGTCTAAGAGCTGGGACGCTGGACTGAGGATACTGGCCCTTCTGAAAGGAAACAGCTGCCTCGGCTCCAACCCTTTGGCTGGGTTTTCAAAAGCAGCTGGAAACTCATATTCACATTTTTGGTGAAATCTCCTGATTTTCAAGTATTTACTCAGATAATTTAAAACACTCTTGGACTACATAGCTCTATCTGTCTTGCAGGTCAGCAACTGGCAGTTCAGAGACCCCTGGAGGGCTAGTACTTTGGTGCAGCACAGGGTACAACACTACAGGATTAGAGGTTGACTTTGTCAAAGTTGATCCATCTCTTGGGTGCAGCTGGACTCACAAGAGGCTGATGTATAAACTGGAATTTTGCTTTATTTATTCTAAGGAGAGCTATCATGGCCAAACAGACCTGAATGTTCAAGTCAGCTGATCTGATGAGCATACTGTGTCCTTATTACAAAGCTACACAGAAAGCCCTGTTAGAAGCCTGCTTAGTGAACAGAGAAACTGACTAAGGGTAATTAGTTGGACGATCTTCACGGTGAACAGCATCACACATTTATAGTCTGATGCATCCATCTGTGAAGCTACTCCTGCCAAAGGGATATGAATACATCCCTGTGAAGTAAGTGCTTTATGGCACTGAGCAAACTTGATTCTCTGATTCAACCTTTTATAATAAATAGCTACTGTCTGCTTGGACTTGATTATGTGAATTACGTTGCACTGTGATGAGCTTCTTAAACTGACAACCATATTTATCCCCCTGGAATAAATGATATTACCCCTATTTTACTGATTAAACAAACAAACTGTGGCTAAGAGAAATTAAGTTACTTGCTCCAGTCTTACAATCAATAAGTGGTAGAATCCAGATTCAAATCTAGGCCTACCTGATGTTAGAGCTTTCTTTTCTTTCTTTCTTTTGTTTTTTTTTTAATATTTCTCTCTTTGTTTATTTGGCTATGCCAGGTCTTAGTTGCAGCGTGCGGGGTCTCTAGTCATGGCGTATGGGATCTAGTTCCCAGAGCAGGGACGGAACCCGGACCCCTTGTGTTAGGCAGCACAGAGTCTTAGCCACTGGACCACTGTAGACGTCCCTAGAGGCTATGTTCTTAACCAATGCCTTCCCCTTTACTAAGAAAGGGAAAGTTGCTCAGTCGTGTCCGACTCTTTGTGACCCCAGGGACTATACAGTCTGTGGAATTCTCCAGGCCAGAAAACTGGAGTGGTTATCCTTTCCCTTCTCTAGGGGATCTTCCCAACCCAGGGGTCAAACCCTAGTCTCCCAAGTTGCAGGCAGATTCTTTACCAACTGAGCTATCAGGGAAGCCCTCTTTACTAAGTTCTGGTAAAAAGACTACTCACCTTCAGCTGACTCTGGTTTCTTTGATGAGACTAACTAGACTACATTCCAACTTGGGGCCTGAGTCTTTCACATTAAACCTCTACATGGAGCTGGACACAGTGATAATTTAGTTATTTTTCTGGTTTCACATTCAGAGTTGGGGATGGAATGAGAGAATATATCTCCTTGTCACTACTATAAATTTCTTCCCCAAGTAATTGTATTACCCAGAAGAGGAAAGAGTCTCTAGCTGGAAGAAATAGGATGCATATGGGAGAAAAAGAGAAAGATAAGAAAGGTGAGAAGGAACCAGCCCATAAAGAGAATCTTGGGGGATTTCCTGATCAGATACCCTGCTTCCCTTGTCTTCCCATATTTCCCAAGCTACCAGGGCCATAAGAGCAAGAATTCTCCTTTCCCCATGCCTTGCTGGTGAGAGGTCCAGAAATGTCCAGTCACTAGGCTCAATTGTACTAATAGCTCACGTGAGTTTGCCTAAGGATCTTACTAGCTTCAGATGTTTCTAAGAAAACTTCTCTGAGTTTCAAAGTACTTATTTTCAATTCTAACTTAAATGGTCCTATTCTTACAGAAGGTTGTCAGGAGAAGCTGCGAACTGAAAACAGGCAGTCACCCCCAGAGAGGTAGCTGATACCCAAAAAATCCTCTTCTCCACCCATTAAAAGATGCACTTGATACCTGATATTGGAGTCATTCAATATAAACACAATTTAGGGGAAAAGAGGATTGACTTTCAGTGAAGGATTTTCAAAGCTGTTACCTTGGCATGGAGTTATCATTTAATGGAAAACACTGAAATCTCAGGGGAAGTACCTGTCACCATCTTTCCATAGTTTTGGGTTTATTATTCCATTTACCAGTAGTTTCAAGAGTAGGACCTAGATTTTACTAGAGAAGAGGATAGTTCCCCCACAACCTTGGGGGGGAAGTAGAACTCTGTTCTAGTCTGGAGCATTTACAGGACACATAGCTGTGCTTCCAAGCAGAGCTGCCCTCTAAGCTGAAATGTATTACCTGCTCAGGAAAATGCACATTAAGTAACACGCCTGAGTCCTTCTGTGTTGGGCATGGTGTTGAGTACAATATACATGGACTACCTCATGCAATCCTTTGATCCTACAACTACTATTACTACTTTCATTTTGTATTTGGGGAAACTGAGGCAAAGGTGGTTAAATAACTCACCCAAAGTCACATAGCTAAAGGTCAAAGGGTCATAGTTCAAATTCAGTCAGTCTGACTTCCAAGTTAGCATTCTTAATATACCACCTCTGGTAGCTTTGAGGATGGTGATACTGACTCGCATCCAAGGAACAGACCTGGGACCCTGCCCAAAATTAATTCCTTGATGACCAAAAAATTTGTGGAGAAATTTCTCTACCTTGGTCTGGAAATAAAAGTAAAAAATCAAACCACTTAGTGATAAGCTACATTAACTTAAGGATTAGAATAATAAGAGAAGCTGGTACTTTTCCCCCCTAGCTGTATTGAGATATAATTGACATGTAATATTGTGTAAATTTAAGGTGTATGATGTCATGATTAGATACATATATTCCTTATGAAATGACTATGAGAATAAGACTGGTTAGCACATCTGTCATCCCACATAATTACCTTTGGTGTGAGTGAGTGTGTGTGTGTGCTGAGAACATTTAAGATCTATTCTCTAGAGCTGGCACTTTTAGTGTGAAAATTTTCCCCAGCTAGATTGTAAACCTGTTTGAGAGCAGGGACCATATTTCCAACATCAAACAGAGTGCCCTATCTGACCAGAATCCAGTGAAAATTAACTCTTGATATGTGTATGTGGTTAAGGATTTTGAATAACAAATTATTAGGCAACTGTATAATTGAGATAGTCTGTGTTGAGTTAAGTAATGAAATAGCATGTGCCTCATTTGACTACGTTTGTAGAGCTCTCCTCTTTCACGTCATAAAAAGGTCTTTCCAGATCTCTTCACGTAGAATTAATTTTCTCTTCCTAGATCATTGCTGCATGCTTTTAAAGTCTTTACATGAATTTACTGAGCAATGTCGAAGAATAGTTGAATAAATAAAAAGATATATCATACTCCTGAAAAGGAAAAATGATTATAATAAAAATGCCAGTTCTCTCCAAATTAATCTTTATATCTAATGTAATTCTAATCAAAATTCTTATGGGTTTTATTTGGTTTGCATGGAATATTAATCTTTTCAACTTGCCAGTGTTCATCATCTTAAAAAATAATTGGGCAAAGGCTTCACTTTTTTTCCTAAAGAATATTAATGAAGGTGAACTTTTTATACTTATTAAAACATATGATATTACAACAATTATAGACTGGGAGTTTGGAATTGACATATACACACTTATATTTAAAATAGATAACCAACAAGGACCTATTGTATAGCATAGGGAACTGTAATAATCTAATGGGAAAACAATTTGAAAGAGAATAGATACATGTATGTATATGTATAACTGAATCACTTTGCTTTATACCTGAAACTAACACAGCACTGTTAATCACTATACTTCAATATAAAATAAAAATTTAAGAAATAACAACTTTAAAAAATTAAAACATTTATAACAGCATTCTGTTATAAATATAAATTTTTGGGCACAAAAATTAACAGACAGATTGATGGAATAAAAGAAATGAGCATAGATATTGGCATTAATATAAAAGTCACACTATAAGTCAGTAGGAAAGGGAGGGCCTGTTAGATTAATAGTGCTGAGTCATTTGGGAAAAAAGCATTAAACTAATCCTAACCTTATAATCTAAACAAAAGAAAACTCCAAATGGGTTAAATTAAAAGTTAACAAAGGGAAGGAAAAGAAAATAAAAGAGAACTATTTTTCAAGTTAGTTAAAGGAAGATTTTTTAAAAATTGAAGTGTAGTTGATTTATAATATTGTATTAGTTTCTGGTATACAGAAAAGTGATTCAGTTATACATACACACATATACATATGTGTGTACATATATATACTTCCCAGGTGACTCAATGGTAAAGAATCCGTCTGCCAATGCAAGAAATGCAGGAGATGTGGGTTTGATCCCTGGGTTGGGAAGATCCCCTGGAGGAGGAAATGGCAACCCACTCTAGTATTCTTGCCTGGAGTATCCCATGAACAGAGGAGCCTGGCAGACTGCAGTCCATGGGGTCACACAGAGTCACACACGACTGGGCGACTGAAAACGTAGGCACAGACATAATAGATATATGTGTGTGTGCACATATATATATACTTTTTCAGATTCTTTTCCTTGACAGGTTATTACAAAATATTGAGTTCCCTGTGCTATAAAGTATGCCCTTGTTGGTTATCTATTTTATATAAAGTAGTATGTTTCTGTTAATCCTAAACTCCTAATCGGTCTCTCCCCATGCCATCTTCTCTTGGTAACCATAAATTTGTTTTCCATTTCTGAGTCTGTTTCTGTTTTGTAGATAAGTTCATTTGTACTATTTTTTTAGATTTCACATATAAGTGTTATCAAGTGATACTTGTCTTTCTCTGATTTGCTTCATTTAATATGATAATCTCTGGGTCCATCCATGTTGCTGCAAGTGGCATTGCTTCGTTCTTTTTTTTTTAATGGCTGAGTAATATTCCAGGGTGTGTGAGTGAGTGTCTGTGTATGTCTACATCACATCTTCTTTATCCATTCATCTGTTGATGGGCACTTAGGTTGTTTTCTTGGCTTGGCTATTGTATTAATAAATAGTGCTGCTATGAGCATTGGGGTAGCTTTAACTTTTTGAATTAGAGTTTCCTCTGGATATACGCCCAGAAGTGGGATTGCTGCATCCTATGGTAGCTGCAGTTTTAGTTTTTTAAGGAGCCTCCATAGTGTTCTCCATAGTGACTGCACCAATTTACATTCCCCCAACAGTGTAGAAGGAAAAGGCAATGGCACTCCACTCCAGTACTCTTGCCTGGAAAATCCTATGGACGGAGGAGCCTGGTAGGCTGCAGTCCATGGGGTCGCTGAGGGTCAGACATGACTGAGTGACTTCACTTTCACTTTTCACTTTCATGCACTGGAGAAGGAAATGGCAACCCACTCCAGTGTTCTTGCCTGGAGAATCCCAGGGACAGGGGAGTCTGGTGGGCTGCTGTCTATGGGGTCGCACAGAGTTGGACACGACTGAAGCAACTTAGTAGTAGTAATAGTAGTAAGTGTAGAAGGGTTCCCTTTTATCCACAATCTCTCCAGCATTTATTATTTGTAGACCTTTTGATGAAAAGGAAGATTTTTTTTTTTTGAAAAGGAAGATTTTTTTTTTTGAAAAGGAAGATTTTTTTTCCACACTGTTAACCTCATACAATATTAATAACCCTCATTACAAGAAAAGTCCACATTTACATTGGGCTCCAATCCTGGATTTGTCACTAACTTCTCTGTGATTTGGGGGAAAATTACTTACACTCTTTGGAACTTAGTTTGCTCACTTGTAAACTTAGGGCACTGGATCAAATAATCTCTAAGATATTATACAGTTCTGACAATCCTGATTTTCAGAATCTGATCAAAAATCTCTTTCCTTTGTCTCCCTTCCTTTTCCATTTATATTCACCAACACAGGACACGTGAAACAGAGAGGTAGACCAGGTGAAGCTGTTTTCTCTTCTGACTGCGGAAGTAAAATTCACAGAAGGCATTTTCATTTTTCCATAAATGCATTTAACAAAGTATTTATTAACAACCTGTTAGGTACCTGACCCTGTCCTAGTGACTTTTATATGTTATCCCTGCATACTCAGAACATGTCAGAGAGATTATTACTCCCCTAATAATCTCAGGATTGTACAGATTAAGATATACAACCAAGTCATGTAATTATGGCAACCCACTCCAGTACTCTTGCCTGGAAAATCCCGTAGAAGGAGGAGCCTGGTGGGCTACAGTCTATGGGATCGCAAAGAGTCGGACACGACTGAGCAACTTCACTTTCACTTTCACTTAACTCAGAATTTAGACATATATTTTCTTGACAGTCTGATTCAGTCTAGGAAAATTATTCCAAGAGAATCTGTGCAAAAAGGACAAACACTTACCACACACACACACACACACACACACACACTGACAGTATTAAGGTGAGCTGGTTAAGAATCCACCTGCAGTGCAGAAGAACTGAGTTCAATCCCTGAGTTGGGAAGATAGCCTGGAGAAGGGAAAGGATAACCACTCCAGTATGCTGGCCTGGAGAATTCCATACAGTCCATGGGGTCGCAGAGTCGGACATGACTGAGCGACTATCACACACACAATATATATATACTTTAAAAATCAGCTTCTTAACTAAATGAACAATGTAATTTTTAATGGGCTTAATTTATATTTGGGAGTCCTTCATTGAGTTAAAAATACTTGAACTAGAAGCATTCCTAACCTGCTTTCAAGTTTGTTTAGGCATCTCTTCTGCAGACTTCACTGATACAACATAGAAATTATGGCAAAGCCCAGTGGAGTCATTGAAGTAAAAGTCTCAGTACTGCTCAGGAAGGGATGCCAAATTAAATAAAAAGAGCCCCAGCAGTTCTGCAGCTGCGTGCCAACCCAACTGCTGGTATGAAGTAAATGAGGACCAAACTTCATTTCACTTGTGACCCTAGCCGGTATTTAAACAAAAATGCCTAGAGACTGACACACTGTTCTGTAATAAGGGAATAAATATCAATAGCAAAAATAATTATAGACAACGATAAACTACTCACGAAGACTTTCTTAGATCTTAACTGAAAGGACTAACATTTAAACTCATTGCCTCTCCTGTAGTCCCTAGTAAAGGAAAAGATTGTAGATTATAAGCATTATATATACTGTAATATATGGCCCAAAGGTTACAGAGAAAAAATTATATAGATAGTAGAGGTACTCCAGTTACTTTCCTTTCTGTGTCTTTGACAATATTCACCAACATGCAAACATCACAAACATAAACGAACCAGATTTTTTTTTCTCTAGTATGAAAGTGAAAAGTGAAAGTGAAGTCGCTCAGTCGTGTCCAACTCCTAGCGACTCCATGGACTGCAGCCCACCAGGCTCCTCCATCCATGGGATTTGCCAGGCAAGAGTGCTGGAGTGGGCTGCCATTGCCTCCTCCATTAGCAGCAGCAGCAGCAGCAGCATGAGACGTAATAAACATGCAGGTGAAAGGCCAGTACTTCATTATTCTCTCTTACTTTTCAAGATTATTTAAATCTGGAGAGATTACTTTCCCAGATTTTAGAAATTTCTACTGGAAGGCTACAGATAAATGCTATTAAATACAGAGAAACGAAATAGAGTTTTATCTGTCAGTCTCAGTCTATCAGAAAATCCCGAGTCCATTATGTTTCAAGTTCCTTCAAAGAAAATTTTCATGTAAAATCAAGTTATTACTCATCTTTTAACTTTGCAGAATGGTCTAATAGTGACAAATTACAGCAAGTACTGTTGTTAGCTACGTTTTAATCCTTTGATCGTTTTTTTCCAAAATGTATTCCAAAGAATACTGGTTCCTTGGAATGTTAATAGGTATTCCATGAAAGAAAAGTTTTGTGGTCCCATAAAATTGGGGACCACGACGTTAAAGAGAGACAGTCTGACTTTCATACCATTAGGCCACCTGGAGTCACTAACACGCTGATGTACATTATGAATCTTTAGGAGGAGGGTAGCCAACGCCATTAGCAATGTTTCCAAGATTTCCTCAGAATTCTTTTTTTGCAGAATAGCTATAGACCATATTCAAAGGAACAAACTTTGAAAATTTTTGCTTAAGGGCTGGATTTTATTGTAACTATTTTTAATGGAAAATTTTTTAGACAATATCACATAGTTTCCTTCTTTAGTCACATTTTACTGAAATTTAATATTTTCTTGGGGATTTTGGGGCATCATAACTCCACTTTCTTTTTTTTTTAATGTGATGTACTGTTCAGGGCCTGTGAGGTGTGCAGATGCTCACACCTCCGACTTCTCTGTGTTTCATGTAATATTTCTTTTGGCATCTCTTCCATGGTCACCTCTACTTACCACATTCTTTGAGTCTGTTCAGAATCCCAGAGTGGTTTCTGCTACTAACTACCCCTTTATTGTCCTGAGACCCTTCTCAGTTCTGAGAACGGTGACCTTCTGTGTGCCCTTTCGTTTCCTCCCTCCCTCCCCACTTCTTTCTCTTTTGTTCTATTTCTCTCTTTCCTATTTCTAATATTGGTAATTTATGAGTTCTCTTTTTCTTGATCATTCTCCCTGGGGTTTATCTATTTTATTAGTCTTTTCTAAGAATCACTTTGGGCTTTGTTGATTTTCTCTGTTAATTGTTTTCTATTTCATTTATTTCTCCTTTTTAAAATTATCTTCTTTTCACTTGAGTTTATTTTACTCTTTTTTTTTAAAGCTTCTTAAGGTAGAATATTAGATCACTGATTTTAGACCTTTCTTATTTTCTAAAATAAGCATTTAGACTTGATAGACTTCTCTAAGCAGTTTTTTAACTGCATCTCACACATTTTGATATGTCACATTTTCAATATCATTCAGTTCAAAGTTCCTTTAATGATTTTTTCCTTTGACTCATGAGTTATTTAGAAGCATGTTAATTTCTAAATATTTGGTTGTTGTTTTTTTTTTTAAGTTTTCTCATTCTTACTGAATTCTAATTTAATTCCACTGGGGGCAAAGAATATATTTTATAAGATTTAAATCTTTTGAAATTGATTGAGACTTATTTTGTGGCCCAGGATATAATTTCGTTTGCTTAATGTTCACGTACATTTGAAAAGAATGTCTATTTCACTGTTGGTTGTAGTGGTCTATCAATATCAATTAGGTCAGGATGGCTGTTGGTGATATTCAGATTATCTATATTCTTTTTTCCCTCATAATTTAGAGACTATTTAGATTCTGTAATGAAACCCACGTTGATAATACCTTACTTTTGGGGGAGGGCATGCCACACGGCTTGTGAGGTCTTAGTTCCCCAACCAGGGATTGAACCTGGGCACTCTGCATTTAGAGCGCAGAGTCCTAACCATGGGACCAGCAGGAAATCCCACGATCTTCTATACTCTTAATGATTCTTAAAGTCTATTTGTTCTACAAATTACTGAGGGAGGAATTTTAAACTCTTCAACTCTCATCAAAGATTTGTCTCTTTCTTTAGTTTTGATCATTTTTATTACATATATTTTGTATTAATGTTATTAGAGACATACATGTTTATAATTTTTATGTTTTCTCAACCAACTAAACTTTTTATTCCTCTTTCTCTTTGATGATACTCTGTCTTAAAAATCTACTTTGATATTTAAAAAGCCACTCTTTTCTTTGCTTACTGTTTACA
>SJYQ01104358.1:1766-19715 GCA_006410935.1 Redunca redunca | reverse complement strand
ATTTCTTAAAAATAGCATACTGTTTTATCTTGTTTTTAAAATCCAGCCTGATAATCTTTCATTTTCTATTTAATGTAATCATTGACATGATTTGATTTAGAACAACCATTTTTCTACTCGCTTTCTATTTTGTCCAGCTCTTTTTCTGTCCCTTTGTTTCCTGCTTTACTTTTTAAATTTTTAAAAAATATTCTTTTTTATTGGCTTTTAAGCTGTACCTCTTTGTATTATTTTTAGTGGTTGCTCTAGGAATTACAATATGCATCCCTAACTTATTCACGTTTCCTTGGAGTTAATATTGCACCAGTTCACATACGATGTAAGGAATTCTATAGAGAATTCCATTTACCTCCCAATTCTTTGTGCTTTTATTATCATGTAATAAATTGCATATGTTATCATTTTTGCCTTAAATACTCAAATATCTTTAAGAGAAATTAAGACAAATATATAAAATATATAGTCTTATATTTACTATAGAGTTCTAAGTTTCCATCTTGGATCATTTTCTGTCAGCCTAAAGAGCTTCCTTTAAGCATTTCTCATAACTCATACTATTATCTAAGACTTACTGTAATGCTGTCTGCTTTTATCAAGAAAAAGTATTTCCCTTTATGGAGCGTTTTGCGTTGCCCGGCTGTGGGCTTTTAGTGTTACCTTTTTAAGTCCCATTGTCTCTGATGAGCAGTTGCCATCATCTGGGTCATTGAGTCCCTGTGTATAACTTTCTTTCTTTCTTATCTGCTCTCCAGTTCCCTCTGTCTTCATCTTCCAGGGATTTGATCATGATGTGTCCACATGTGACTTTCTTTGTCTTTATCCTCCTTCAGATTCACTGAGCTTCTAGGATCTGTAAGTTTATGTTTTCCAGAAAATTGGGGAACATTTGGCCATTATTGCCTTAACTTTTTCTCCATATTTCTCTTTCTCCTCTTTCTGGGATTTCAATTCATATAACATATAAAACATGAAATTTCATGACTCACAGAGGATCTATTCTTTTTTCTTATTATTTTTTTTTCTTTTTGCTCTTGAGATTAAATAACATCTATTAATCTCTCTTGCTTCTTATGCTCCCTTCAATCTGCCGTCAGGCCTATCCAATAACTTGTCGTCTCAGACATTTTACTTTTCAGGTCTAAAATTTCCATTTAGTTCTTTTTTTATAATTTTCATTTTTCAACCAAGATTTTCCATTTCTTAATTAATTATGATAACAGTTTTCTTTTAACTCTTAAAAAATATGTATAACAGCTTTAAAGTTCTTTTTTGCTAAGTCTACTCTCTGGATTATCTTGACATCTTTCTATAGTAAAACACTAATTTATTAAGGTATGATTGACATATAAAATCTGTACATATTTAGTGTATACAACTTGATGGGTGTGGTGAAACCATCACCACAATCTGTGCTGTAAACTGGTTAATCACTTTCAGGGTCTGTTTCTATTGATGACAATTTCTCTTGCATGGATAATATTTTCCTCTATTTCTTAGGAAATACAGTACCATTTTATCATTAAGGACATTATAAATGTGTTACACAAACTGTGAATTCTGTCACCATGTGTTGATTCTTACTCAAGTAGGCAGATGATTTGGTGAGACTCAAATTCCAAATGCTGGCCTGCGTGGGTAGAAGCGGAACTCTCTGCTCAGTTTTCTCAGTGCTCAGTTTTTCAAATTGCTAACTATTGCATCTTTGCTGCGATTCCTAGAATCACTTCCATATATGTGTAGCTCAAAGGTCATCCAAGTATTTGCATGTCATTTATTTGCCAATTTTGAATCCCTGCCATGTAATGTTCTCCTTTTGGGGATTCCCCTTCATTTTCAGCCTTTATGATAGCCTTAAAGTCCATCCTTTTACTTCTTTAGCAAGTGAAACTGTGCCTTTCTTCTTAAATTATAGGCACTTTGCATCTTATCGACTAAGAAGTACTTTTGAATCACATACATAAATCTCAAATGTTCAGTTCAGTTCAGTAGCTCAGTCGTTTCTAACTCTTTGAGACCCCATAGACTGCAGCACGCCAGTCTTCCCTGTCCGTCACCAACTCCTGGAGCTTACTCAGACTCATGTCCATTGAGTTGGTGATGCCATCCAACCGTCTCATCCTCTGTCTGCCGTTTCTCCTCCCACCTTCAATCTTTCCCAGCATCAGGGTCTTTCCTAGTGAGTCGGTTCTTCACATCAGGTGGCCAAAGTATTGGAGTTTTAGCTTCAGCATCAGTCCTTCCAATGAATATTCTGGACTGATTTCTTTTAGGATGGACTGGTTGGATCTCCTTGCAGTCCAAAGGACTCTCAAGAATCTTCTCCAACATCACAATTCAAAAGCATCAATTCTTGGGTGCTCAGCTTTCTTCACAATCCAACTCTCAAATCCACACATGACCACTAGAAAAACCATAGCTTTGACTAGTCACACTTTTCTCGGTAAACTAATGTCTCTGCTTCTACTATGCTGTCTAGGTTGGTCATAACTTGTCTTCCAAGGAGTAAGCCTCATTTAATTTCATGGCTGCAGTCACCATCTGCAGTGACTTTGGAGGCTCCCTAAAATAAAATCTGTCACTATTTCCACTGTTTCCCCATCTATATGCCATGAAGTGATGGGACCAGATGCCATGATCTTAGTTTTCTGAATGTTGAGTTTTAAGCCAATTTTTTCACTCTCCTCTTTCACTTTCATCAAGAGGCTCTTTAGTTCCTCTTCACTTTCTGCCCTAAGGGTGGTGTCATCTGCACATCTGAGGTTATTGATATTTCTCCCAGCAACCTAGATTCCAGTTTGTGCTTCCAGCCCAGTGTTTCTCATGATGTTCTCTGCATATAAGTTAAATAAGCAGAGTGACAATATATAGCTTTGATGTACTCCTTTCCCTGTTTGGAACCAGTCTGTTGTTCCATGTCCAGTTCTAACTGTTGCTTCCTGACCTGCATACAGATTTCCCAAAAGCAAAGTCAGGCAGTCTGGTATTCCCATCTCTTTCAGAATTTTCCAGAGTTTGTTGTGGTCCACACAAAGGCTTTGACATAGTCAATAAAGCAGAAGTAGATATTTTTCTGGAACTCTCTTGCTCTTTTGATGATCCAACGGATATTGGCAATTTGATCTCTGGTTCCTCTGCCTTTTCTAAATCCAGCTTGATCTGGAAGTTCATGGTTCACATATTGTTGAAGCCTGGCTTGAAGAATTTTGAGCATTACTTTACTAGCATGTGAGATGAGTGCAATTTTGTGGTAGTTTGAGCATTCTTTGGCATTGCCTTTCTTTGGGATTGGAATGAAAACTGACCATTTCCAGTCCCATGGCCACTGCTGAGTTTTCCAAATTTGCTGACATATTGAGTGCAGCACTTTCACAGCATCATCTTTCAGGATTTGAAATAGCTCAACTGGAATTCCATCACCTTCAGGATTTGAAATAGCTCAACTGGAATTCCATCACCTCCACTAGCTTTGTTCGTAGATGCTTTCTAAGGCCCACTTGACTTCACATTCCAGGATGTCTGGCTGTAGGTGAGTGATCACACCATTGTGATTATCTGGGTCATGAAGATTTTTTTTGTACAGTTCTTCTGTGTATTCTTGCCACCTCTTCTTAATATCTTCTGCCTCTGTTAGGTCCATACCATTTCTGTCCTTTACTGAGCCCATCTTTGCATGAAATGTTCCCTTGGTATCTCTAATTTTCTTGAAGAGATCTCTAGTATTTCCCATTCTGTTGTTTCCCTCTATTTCTTTGCATTGATCACTGAGGAAGGCTTTCTTATCTCTCCTTGCTATTGTTTGGAACTCAGCATTCAGATGGGTATATCTTTCCTTTTCTCCTTTGCCTTTTGCTTCTCTTCTATTCACAGCTATTTGTAAGGGCTCCTCAGACAACCATTTTGCCTTTTTGCATTTCTTTTCAATGGGGATGGACTTGCTCCCTGTCTCCTGTACAATGTCACAAACCTCTCTGTCCGTAGTTATTCAGGTACTCTGTCTATCAGATCTAAAATTCCCTTGAATCTATTTGTCACTTCTACTGTATAATTGTAAGGGATTTGATTTAGGTCATCCCTGAATGGTCTAGTGATTTTCCCTACTTTCTTCAATTTAAGTCTGAATTTGGCAATAAGGAGTTCATGGTCTGTGCCACAGTCAGCTCCCAGTCTTGTTTTTGCTGACTCTATCTTTGGCTGCAAAGAATATAATCAGTCTGATTTCAGTATTGACCATCTGGTGATGTCCATTCGTAGAGTCTTCTCATGTGTTGTTGGAAGAGTGTGTTTGCTATGATCAATTCGTTCTCTTGGTAAAATTCTGTTAGCCTTTGCCCTGCTTCATTTTATACTCCAAGGCCAAATTTGCCTGTTACTCCAGGTATTTCTTGACTCTCTACTTTTGCATTTTGGTCCCCTATCATGAAAAGGACATCTTTTTGGGGTGTTAGTTCTAGAAGGTCTTGTAGGTCTTCATAGAACCATTCAACTTCAGCTTCTTCAGCATTACTGGTCAGGGCATAGACTTGGATTACTGTGATATTGAATGGTTAGCCTTAGAAACAAATAGAAATCATTGTGTCATGTTTGAGACTGCATCCAAGTACTGCATTTTGGAGTTTTTTGTTGAATATGATGGCTACTCCATTTCTTCTAAAGGATTCTTGCCCACAGTAGTAGATATAATGGTCATTTGAATTAAATTCACCCATTCCAGTCCATTTTAGTTTGCTGATTCCTAAAATGTTGATGTTCACTCTTGCCATCTCCTGTTTGACCACCTCCAATTAGCCTTGATTCATGGACCTGACATTCCAGGTTCCTATGGAATATTGCTCTTTACAGAGAAATATTGTTTACTCCAACCCTAAACAATGGCTATAGGTAATATTCTAAATACATTGAAAATGATAAAAGCATTTTGGAACATCCGAAAAGAAGAACACAGTAAAGCCAAAATATGGGTAAAAACATTAGACTTACTTTTTTTTCTTGAGTTTTCTAAATTATATTTAATGTTTGAAATAAAAATCATAACACTATCTGATGTAGCTCTAAATGTATGTGGAGGAAACAAGCATGCAACTACCATGAGATCCAGAAATTATGCTCCTGGGAATTTATCCTAAAAGTATGACAATGCAGGTTCATATAAAAAGCTGTACACAAAGATTTACAGCAACTTTATTCATAGTCACCAAAAGCTGGAAACAACCCATACATCCTTTAACAGGTGAATGGTTTAAAAGTTGTGGTTGTCTCATACTGTGGGTTACTAGTCAGCAACCAAAAGGAATAAACTACTGATATAAGCAACAACCTGGATTAAATCTTCAAAGAGTTATGTTGGGTGAAAAAGACAACTCCAAAAGGTTACATACTGTAAGAGTCCATTTATCTAACATATTTGAAATGATAAAATTCCAGAAATAGAGAATAGATTAGTTGTTGCCAGGGTTTAAAGGAGTGGGGGGTAGGAGGGGTGTGCCTATGGCTATTAGCGGATAACACGAGGAATCCATGAGCTAGAGGAAATGTTCTATATCTTCGCTGTATCAGTATTTCAGTTGTCATATTGTACTGTAGTTTGGCAATATGCTATTATGGGGAAACTGAGTTAAGAGTGCAAAGGATCTGCCTGTGTTATTACTTACAATTGCATGTGAATCTACAATTATCTCAAAATCAAATTTTAGTTAAATACAGGACTTTCCTGGTGGTCCACTGGTAAAGAATCCACCTGCCAATACAAAGGACACCAGTTTGGTCCCTAATCTGGGAAGATTCCACATGCTGCAGGGCAACTAAGCCCGTGTGCTATAACTACTGAGCCTGTGTCCACAACTACTAAAGCCCGTGCCTTCCAGAACCTTTGCTGTGCCTCAAGAGAAGCCACCATAGTGAGAATCCAGTGCACTGCAACTAAAGAAAGCGCTCACACTGCAGAAAAGTCACAGCAGAGCCAAACTTTTTTAAAAATTAATAAATTTAACTATTTAGTTAAAAACAAAGACACCAGTAAGATAATGAAATGCCAAGCCACAGAGTAGAAAAAAATTTTCATAATATCAGTTCAGTTCAGTTCAATCACTCAGTCGTGTCCAACTCTTTGCAACCCCATGGACTGCAGCACTCCAGGCCTCCCTATCCATCACCAACTCCCAGAGTTTACTCAAACTCATGTGCATTGAGACGGTGATGCCATCCAACCATCTCATCCTCTGTTGACCCTTCTCCTTCTGCCTTCAGTCTTTCCCAGCATCGGGGTCTTTTTCCAATGAGTCAGTTCTTTGCATCAGGTGGCCAAAGTATTAGAGTTTGAGCTTCAACATCAGTCGTTCCAATGCATATTCAGGACTGATTTCCTTTAGGATGGACTGGTTGGATCTCCTCGCAATCCAAGGGACTCTAAAGAGTCTTCTCCAACACCAAAGTTCAAAAGCATCAATTCTTTGGCACTCAGCTTTCTTTATAGTTCAACTCTAACATCCATACATGACTACTGGAAAAACCATAGCTTTGACTAGACAGATCTCTGTTGACTAATGCCTCTGCTTTTTAATATGCTGCCTAGGTTGGTCATAGCTTTCCTTCCAAGGAGCAAGCATCTTTTAATTTCATGGCTGCAGTCACCATTTACAGTGATTTTGGAGCCCCCCAATATAAAGTTTCTCACTTTTAGAGTTTCCATTGTTTCTCCATCTATTTGCCGTGAAGTGATTGGACCAGATGCCATGATCTTAGTTTTCTGAATGTTGAGTTTTAAGCCAACTTTTTCACTCTCTAACTTTCATGAACAGGCTCTTTAGTTCTTCATTTCCTGCCATAAGGGTGGTGTCATCTGCATATCTGAGGTTATTGATATTTCTCCCGGCAATATTGATTCCAGTTTGTGCTTCATCCAGCGCAGCATTTCACATGATGTACTCTGCATATAATTTAAATAAGCAGCATGACAATAGATAGCCTTCACATTCTCCTTTCCCGATTTGGAACCAGTCTGTTGTTCCATGTCTAGTTCTAACTGTTGCTTCTTGACCTGCATACATATTTCTCAGCTGGAAGGTCAGGTGGTCTGGTATTCCCATCTCTCTCAGAATTTTCCACAGTTTGTTGTAATCCACATAGTCAAAGGCTTTGGTATAGTCAATAAAGCAGAAGTAGATATTTTTATGTAACTCTCTTGCTTTTTTGATGATCCAGCGGATGTTGGCAATTTGATCTCTGCTAATAGTTTCCTTATTTCCTCATCAACTCCCTTCTAGCTTCTGCTTGTTTTCAATTTACCTGTTTACCTTCATATAGTTTTTCCTTTTTAAATATTTTATCCCAAATTTATAATTGTTATGTTCAGGAGGATTAGTGTGTTATAAGCTATCATTACCACAATGGTGACTAGCCCATTTTTCAGTCTCACTATTGTACTATCTTTATTCAAAAGGAAAATATTTGCTATTAATATGGTTATGTTAATTGCTTCTTTCCAATGTCTTAAGTGATTATATTTTAAAAAACTTTTTTGCTCTATTTCTTCAGATGAGATTAAAAGACAGATTTAGATTAATTTTAAATTATGTAATGCCTTCAGGGGCTACACAAATACCTAAAATGTATTTTGTAAATGAAATAAGTAAAGTACAAAAAAGAAAAGCTATATGAACTCAGAGGAAGAAGAGATCAGAGGTGATTTCCTAGAGAATATTACCTTTAAGGCAGTAGTTAAAAAGTGATAGATAGTAGCCAGAGCTGAGAGAGAGAAAGAGGGAGAGACAGCGTTCCAGGAGAAATCTCATAAACAATGCAAAAAGTGGGAGTTTTGGAGGCTAAAGTCTTACTGGTTATAGCTATAAATATAATTTTTAATATAACTCAAAATCAATACTATGGTGTGAACACACTGCTATATATAAAACTATGGGTAAATCTTACACCAATTTTAAAAGAAAAAAGTCAGATACAAAAGAATACATACTGTAATAATCCATTTAAGTTCAAAAACAGAAAACTTATAGGTGGTAATAGAATTCAGACTAGTGGTTACCTTTGGGTTATGGAAGCAACTGGGAGGGAACATGAGTGAAGTCCCTTGGGTGCTTGCAATGTTGTACCTCTTTTTCTGAAGGCTTGTTACCTACAGAGTTCACTTCGTAAAACTTTATCAGTTGATGACTTTATGATTTGTGCCTTTAAGAAATATCACACTTCAATAAAATGTTTATGTTGAAACAAAAATGAAACCCAGTTTCTGGTATCAAGAAAAGTGTATCATGTGTATTTCCATATGTTAACATGTTAATCCCTCACAATGACCGTATGGAAGTCCAGTTATGCTGAATTTTATGTGAAATTGAATTATATGAACTTGAAATACCATGATGTAAAATAATAAATTCTGGCTTTATACACAAAATTTGAAATGATTCAAATCTCCCCAAGTTAAAAAAAATTTCATTTTCTTACAAAGCTGGATCAATCTGAGCAAATTTAAGATCTATTTAAGCTTAAGGGAGGTACCACTTGAGTAGATAAAAATATCCTGTGTAACTCAGGATAATAGTTTAACAAATAACAGACGCAACACTAGTTAATGCTTTTTGGTGTCAGTTTCAGCAGAGCAGTTGTGGCTGACACAGCAGCTCTCCAATGCCAGGTACCACACACTTTCCATTTTACTGCTCTGTCCTACTGAACAGGCTATTTTCTATCTTGTGATCTAAGATGACTATGACTCTCCCACCATCTTTCTGTAGTCCAGCCAGGAGAACCACTGCAGTTTCTATACTGCCAGCCAGAACTTGTCACAAAGACATGGGAAGCTACAAGAGGGCCTGGGAAATGCAGTTTCTGGTTGAGCAGTACATTGATGGTTCACCAGACGTCTTTGCCATACTTGCCATTCTTTGTCTAGTTGTTTTGAATGATCTGAGTTTACAATTATAAAATATCTCCAGGAATAGATCTTTTACATAAAATTCAGCTGCTCTGTAGATAAGAATATTCCTATTTTACAGGAGATAAAACTGAAACTCAGAGATAGTAAATGACTTATGCCTACCCTGTACATTGCTAAGTCAATGGCAAACCTGGGACTCAAATACAGTTCTCAAACTCAGGATTCTTGCTTTTGTGCTACAGAAGCCTCTCCAGAGAGTTTTTCTACTAGTTCCAAGAATACTGGTAATCCTTATGTTCCCAGTGAATTTCAGGTTCTTGATGTCTCGTTGGAAAATAATTCAGTGAGAGACAAAGTGATAGGTAAGAAGTGGACTTACTTAGGGAGAAACACCCTCCACAGACAGAGTGTGGGCCATCTCAGAAGGTGAGAGAGCCTCAAAGTATGGCCTGGTTGGTTTTTATGGGATGGATAATTTCCTAGGCTAATGAGTGGAAGGATTACTCCCATTATTTCAGGAAAGGGGTGGAGATTTCTAGGAATTTGGCCATGCCCACTTTGGGCCTTTATGGTTAGATTTACATCTACTGGATCATAGAAAAAGCAAGAGAATTCCAGAAAAACATCTACTTCTTCTTCATTGACTACGCTAAAACCTTTGACTGTGTGGATCATGACAAACTGGAAAATTCTTAAAGATATGGGAATACCAGACCACCTTACCTGCCTTCTAAGAAACCTGTATGCAGGTCAAGAAGCCATAGTTAGAACCAGACATGGAACAATGGACTGGTTCAAAATTGGGAAAGGAGTTACATCAAGGCTGTATATTGTCACCCTGCTTATTTAACATATATGCAGAGTACATCATGCAAAATGCCAGGCTGGATGAAGCACAAGCTAGAACCAAAATTGCTAGGAGAAATATCAATAGCCCCAGATATGCAGGTGACACCACCTAATGGCAGAAAACAAAGAACCAAAGAGCTTCCTGATGGAGGAGTGAGAAAAAGCTGGCTTAAAACTCAACATTCAAAAAACTAAGATTGTGGCATTTGATCCCATCACTTCCTGGCAAATAGATGGGGAAAGAATGGAAACAGTAACAGACCTTATTTTTTGGGCTCCAAAATCACTGTGGACAGTGACTGCAGCCATGAAATTAAAAGATGCTTGCTCCTTAGAAGAAAAACTATTACAAACCTATACAGTGTATTAAAAAGCCATCATTTTGCTGACAAAGGTCCATATAGTCAAAGCTATGTTTTTCCCAGTAGTCATGTATGGATGTTAGAGTTGGACTATAAAGAAGGCTGAGCACTGAAGAACTGATGCCGTCTAAGTGGTGCTGGAGAAGACTTGAGAGTCCCTTGGTCATCAAGGAGATCAAACCAGTCCATCCTAAAGGAAATCAACCCTGAATGTTCATTGGAAGGACTGATGATAAAACTCTGATACTTTGGCCACTGAAAAGATGACTCATTGGAAAAGACCCTGATGCTGGGAAAGATTCAAAGGAAGAGGAGAAGTAGATGACAGAGGATGAGATGGTTGGATGGCAGCACTGATTCAGTGGACATGAGTTTGAGCAAACTCTTGGAGACAGTAAAGGACATAGAAGATTGGCATGCTGCAGTCCATGGGGTCTCGAAGAGTAAGACATGACTGAGCAATTGAACAACAATGGTTAGCCTCAGAACTGTCATGGTGCTGGTGGGTATGTTCCTTAGCATGCTAGTGTATTACAGCAAGTGTATAATGAAGCTCAAGGTCCACTGGAAGTCGAATCTTCTGCCAATTTGGACCTACTTGGTTCTAACCATTTCTTGTAATATCCTATATCTATGTCTTCTTTTAAATGTGCCTTGCCCTCTCCCCTCCTGTTTCACTTAGTCTGAGAGAAGGTGAGACTCCTGCTATCTCTAAATTAAATGGCATTTGGAAAGGAGTGAAATAGGGCACAAAGTGGTAGGACTTTACTATGAACTGACAACCTGAGATGTGTTTGCTTAAAGGTTCAAGAACTCAGGAATCAAGAAAATATAGCATGAAGCACTGGGGCATGAACAGTGACACGAATCTAGTTGTGCCTCTGGACTACAAGGCAGATTATACACGTGTTCCAAGTAGTTTCCCTTTCTGATTTTAAGTTTCCCCATCCATCAGATGAGGACGAGGGTTGGGCCAGGGTTGCTGAATATGGTCATGAAGGTTGTACATAATTTCTTAAATTCACTAAGCAGGAGATCCTGGAACAGAGTAGAGGGTGCCCCATAGCTCCTTGCCTCACCCTGCCTCAGCCCTTAGAAATACTACTGGTATTTTGAGAATCCTCAAAGTATTGAGATCCTCAGAAATACTAAAAAATCTGGAGAGAAGCCTTCAGGTAATAGAAAGGTGGAAAAATCCCAGAATACCCAGTTAGCACATGTTGCTGGGAGAGAAAACACACTAGTGCCAGAAAATGGGGGATGAGATACTGTATCAGAGTAGAATGTCTGGACACAGCTGCGCAAATGTGTGCAAGGCGAAAAGAAACGATATAGTCACTACTGATCTATTATATATATGTCAGTATTTCACCCACAGCTAACAAAAGAAAGGAAGGTGGGGAGGGAGGGAGAATCCTGGGCTTCAAAAGACAAAGCCTAATTTAAGGAAAGCATAACTCGAGGAATTTTGTGAGGAGAAATTTTCTCACAATTTCTTCACATTATAGCACAGTTGATAGGGACATAAATAAAACTAGAGCTCAACCATGTGATGATAAAATAGCAGAATGAGACTAAAAAAAGAGGTTGCAGACATAAGGAAATAAATTGAATACCAAAATACTTTATGGAACTAATAAATACACTATAAATAGAAAGAACAGAATAGACACTGCTGAATACTGAAATATTGACAGGGTGAAAAAACTGTAAGCACAGTAAATGCACTCTCATCTGATAAAGGAAATTAATTTGAAGCTAATAGATATGCATATTAGTTTGTTACCAGCTAAGCTGCTGTAACAAAGAAATCCAAAGATATAATGCCTTAAATAAATTCGTTTCTTTCTCACTCACAAAACAATGCACAGATGAGAAATCCAAGGCTGGCAGGATCTCCTCCAGGAGGTCATGCAAGATACGGTTCCTTCTGTCCTGATGCTCCATCACCTCCTCATTCCTGTGGTTATAGGAAATTCTCATTTCAGTGGTTGAAGCTGGCTCCTTTCCATACCCATGTTTCAGTCCATAGGAAAGATAAAAATAGTCCCGGGAAGGCACTCTAAAGGGATGCCCTAGATGTCATATATATCACTTCTGCCACAGTTTTACTGGCAACATTTAGTCACAGAGGACACTGGAAAAATGTGGTCTTTAACTGGATAGCCATGTGCTCAGCTAAAACTCAATGTTCTATTCTAAAAGGAGCTGGGAGAGAACAAATACTTAGGAACCACAATATGAAAGATAAAGATGAGCCAACATTTAAGGACACGTGATATCCCTCACAGAGAGAACCCAGCAAGTGAAAGAGAGGATGTGCCTAGTGCTGCAATGTAAGGAGATGTTCCAGAAGTGAAAAGAACTGGATCTGCAATCTGAAGGGAAACACTGAATCCCAAGAAAGTCTGATTTAGAATATTTAACATAAAGGTATTTCCTAGTTAAACCCCTGAACTTGAAAGAGGAAGAATGCTTCAGACATCTAGGC
This sequence comes from Redunca redunca, assembly GCA_006410935.1. Classification (NCBI taxonomy): domain Eukaryota; kingdom Metazoa; phylum Chordata; class Mammalia; order Artiodactyla; family Bovidae; genus Redunca; species Redunca redunca. The sequence continues at coordinate 7,126 of SJYQ01104358.1, read as the reverse complement.
AGAAGGAAAAAATCACCTACAAAGGGTAAAAAAAAAAAAAAAAATCAGGCTGGTATCAGATTTCACTATATTCATTGTGGAAGACAGCAGTGCAGAGTTTTGAGAGAAGAGAGGATGGCCCCAGGTGCAATTCAAGTGTAAAGGCTCAGGGAAGCAAAATATCCATGAACACTTGTTGGAAAGAACTGCTTGATAACCAAAGCTAGGCAATCTAAAAATCCACAAAATAAAGAACCCAAGCATAGTGAAGCCATGCCAGAAGAACTGTTGATAATCACTGGATCCATTCACATGTAGAACTGATGCTGAACAACCATAGCAATGATGGTTTTAAAACAAAATGTGAGCATTATAAATCTGGACAATGTAAAAATAATACAATACAAAATTGGGAGGTGAGGGAGAGGAGATGGAAGTAGCAAGAAACTTCTCATGTTCTCATCTTCTGAAGCTAGGATATATTATTCAAAATAAAAACATGTAGTAAAAAATATATATAAAATAGGTAAAAAAAATAACCTAAATATTTTTTCATAATCACCTTTATTGAGCAAAGTAGCAGGAGTCCACAAATCACTGCCTGAGGGCAGACTGCCTATTTTTGTAAATTAAATTTCAGTGGAACACAGCTTTACCCCTTTGTTTTCATATTGCTTATGCTACTTTCCAGCTATAAAAATAGACCCCAGACAGCCTAAAACATTTACTCTCTGGCCCTTTAAGAAGAACTTTGCCAACCCATGCAGAAGAATCTTTTTTAACTCACAGGAATCTTGTGGTAAAGAAATATTTATTTGAGGCTTAATAATTGGTTGGGTTTAATTCAGCCTTTTCCCTTCCTATTAAGTTCATGTCAAATTAAGTTTAAAAATGTAATATAAATCCTATTTTTATAAAACAATAAGTAAATCATCCCAAAGATATCAGGGGTAATGAATCACCTAATGATATTTGATATGGTTTCTTCAATTTTCACCTCTGTTTTTATTTGGAATCTTTTTAATGAGCATATATCACTGTTATCAGAAAAATAAAACAGAACATTTTTTCTATTTGCAATCCCTGGAAGCAAATATACCAAGATACTAACAATGATTAAGTCTGGCTGACAGGAATATGATTGCTGTTTTCTTCTTTAAGCTTTTCTATATTTTTTTAAATATTGAAAAAATTTTAAGCTATTATGGAAGATTTCCGCATAAAGTGATAAGAATTCTGAATTACAGTTTTGGAAATGGTAATGAGAAGTACCAGATATGAGAGACATTGTTCTACTTATAGTATGATTCTTTTATTAGCAGTATACCAACCACAAAGCACAGTTCAGTATAAGTATCCAACACGACATAGAAGAGAAGCCAGAATCAGATGATATTCAGCTTCTGTTAGGCCATCAGCACATTCACGTGGTTTCTTTAATTTGCATTTATCTACCTTTCCCGTCTCATCCACACCTTATCCTCCTGATACACACAATATACTCGAGCCACATAGAGCCCTTCATCTTCAGTGAAATTTTCATGCATTTGTGTGCTCTTTTGCTTTGTTGCCACCATTCTTTCTACCTATAATTGCATCCTGTTCTCCACGTGATATAATCCAATGCTTCTTTTAAGACTCAATTTAAATATCACTTACTGCAGTACATCTCAACCTTGGCTGCACAGCAGAATCACCTGGGGAGCTTTATAAAAATACCGAGGCCCAGGCCCCAGCACAGCTATTTTGGTTTAACTGCCCAGGGTTGGGGCCCAGGCAGCAGTATTTCCCAGGGAGCAGTAAAAAGCTCCCTGAGTAATGCTAATATACAGCCAGTGTTGAGAGTCGTTGCAAAGCCTTCTGTGATACCAGCAGGCAGAGTTAATTACTCCCTCTTCTGTGCTGTCATAGCTCTTAGACTTTCCATTGCTCATGAAATTTAATGCTTATTGTATTACAGTTAGTGTTATATAGTAAGTGCTCAGTAAACGCTGAAGTTGTTACTGACCTTATTCTTCCAACCGGGCACATGCAGGAGTGGTTATCCTTACCATGGGAACCCAACAGCATAGGGGGCTGATGTTTCCTATCCAGAGATCCTGTCTGAAGGATTTACTTCTGTAAACTCATCAGGATGTCACCCCTCTCTGCCTCCTACACACACACACCCCTCACTGCCTTTTCAGCACAGCCCTGGCCCTTGGGTCCAACTTTCACATTGTTGAGATTGATGCAATGTAAAGAATGAAAGAAACCAGCGTTATGAAAGTGTTGACAGCCTGACAGAATCTGACTGTCATCTGCCTTCCCCCATCTCCTTCGTGTCACACTTTACATTGTGTTTACCGTCAGATCCTGCTACTTTAGCTTTCAAGAGCACATTGTCAGGTGTACTTTGTCAAAGGCTTTCAGAAAATCCAGATGAACGATGCTGTGAGTCCCGATACTGCCAAATCTATATTTTACACCTTCACAGTGTTTGACGATTTTACTTAAGTGGAATCTTTCTATCTTCCTTCGATTTACCTTTGCCTCCCTGACCCTGAGATCAATCAGACAACTGGAGACCCTTCTGTTTTTGATACTAAGCATCCAGGAGAAATATCAATAACCTCAGATATGCAGATGAAACCACTCTTATGGCAGAAAGTGAAGAGGAACTAAAAAGCCTCTTGATGAAAGTGAAAGTGGAGAGTGAAGAAGTTGGCTTAAAGCTCAACATTCAGAAAACTAAGATCACTGCATCTGGTCCCATCACTTCATGGGAAATAGATGGGGAAACAGTGTCAGACTTTATTTTTTTGGACTCCAAATCACTGCAGATGGTGACTGCAGCCATGAAATTAAAAGATGCTTACTCCTTGGAAGAAAAGTTATGACCAACCGAGATAGCATATTGAAAAGCAGAGACATTACTTTGCCAACAAAGGTCTGTCTAGTCAAGGCTATGGTTTTTCCAGTGGTCATGTATGGATGTGAGAGTTGGACTGTGAAGAAAGCTGAGCGCCAAAGAATTGATGCTTTTGAACTGTGGTGTTGGAGAAGACTCTTGAGAGTCCCTTGGACTGCAAGGAGATCCAACCAGTCCATTCTGAAGGAGATCAGCCCTGGGATTTCTTTGGAAGGAATGATGCTAAAGCTGAAACTCCAGTACTTTGGCCACCTCATGCGAAGAGTTGACTCATTGGAAAAGACTCTGATGATGGGAGGGATTGGGGGCAGGAAGAGAAGGGGACGACAGAGGATGAGATGACTGGATGGCATCACTGACTCGATGGATGTGAGTCTGGGTAAACTCCGGGAGTTGGTGCTGGACAGGGAGGCGGTGATGGACAGGGAGGCCTGGCGTGCTGCGATTCGTGAGGTCGCAAAGAGTCGGACACGACTGAGAGACTGAACTGAACTGAACTGAACTGATCCTCGTCCATGTCTGCGCCAGGTCTGGATCACAGTACACTGTATGATTATCTCGGCTTCCCTGGTTAGGAGGAGCTCCTGGAAGCTACTCCTGTCTGGAAGTGAAGTGCGGGGAGGAGAGCTGAGGATGAGGAAGAGAGACCAAGGAGCACCAGCAGTGCTGACGTTCCACAGTCGCACAGTGCGCATGCGCACTCTCTTTAGCACAACTCGGAGCTCTACCCTTGCTTTTTCCCGCTTGGCTGGAAGGAAACTGAATGCATTAACAGTCTGCTCTTTCCTGTTAAAAACCCTATTTGTAGTCATTTTAAACCGTCCTCTCCAAACATCGCCAAAGGGTTTGGTGTCCATAAGATGGTGTTGCTTATATTAATAGTTTCCCTTAAGTACCACATCCTGGCAGTGGAGTTCTAAAATAACTTTGTTCACAGACATTTCTCAGCCAATAAATATTATTTTTTAAAGTGATTTTCTCCCTGGAGTCTTGATGAAACTTTCCCTTTCTTTTTCCTTAAGGTCACCATGACCTTGATGAACTAGAAGATGTGCTACAATGGAATCCAATGGCAAATTTCACTAATGCAGAATCAGATCAATCTTCAAATTGAATAATCTTTGCATATCTAGTGCTCTACTGTGACCTGAGACAAATCTAACCTTTCTGACTTGGTTCTTTGTTAAAATCAGTAGTTAAATAGCAAACCATTACCTAGTTCCCTTGGAAGTTATGCAAATTAATTAATGTTTGGAAAATGCCTGGGAAATTTTAAAATCATCTATAAATACCAAGCAGTTGCATCTTCCCTGATGAGAGGGCTCAGGTAATTCATAACCTCCTATAATAAAGGTAAAAATACTGTGCTTGGGCTATATAATTACATGTGATTTATTTACAATACATATAACCTTTGAAATCTAGAAAGCATTTAATAGAAACAATTCATATTTTGTGACTATAATAAAAGCACTTAATGACTTTAGAAAAAGTAATCATCTACTCTAAGTGATCTATACATCATATCTTTAACTATTTCCAAGATCTGCTAGAGTATGCTCCGAGTTTATCCTTAACCTGTTAATGTTGACTGATATATTTATTTTTACATTTTCCCAGTTTTTATTTATCCTCGAAACTCTGATGTGTATTTCCTAGAAAATTTGCCTGTACAAAACTTTGCTGTATTCAAAACCTCCTCTGTCAAGATTTAGCACTTTTATATTGTAGTCATTAAAATTGAACAAAATCTTAATAGTTCCTTTATTAACTACTATACTGACTTTGCATAGTGGAAATCACAACATGTTAATTAGATTTAATTAACTATTTTAAATTACACAAACTCCTGACAGTAGACAATAGCACAGGGTACCCATGAGCAATAAAATTGAAGCTGATATTTCTACTTTATTAAAACTTAATGAAACTATTCATATTCATAATCTTATTTATTGTTTACAAGAAGAAAACTGTGTTCATTTTGAAGGCAAAAATGTCTGCTGAAAACAAATTTTTGATCATTTAGGTGAAGGCTCAGAAGTTAATAAAAGGTTCCACTATATCCAGCCTCACGGTTCTGCCAGCTTCTCATCGCACAGATCCCTATTTCACCCCAGTGCCAGTCTTACAAGCAGATGCTAACAAAGGTTAGTGATTCAAATAAGCATTTTATATGTTTAGGAACATAAGGGAAAGAGCTTTGAGGTGGCATTGGGGGCCTGAGTTTGAATTCAGACATAGACACTAATTCTCCAAGGTGACTTTGGACAAGTCAAGTCCTCACTGTGGCCTGAGTTTCCTTCTCTGTAAATTAGAAGGTTGGACTAAATGACCAGCAGAGTCCCTTTCCACTTCTAGGATCCATTATTCTATAGATTTTCAATTGATTTAGATTTTGGTATATTTATATGTTAAAATTATTATTGTATTTAAGTGATATTATAATTTTTCAAGCTTCTGAGCAGAT
>SJYQ01104357.1:116402-136736 GCA_006410935.1 Redunca redunca | reverse complement strand
AAGAATGGAACTGGAGGAATCAACCTGCCTGACTTCAGTCTCTACTACAAAGCCACAGTCATCAAGACAGTATGGTACTGGCACAAAGACAGAAATATAGATCAATGGAACCAAATAGAAAGCCCAGAGATAAATCCACACACCTATGGACACCTTTCTTTGACAAAGGAGACAAGAATATACAATGTAGAAAAGGCAATCTCTTTACAAGTGGTGCTAGGAAAACTGATCAACCACTTGTAAAAGAATGAAACTAGAACACTTTCTAACACCATACACAAAAATAAACTCAAAATGGATTAAAGATCCAAACGTAAGACCAGAAACTATAAAACTCCTAGAGGAGAACATAGGCAAAACACTCTCTGACATACATCACAGCAGGATACTCTATGACCCACCTCACAGAATATTGTAAATAAAAGCAAAAATAAACAAGTGAGACCTAATTAAACTTAAAAGCTTCTGCACAACAAAGGAAAATATAAGCAAGGTGAAAAGACAGCCTTCAGAATGGGAGAAAATAATAGCAAATGAAGCAAATGACAAAGAATCAATCTCAAAAATATACAAGCAACTCCTGCAGCTCAATTCCAGAAAAATAAACCACCTAATCAAACAATGGGCCAAAGAACTAAATAGACATTTCTCCAAAGAGGACATACAGATGGCTAACAAACACATGAAAAGACACTGAACATCACTCATTATCAGAGAAATGCAAATCAAAACCACAGTGAGGTACCATTTCACACCAGTCAGAATGGCTGCGATTCAAAAGTCTACAAGCAATATATGCTGGAGAGGGTGTGGAGAAAATGGAAGCCTCTTACACTGTTGGTGGGAATGCAAACTAGTACAGCCACTATAGAGAACAGTGTGGAGACTCCTTAAAAAAACTGGAAATAGAACTGCCATATGACCCAGAAATCGCACTGCTGGGCATACACACCGAGGAAACCAGAATTGAAAGAGACACGTGTACCCCAGTGTTCATCACAGCACTGCTTATAGTAGCCAGGACATGGAAGCAACCTAGATGTCCATCAGCAGATGAATGGATAAGAAAGCTGTGGTACATATACACAATGGAGTATTACTCAGCCATTAAAAAGAATACATCTGAATCAGTTATAACGAAGTGGATGAAACTGGAGCCTGTTATACAGAGTGAAGTAAGCCAGAATGAAAAACACTAATGCAGTATACTAATGCATATATATGGAATTTAGAAAGATGCTAACGATAACCCTGTATGCAAGACAGGAAAAATGACACAGATATATAGAACAGTATTTTGGACTCTGTGGAAGAGAGTGAGGGTGGGATGCTTTGGGAGAATGACATTGAAACATGTATAATATCATATGTGAAACAAATCGCCAGTCCAGGTTCAATACATGATGCAGGATGCTTGGGCCCAGTGCACTGGGATAACCCAGAGGGATGGTATGGGGAGGGAGCTGGGAGGGGGGTTCAGGATGGGGAACACATGTACACCCATGGTGGATTCATGTTGATGTATGGCAGAACCAATACAATATTCTAAAGTAATTAACCTCCAATTAAAATAAATTAATTTATATTTAAAAAGAGAGAGAGAGATGGAGAAATCGGAAAAACATAGACTAAATGAAATGGGAGCAGTGAATATGAAATAGAAAAAGTGAAGCAGGATAAAAGTAAAAGGTCTTCATACAGTCCAATTGTTTTTAAACATGCCTGCTTATTAGAAACATATCGGGAGTTTCCCTGCTTTATTCTGTACTCCAAGGCTAAACTTGTGTGTTATTATAGGTATCTCTTGGGTCTATACTTTTGCATTCTAATCCTGTATGATGAGAAAGACATCTCTCTCTTTCTCTCTCTCTCTCTCTCTCTCTCTTTTTTTTTTTTCCCGGTGTTCATTCTAAAAAGTGTAGGCTTTTATGGAACTGGTCAACTTCATCTTCTTTGGCATCAGTGGTTCGATATAGACTTGGATTACTGTGATGTTGAATGGTTTTCCTTGGAAATGAATGAAAGACATTCTGTCATTTTTGAGATTGCACCCAAATACTGCATTTTGGTCTCTTGTTGACTATGAGGGCTGCTCCATTTTTTAAGGGATTCTTGCTCATAGTAGTTCATATACTGGTCATCTAAATTAAATTCACCCTTTTCCATCCATTTTAGTTCACTGATTCTTATGATGTCAATGTTCAATCTTTCCATCTCCTGCTTGATCATATCCAATTTACCTTGATTCATGGACCTAACATTCCAGGTGATATGCCATGCTAAGTTATTTCAGTCATGTTTGACTCTGTGTGATCCTATGGAATGCAGCCCATCAGGTTCCTCTGTCCATTGGGATTCTACAGGCAAGAATACTGAAGTGGGTTGCCATGCCCTTCTCCACGGGGATTCTCCCAACATAGGGATTGAACCCATGTATCTTATATCTCCTGAATTGGCAGGCAGGTTCTTTACCATTAGCACCACCTGGGAAGCCCAACATTCCAGGTGCTTATGCAATATTACTCTTTATAGTATTGGACTTTACTTTTACCACTAGACACACCTACAGCAGAGCATTGTTTCTGCTTTGGCCCACCCACTTCATTCTTTCTAGAGCTATTAGTAACTGCCTTCTTCTCTTTCCTAGCAGCATATTGGACACCTTCCAACCTAGGGGGGCTCATCTCCCAGCATCATATCTTTTTGCCTTTTCATACTTATTGTCCATGGAGTTTTCCAGGTAAGAATACTGGAGTGGGTTGTCATTTTTTTTCCTGTGGACCACATTTTGTCAGAACTCTTCAATATGATCCATGCATCTTGGATTATCCTGCATGGCATGGTTCATAGCTTCACTGAATTATGCACCCCCTTTACCATGACAAAGCAGTGATACATGAAAGGGAAGGGTAATAATGCCACTACCCACAGTCAAACACTGTTAACAGATTTATGCATATTTTTATATAAATTTATTTAAAGTAAATATATATGTATATTAAAAAGTATATGTACACATGTTTACACACATGTATACACCTGCTGATTTTTAATTGTTAAAAATGCTATATAATGTATCTTTCTTTATTAATAAATCATGACTANTGTATGTCTTTCTCCTTATGACTTACTTCATATAAAATGGCATTATTTGATTCTTTCTGATGGCTTAGTAATATCTCATGAAATATTACTCATACACACACACACTCACACACACAAATACACACACACACACCGTAGATTCTGTGTCTATTCTGTTGATAAACATTTAGGTATTTAGGTTGTTTTCATGTCTTTCTTAGCTATTGTAAATAGTGCTGCTAGGAACATAAGAGTGCCTGTATCCTTCTGAATTATAGTTTTGTCTGGGTATATCCCCAGGAGTGAGATTGCTATATCATATGGCCACTCCATTTTTATGTTTTTGAGGAATATCAATACTGTTTTCCACAGTGGCTTCATCAATGTACATTCTCAGCAACAAAATAAGAGTATTCCCTTTTCTCCACACTCTCTACAACATTTGCTACTTGGTGATGTTTTAATGATGGCCATTCTGACTGGTCTGAAGTGGTACTTCACTGTACTTTTTAAAAAATTAATTTATTTATTTTAATCAGAGGCTAATTACTTTACAATATTGTAGTAATTTTTGCCATACATTGACATGAACCAGCCATGCGTGTACGTATGTAGAATGTGCTGACTCATTGTAGTTTTTATTTGCATTTGTTTAATAATTAGCAATGTTGAGCATCTTTTCATGTGCTTATTGGCCATCTGCATGTCTTTTATGGAGAAATGTCTATTTATGTCTTCTTCTCCTTTTTTGATTGGGTTGTTTCTGTTGTTTTTTTGCTGTTGTTGTTGTTGAGTTGTATAAGCCCTTGTCAACTCCATTTTTGCAACTATTTTCTCCCATTCTGAAGGTTGTCTTTTCATTTTGTTTATGGTTTCCTTTGTTGTACAAAAGTATAAGTTTAATTAGATGCTATTTGTTCATTTTCATTTTTATTTCTATTACCTTGGGAGACTGACCTAAGAAAACATTGGTGCAACTATGTCAGAAGATGTTTTGCCTATGATTGCTACAGCAAAGGTCTTAATGACCTGGATAACCACGATGGTGTGAACCAGACATCTTGCAGTGTGAAGTCAAGTGGGCCTTTAAGAAACAATACTGCAAACAAAGCTAGTGGAGGTAACAGAATTCTAGCTGAGCTATTTCAAATCCTAAAAGATGATGCTGTGAAAGTGCTATACTAAATATGCTAGCAAATTTGGAAAATTCAGCAGTGGCCACAGGACTGGAAAAGATCCAGTTTTCATTCTAATACCAAAGAAACACAAGGCTAAAGAATGTTCAAACTACCATAAAATTGAACTCATTTCATATGCTAGCAAGATTTTACTCAAAATCCTTCAAGCTAGGCTTCAGTGGTATGTGAACTGAGAAATTCCAGTTTAGAAAAGGCAGAGCAACCAGGGGTCAAATTGTCAACATCCACTGGAATGTGGCTCAGAGGTTAAAGCATTTGCCTCCAATGTGGGAGACCCGGGTTCAATCCCTGGGTTGGGAAGATCCCCTGGAGAAGGAAATGGTAACCCACTCCAGTATTCTTGCCTGGAGAATCCCATGGACAGAGGAGCCTGGCAGGCTACAGTCCACGGAGTCGCAAAGAGTCGGACATGACTGAGCAACTTCATGGTACTGGAATATAGAAAAAACAAGGCAATTCCAGAAAAACATCTACTTCTCCTTCATTGACTATGCTATCACAACAAATGGTGGAAAATTCTTAGATGTGGAAAACCAGACAATCTAAACTGCCTCCTGAGAAACATGTATGCAGGTTAAGAAGCAACAGTTAGAATCAGACATGGAACCATGGACTGGTTCAAAGTTTGGAAAGGAGTATAACAAGGCTGTTTATTGTCATACTGCTTATTTAACTTGCATGCAGAGTGCGGTGTGTGCTGTGCTTAGTTACTCAGTTGTGTCCAACTCTTTGCAACCCCATGGACTGTAGTCCACCAGGCTCTTCTGTCCATGGGTATTCTCCAGGCAAGAAAACTAGACTGGGTCACAATGCCCTCTTCCAGGGGATCTTCCTAACACAGGGATTGAACCCAGGTTTCCCTCATTAAAGGCAGATTCTTCACCATCTGAACCACCGGGGAAGCCCAAGAATACTTGACTGGGTAGCCTATCCCTTCTCCAGAGGAATTTCCCAACCCGGGAATTAAACCAGGGTCTCCTGCATTGCGGGCAGATTCTTTACCAGCTGAGCTACGCAGTAAGCCCTACATGCAGAGTACATCATGTAAAACGCTGGGCTGGATAAAGCTCAAGCTGGAATCAAGATGGCTGGGAGGAACATCAATAACCTCAGATATGCAGATGACACCACCCAAATGACAGGAAGCATAGAGGAACTAAAGAGCCTCTTTATGAGGGTGAAAGAGGAGAGTGAAAAAGCTTGCTTAAAACCCAACATTCAAAAGTCTAAGATAATGGCATATGTTCCCAACATTTCATGGCAAATAGTTGGGAAAAAAAGAAACAGTGACAAACTTTATTTTCTTGGGCTCCAAAATAACTGCGAGAGTGACTGTAGCCATGAAATTAAAAGACACTTACTCCTTGGAAGAAAAGCTATGACAAACCTGCTGCTGCTGCTAAGTCGCTTCAGTCGTGTCCAACTCTGTGCAACCCCATAGATGGCAGCCCACCAGGCTCCCCTGTCCCTGGGATTCTCCAGGCAAGAACACTGGAGTGGGTTGCCATTTCCTTCTCCAGTGCATGAAAGGAAAAAGTGAAAGTGAAGTCGTTCAGTCGCGTCCGACTCTTTGCGACCCCGTGGACTGCAGTCTACCAGGCTCCTCCATCCATGAGACTTTCCAGGCAAGAATACTGGAGTAGGGTGCCATCGCCTTCTCCATGACAAACCTAGACAGCGTATTAAAAGCAGAGACATTACTTTGAAAATGAAGCTCTGTCTAGTCAAGTTATGGTTTTTTCCAGTAGTCACATATGGATGTGAGAGTTGGACCATAAAGACGGCTGAGCACTGAAGAATTGCTTTTGAAATGTGGTGCTAGAGAAGATTCTTGAGAGTTCCTTGGAGAGCAAGGAGATCAAACCAGTCAATCTTAAAGTAAATCAACTTTGAGTATTCATTGGAAGGACTGATACTGAAGCTTAAACACTTGACCACCTGATGGGAAGAGGTGACTCAATGAAAACATCTTTAATGCTGGGAAATACTGAGGGCAGGAGGAGAAAAGGGCAACAGCGAATGAGATGGTTAGATGGCATCATCGACTCAATGGGTGTGAGTTTCAGCAAATTATGGAAGATAGTGAAGGACATGGAAGCCTGGAGTGCTGCAGTCCATGGGGTTGCAAACAATCAGACACAACTGAACGACAGAACAACAAGGAGTTTTATGGTGTCATGTCTTATGGTGAAGCCCTTAAGCCATTTTGGGTTTACTTTTGTGCGTGATATGAGTGTGTGTTCTAACGTGATTGATTTACCTGCAGAAGCCCAACTTCCCAAAACCACTTGCTGAAGAGACTGTTTCTCAATTTACACTATTGCCTCCTAATTAATCATAAGTGTGTGGGTTTCTTTCTAGGTTCTCTATTCTGTTCCATTGATCTGTGAGTCTGTTTTTGTGCCAGTACTGCACTGATTTGATAACTGTAGCTTTTGATTACTGTGTCTGAAATCTGGGAATGTTATGCCTTCTGACTTGTTCTTTTTCCTCAGGATTGCCTTGGCAATTCTGAGTCTTTTTGGTTTCACATGAATTTTAGGATTACTTGTTCTAGTTCTATGAAAAGTATCCTGAGTAACTTGATAGGGATCACTGGTTTTTCCAGTAGTCATGTATGGATGTGAGAGTTGGACTGTGAAGAAGGCTGAGCACCAAAGAATTGATGCTTTTGAAATGTGGTGTTGGAGAAGACTCTTGAGAGTCCCTTGGACTGCAAGGAGATCCAGCCAGTCCATTTTGAAGGAGATCAGCCCTGGGATTTCTTTGGAAGGAATGATGCTAAAGCTGAAACTCCAGTACTTTGGCCACCTCATGTGAAGAGTTACCTCATGCGAAGAGTTGACTCATTGGAAAAGACTTTGATGCTGGGAGGGATTGGGGGCAGGAGGAGAAGGGGATGACAGAGGATGAGATGGCTGGATGGCATCACTGACACAATGGACATGAATCTGAGTGAACTCTGGGAGTTGGTGATGGACAGGGAGGCCTGGCGAGCTGCGATTCATAGGATCGCAGAGTCAGACACGACTGAGCGACTGAACTGAACTGAACTTAAATCTCTATATTGCTTTGAGTAGTTCTATGGTTTTTGCAATATTCTTCCAATACAAGAGCATGGAATATCTTTCCATTTCTTTGAATCTTTAATTTCCTTTTTAATGCTTTCTCAACATATAAATCTTCCAACTCCTTGGTAAGGTTTCCTCTAGGAATTTTATTTTTTGATGTAATTTTAAAAGAGATTATTTCTGATGTTTCATTGTTAGTGTAAAGAAATGCAACTTATTTCTGTGTGTTAATCTTGTATTCTGTTACCTTGCTAACTGCATTTATCAGTTCTTGTAGTTCTTTTTCCAGGGGTTTTTAGGAATTTCTGCATATATCATTTCATCATATATACTGACAGCTTTACCTTTTCCTTACCAATTTGAATACTTTTGAGTTCTTTTTATTAGCTGATTGCTGTGGCTCAGACTCCCAATATTATATTAAACAGAATTGGTGAGAGTGGGCATCCTTGAGTTGTTCCAGATTTCATCTTCTCACACTTTAGTATTGTATTGCTATGGATTTGTTATAAACAGCTTTTATTGTGCTAAGATGTGTTCCCTCTATAACCACTTTCATAAACCTTTATTTTATTTCTTTTAAAAATACAAAGTAATACTTTTTAATGAGGATATGCTATCTAAATTGTTTTTTTTTTTTTCTGCTTTAACTATATAAAAATGGAAAATTTTAGTCTACCCCATATTTAAATTATGGACATTTCAGAGAAAAAATGTCTGACTGGTAGTTGAAAATGTATTCTAGTCATGATGCCTCAGTTATTTCATGCTTAGCTCCAAGAATTTTCATGCAAAGATGGGCATAATAAAGGACAAAAATGGTATGGACCTAACAGAAGCAGAAGATATTAAGAAGAGGTGGCAAGAATACACAGAAGAACTATACAAAAAAGATCTTCATGACCCAGATAATCACAATGCTGTGATCAATCACCTAGAGCCAGACATCCGGGAATGCAAAGTCAAGTGGGCCCTTAGGACACATCACTACAAACAAAGCTAGCGGAGGTGATGCAATTCCAGTTGAGCTATTTCAAATCCTGAAAGATGATGCTATGAAAGTGCTGCACTCAATATGCCAGCAAATTTGGAAAATTCAGCAGGACTGGAAAAGGTCAGTTTTCATTCCAATCCCAAAGAAAGGCAATGCCAAAGAATGCTCATACTACCACACAATTGCACTCATCTCACGTGCTATCAAAGTAATGCTCAAAATTCTTCAAGCCAGACTTCAACAGTACGTGAACCTTGAACTTCCAGATGTTAAAGCTGGTTTTGGAAAAGGCAGAGGAACCAGAGATCACATTGCCAACATCTGCTGGATCATTGAAAAGGCAAGAGAGTCCCAGAAAAACATCTATTTCTGCTTTATTGACTATGCCAAAGTTTTGACTGTGTGGATCACAACAAATTGTGGAAAATTCTGAAAGAGATTGGAATACCAGACCATCTGCCCTGCCTCTTGAGAAATCTGAGGTCAAGAAGCATCTGCAGGTCAAGAAATCTGCAGGTCAAGAAGCAACAGTTAGAAGTGAACATGGAACTGACTGGTTCCAAGTAGGAAAAGGAATACATCACCTTGGATGTATATTGTCACCATGCTTACTTAACTTATATTCAGAGTACATCATCAGAAATACTGGATTGGATGAAGCCAAGCTGGAATCAAGATTGCCAGAAGAAATAACCTCAGATACACAGATGACACCACCCTTATGACAGAAAGTGAAGAAGAACTAAAGAGCCTCTTGATGAAAGTGAAAGAGGAGAGTGAAAAAGTTGCCTTAAAACTCAACATTCAGAAAACTAAGATCATGGCATCCATTTCCCATCACTTCCTGGTAAACAGGGAAACAGTGGAAACAGTGACAGACTTTATTTTAGGGGGGGCTCCAAAATCACTGCAGATGGTAACTGCAGCCATGAAATTAAAAGACACTTGCTCCTTGGATGGAAAGTTATGACCAACTTAGACAGCATGTTGAAAAGCAGAGACATGACTGCCAACAAAGGTCCATCTAGTCAAGGCTATGGTTTTTCCAGTAATCATGTATGGATGTGAGAGCTGGACTATAAAGAAAGCTGAGCACTGAAGAATTGATGCTTTTTACTGTAGTGTTGGAGAAGATTCTTGAGAGTCCCTTGGACTACAAGGAGATCCAAACAGCCCATCCTGAAGGAAATCAGTCCTGAGTGTTCATTGGAAGGACTGATGCTGAAGCTGAAACTCTATTACTTTGATTCGAAGAGCTGACTCATTGAAAAAGATCCTCATGCTGGGAAAGATTGTAAGCAGGAGAAGGGAACAAAAGAGGATGAGATGGTTAGATGACATCACCAACTCAATGGACATGAGTTTGAGTAAACTCCAGGAGTTGGTGATGGATAGGGAGGCCTGGCGTGCTGCAGTCCATGTGGTTGCAAAGAGTCAGACACGACTGAACGACTGAACTGTAGTGAACTAGCTCCAAATACATAACAATAGTACATAAAGTATAAACTAGTTAACCAGAAACTAGAAAAATCTTACTGTTGAACAATAATGGGAGAGGCTTATCTATTGGGCTTCAGATCCATAAGCATGTAGTAGTAGCTTTGAGTTCTACTGCAAAGGAGTTCTATTAAAGTTTACTGTAAAGGATACCAAGGTATTTGTGGGGTCAGTGATAAGTGTTTTACACACTGTTATAATTCTGAAATGGAGGCTTATAAGGAATGTACAGAGACCTTTGTAATCATGAATGAGCCTAAGTGGCCACATGCTTTGTCTCTAGATCTGAGATATCATGACAGGACAGATAGCCCAAAATATCACTTCAATAGCTAGTACTGGAAAGGCAGCCCATGGGTTGTGTAAAAGCAGCACAGAGGAAACAAAAGTGAGACCAACGTAATAAAAATACTTTTGACTTACATTAGCCTATTAAAATAATTCTAAAAATGGATCACAATAAACTGTGGAAAATCCTGAAAGAGATACGAACACCAGACCACCTGACCTGCCTCTTGAGGAATCTGTATGCAGGCCAGGAAGCAACAGTTAGAACTGGACATGGAACAACAGACTGGTTCCTAATAGGAAAAGGAGTACGTCAAGGCTGTATATTGTCACCCTGCTTATTTAACTTATATTCAGAGTACATCATGAGAAACGCTGGACTGGAAGAAGCACAAGCTGGAATCAAGATTGCTGGGAGAAATATCAATAACCTCAGATATGCAGATGACACCACCCTTATGGCAGAAAGTGAAGAGGAACTAAAAAGCCTCTTGATGAAAGTAAAAGAGGAGAGTGAAAAAGTTGGCCTAAAGCTCAACATTCAGAAAACGAAGATCATGGCATCCGGTCCCATCCCTTCATGGGAAATAGATGGGGAAACAGTGGAAACAGTGTCAGACTTTATTTTTTTGGGCTCCAAAATCACTGTAGATGGTGACTGCAGCCATGAAATTAAAAGACGTTTACTCCTTGGAAGAAAAGTTCTGACCAACCTAGACAGCATATTCAAAAGCAGAGACATTACTTTGCCGACTAAGGTCCGTCTAGTCAAGGCTATGGTTTTTCCTATGGTCATGTATGGATGTGAGAATTGGACTGTGAAGAAGGCTGAGCACCAAAGAATTGATGCTTTTGAAATGTGGTTTTGGAAAAGACTCTTGAGAGTCCCTTGGACTGCAAAGAGATCCAACCAGTCCATTCTGAAGGAGATCAGCCCTGGGATTTCTTTGGAAGGAATGATGCTAAAGCTGAAACTCCAGTACTTTGGCTACCTCATGCGAAGAGTTGACTCATTGGAAAAGACTCTGATGCTGGGAGGGATTGGGGGCATGAGGAAAAGGGGACGGCAGAAGATGAGATGGCTGGATGGCGTCACTGACTCGATGGACGCGAGTCTGGGTGAACTCCGAGAGTTGGTAATGGACAGGGAGGCCTGGCGTGCTGCGATTCATGGGGTCACAAAGAGTTGGACACGACTGAGCAACTGAACTGAAACTGAATATTAAGCAAGATAGTAAATGAAAATTATAGTCAATACATGAGTTTATTTCAGAAAAAAAGTTAAGGAACAGTTTACAATAACTCTGTCTAGATGTTTTTCATAAAAAGCTAAGTGGTCCCAGATTAAGTACATAATATAAATCAGCATAAATGATTATTAAACAGGACAAATTATATAAAATAATTCCTTTTAGACTCTGGATAAAAGGTGCAAGACTGTAATTCCTCAGTTGTGCATATAACATGAAGTAAGTTCTGGGATGTCTCTGGCTTTCTGTTCGAAGGCACTTTCTCATCCAAATAGGGGAAAGCCACCTTGAGCACAGTGGTCTTGCTGACCTGATGGAGCAGAAATCAGAGTTTGGGTTAGTGAAACAGCTGGGTTGTCTGGAAAAGTTACCCTGGAGGAGAAACTGCAAAGAAGAGTTCATTAAATCTAAGTTGCACAAGAATAGCCAAAACAAAGGAACCAAATGGAAAAATTTGAACTGAAATATATACATAATATGAAAAATGCCATCATTTCTACATCTGTAAAATTTAGTGTCCTTCGGGTTCTAAATAAACCACACAATATCTCCTAAGTGAATATTAAAAAGAAAATAATATATAAGGATCCAGGAGTTAATCATACCATGAAGGAATTTCAGTAAAAACTGACCCAGAGAGATGTTATGAGGAGGGAGGTGGGAGGGGGGTTCATGTTTGGGAACTCATGTACACCCGTGGTGGATTCATGTCAATGTATGCAAAACCAATACAGTATTGTAAAGTAAAATAAGTAAAAATAAAAATTAAAAAAAAAAACTGAAAAGTTGTTAGAAACTAAAGCAGCTATTGTATCAGCCTCTCTGTGTCTCAATTTCCTTCTGTATGTCTTCAAAGCTCTGTGTTTCACAATTTTCCCTGCAAACATGACTATGCCATACCTCCTTAGTGTAAATACTAGTTCTGCCTGCAAACTATGGAAACTATTTTCATCAAAATTACTAATTCCTGTGGAAGAGAATCTAAGTAATGTGCCTATCCCTGATTGAATCTTCTTGTTGATCATGCTTGTTGAGGCAACATTAATTGGCCTGGGAACAAAAACATTAATGTTGCCTGAACAAGCATGATCACCAAGGCTACTCCCAAAAATACATTTTTGAGACGAGGAACACTCACTGAATGAACCTACTGCAAAAGCCAGCATTTCAAAAATATCAAATATTTTTAATTAGTTATAAGTAATCAAATATGCATTTCGTGATTGTTAAAAAATGACATTCACTAAATACTATATTGTTAGTAAATTTTGAAATAAATCCTTTACAAAATATAATGAAGGCCTTTTTCCCCCGAGTTCTTTTAAAAGATTGAAAATAATTTATGCAATTGATAAAACAGCAATCTACTTTGTGTTGATTAAGACAGAAATTGGCTCCTTGGGATAATGACTATGCAAAGTCATTTAATATACCGTCATGTCAAATGACTCTGCTATTTACAATCTAGTTACCAAATGTAGCAAGAGTAGCAGACTATGCAATTTTCTTAAGCAGAGTAGAAATTCTGGGACTAGTAACAGAGTAGAGACTATGCAATTTTCTTGAGCATTTATGATTGTCTACATTTTTTCTACAGGGCAGAGAAGTAAACTGCAATAGTCTGATGTATCTAGAGTAGAAACCATTAAGTACCCTGTGTCACCAAAGAGTTATTATGAAACATGGGAAATAAAGGACTCATGTCTCTTTGTTCCTGATTTTCCTCTTTGTTCTTATTTCATTGATTTGCAGGGAAAAGAAAAGGATTTCAGAAACAGCTGAAAACTATCCAGTTGTGTAGCTATGTAAGAGCATCCTGCAAGAGGAAATCATAGGAATTAAGATTTAGAGATAATGTGTATATATTTAATATTAATATGTAAATATTAAGTAACATTATAGTAACAGTAAGGTGGGCATAATGAACAAAAGATGTCAACTGGATTAATTTAAGTGAAACACAAGTACTCTAGAAAGAAAAGAGCCTATTCTTCAGATCTATGCTGGTTGGAAAGATAGGCTGTGGCATAAATTAGAAGAGAATTAACATGATTCAGTCATTTTTTTATAAATTAATTGCCCAGATGAGTGAAGACTCAGGGGTACAATTTTAAAGAAGTAATGAGATTCAGTTATTTGGGCTTCAGTCTCATTGTTTTGTCATGCTTGCCATGTGAGATCACTTCCCCTTTTAAAAAATGTTTTGTTTAGTTTGGTTTTGCTTTGCTTTGCTTTGTTTGCATGTTCAGCAGTGCTGTGCATTATTGCTTCATTTGGCACTAACAGCGACCACCAACTGTAAACTGAGTGTGACACTGCCCTTTTATGAATCAGTTTGGGCTGTCCTTATTTTGCAAATAGAAAGAGAGTATTGACTTCTAATAAAACTTAGAAAATCCTTAGTAAGGGCTTTATCACTTCATTAAAACTTCAGTAATCAGGGAAATCAGTCAGCCATCATTTCACTTTTGTGTGTGTGCTTTCCCACTATGCCAATTTGTCCATTCACTCATGCATTTGACATGTTCACAGAAACTTCTACCTAAAGAAGTGAGGAAGTTGAAGCATAGATTCTTATTAGACTGATAAAGTTAGACAGGACAAACCATTTAGAAAAATTCATTAGAAAAAAGTGGGTAGTTATTCTATAGCTATCCTATAACAGGCTTTTAAGAAAAGTTAACTGACTTGTTTAGGTGTCAAAGCACTATTTTCAAATAAATTATTCTTTCTTCTCAGTTAATTTACTCATATTAATGTAAACTGTGGCCATCTTTTCACAACAAAGGACAACACTCAAGTTGCACTATAATCTTCCTGGGACTGTTACAGTGTAATAAGGATAATTCTTATTTACATACTTGATCTACAATTTTCAAAATATTCTCAAGTAACTCAAATGGTTAACAGTAAAAGAAAAAAATTAAATTAGGAATAAACAATAAAATAATTTCTAAATAATATTTATTGACAGAAAATTTCTTCTTACAGAAATGTAATTACAATGAGCATACAATTCTTAATATAGCATGATGCTAATTATATACATATATATATATCGGGCTTCCCTGGTGGCTCTGTGGTAAAGAGTCCACCTGTGATACAGGAGACATGGATTTGATTCCTGGGTTGGGAAGATTCCCCTGGGGAAGGAAATGGCAACTCACTCTAGTATTCTCACCTGGGAAATCACTTGGACNCATAAATATTAAAAATTAACTTGACTTTTTTTATTTTTCTAAATTTTTTAGTTTCTACAATCAACAAATTTATTTTATAACTAACTCTTATACCTATTTAGCTTAATGGTTGAAAAGAGGAAGGGAGTTTTGAGACATTTCCCACTAAGTCAGGGAAGTAGGTTCCTGAGAGGAATTTCATTTGATTTAGTCAATAAGATATGTGATGCCACACACACTCCATGTAAGGATCACAAGAAGAATGGAAAATATAAAAGGCCAATGCAGAAATAAAGAAACGTATATTTTAGATTTCACATATAAGTTATAACATATGGTATTTGGCTTTCTCTTTCTAACTTATTCACTTAGTATGGCAATTTCTAGATCCATCCATGTTGCTGCAAATGGCATTATTTCATTCCTTTTATGGCTGAGTAATATTCTACTGTATCACTTATATATGAAATCTAAAATATGACACAAATGAAAATATCTATGAAACAGAAACAGACTCATAGCCAAAAAGAATAGACTTGTGGCTGCCAAAAGTGAGGGAGACTTGGAGAGGGAATGATTGAGAGTTTGAGATTAGCAGATGCAAATTAGTATATACAGGATGAATAAACAATAAGGTCCTACTGTATTGTTCAGGGAACTATGCTCAATATTCTATGATGAGAACAAAATGACAGAGGCATAAGTAGACGTGGAGTACATCTCTCTCCATGAATACATCAGGACTACACCTCCAGACAGAGCAGTGCTTGCAGAACACCAGCTGAGGGCAGGCCAGAGTACCTGAGAACCAGTAAAGAATACGTAGAAACACTCAAAACTCAGTAGGATGAAGGAAGTAGGGCAGAAAGAGGAGAGTTAATAGGACTGGAATTGCCCTCAGCAGATGAGGGAACTGAAGCAGGGGTCTGATCCCCGCATCAGGACAATTTGAGGAGGAGAAATATTTGAGGCTGAGAGTGAAGCAGCTGATCTGGGACAGTCCGAATGGAATAAGAATCACACAGACAAAGCTTGCAGCAGCCATACGTAAGTCCCCTAGAAAAAAAACAGTGTCTGAGAGCTGGGAGCTGGATGGTGGAGCAATCCCAGTGTGAGGTCTGCTATTGACTGGAGGGAGCTGGCCCAAGGGGATGTGAGGGAGGAGACTGTGGTGGGAACTGCCTGTGGAGGAAAAGCAAGCAGCCATGGAGGCAAGACAGTCGTGTGTAGAGGGTGGAGCCATCACAGCGGCCACTCTCTCCCCCATGCCCACACCAGCAGCTGAACAATAGAGACGCTGGCCCTTCAAGTGCCTGACATGCCAAACAGAATAGGATCTCAGCCAGGGGAGCCCTCTAAAAGCCTGACATGCCAAACTACAGAGAAGGACCCCAGTTAGTGGAGCTCTCTAAGTGCCTGAACAGGCTGAAAAATGGAGAAGGACTAACTAGCCAAAGTGGCATTCTGAGTGCCAGCTGCCAGAGGCTAGAAAAGACTGATAGGGCCTGGCGACTGAGGCAGTCCATGTTACTGCACACTTGGAACCACCGGGGTCCCCGTGACACAAGCAGCTTCATGTGCAATCCTCACTGGGTAGAGCTGCCACAGGCTAGGAAAAAAACCAACAGCACCATATCTCCTGTGACAATAGCCACTGGTACTCCAGCATAGCCAGCATTGCCAGGGTCCCCATGATCCAAGCAACAACCCAACATCCATACATGATCCCCACTGGGACAGAGCTGCCAGAAGCTAGAAAAAGTCCTGGGTCTGAGCATGCAGGGTCGCTTTTGTTGTGTCTGACTCCTGGCAACCCTGTGGGTTTTGAGCTGCCAGGATTCTCTGTCCAGGGGATTCTCCAGGTGAGAATACTGGAGTGGGTTCCCATACCCTTCTAGACTACCATATTTCCTTC
Organism: Redunca redunca; assembly: GCA_006410935.1. NCBI lineage: Eukaryota > Metazoa > Chordata > Mammalia > Artiodactyla > Bovidae > Redunca > Redunca redunca. Next base: position 120,259 of record SJYQ01104357.1, on the reverse strand, counting down.
TGCATGCATGCTCAGTCACTTCAGTTGTGTCCAACTCTCTGTGACCACATGGATCATGACCTGCCAGGTTCCTCTGTCCATGGGATTCTCCAGGCAAGAATATTGGAGTGGGTTGCCATTTATTTCCTTCTGCATTAGATGCCAACCCCCTTGAGCACCTAGTGCTTCCAGGGCCCCTGTGACCTAAGCAAATGTGCCACCTCCACACCTGGCCCTCACTGTTGCAGATCCAAGTCCTCCAGGGCAGCCTCAGGAGCAAACCCTTGTGGACAAGTCACATAAAACCACAACTGAAACCAAGGGGCAATTGGCTAAAGAAGAGTACCTAAAATTTTCCCACCAGCTGTATAAGCTGCAGATTAAATCCACACAATCAACTAGGCAGATGCTGTATCTATGGAATATATAAAAGGACAATGAGAGTTCTCACAGAAGAAAATGCACTAGGTCTGACAGCTGTGGACATTGGAGACAAGAACACATAGGAGTACAACCAGATTAGAGCCTCAGCTGCCCTCACAGCAGGTCCAGAGACCAGTCCATTGCTGGAGGGCATCCAAGGGAAGGAAGGTGAACTGTAACTTCCAGAGAGGGAAAGGACACTGACAGAAGAGACTCAAGAAAAACCTTTATAACTCATATTTAGACTTTTTCTGTAGTTGATTCTGAATATTTTTCAATTTTTTTCCCTACTTTTCCTCCATTACCATGGTTGTCAATTTTATCAGTACTATTAAATCTATCTGAATTTTTTTATTTTCTTTAAATTACACTTTTTATTTCTGTTATATACTTTTGACTCTAGTTGGTCTTTTGTAATTTTTCAGTTCAGTTCAGTTCAGTCGCTCAGTCGTGTTTGACTCTTTGCAACCCCATGAATCGCAGCACGCCAGGCCTCCCTGTCCATCACCAACTCCCGGAGCCAATTCAAACCCATGTCCATTAAGTCAATGATGCCATCCAGCAATCTCATCCTCTGTTGTCCCCTTCTCCTCCTGCCTCCAATCTCCCCCAGCATCAGGGTCTTTACCAATGAGTCAACTCTTCACATGAGGTGGCCAAAGTACTAGAGTTTCAGCTTTAGCATCGTTCCTTCCAAAGAACACCCAGGGCTTATCTCCTTTAGAATGGACTGGTTGGATCTCCTTGCAGTCCAAAGGACTCTCAAGAGTCTTCTCCAACACCGCAGTTCAAAAGCATCAATTCTTCGGCACTCAGCATTCTTCACAGTCCAACTCTCACATCCATACATGACCACAGGAAAAACCACAGCCTTGACTAGACGGACCTTTGTTGGCAAAGTAATGTCTCTGCTTTTCAATATGCTATCTAGGTTGGTCATAACTTTCCTTCCAAGGAGTAAAAAAGTGAAGTCGCTCAGTCATCTCCAACTCTTTGGGACCCCATGGACACCAGGCTCCTCTGTCCATGGGATTTTCCAGGCAAGAGTACTGAAGTGGGTTGCCGTTTCCTTCTCCAGGGAACTTCCCGACCCAAGGATCGAACCCAGGTCTCCCACATTGTAGACAGACGCTTTCCGTCTGAGCCACCACTTGATCTTAGCCAAGGAGTAAGCGTCTTTTAATTTCATGGCTGCAATCACCATCTGCAGTAATTTTGGAGCCCCAAAAAATAAAATCTGACACTGTTTCCACTGTTTCCCCATCTATTTCCCATGAAGGGATGGGACCAGATGCCATGATCTTAGTTTTTTGAATGTTGAACTCTAAGCCAACTTTTTCATTCTCCTCTTTCACTTTCATCAAGAGGCTTTTTAGTTCCTCTTCACTTTCTGCCATAAGGGTGGTGTCATCTGCATTTCTGAGGTTATTGATATTTCTCCTGGCAATCTTGATTCCAGCTTGTGCTTCTTCCAGTCCAGCATTTCTCATGATATACTCTACATATCAGTCAAATAAGCAGGGTGACAATATACAGCCTTGACATACTCCTTTTCCTATTTGGAACCAATCTGTTGTTCCATGTCCAGTTCTAACTGTTGCTTCCTGACCTTCATATAGGTTTCTCAAGAGGCAGGTTGAGTGGTCTGGTATTCCCATTTCTTTCAGAATTTTGCAGTTTATTGTGATCCACACAGTCAAAGGCTTTGGCATAGTCAAGAAATCAGAAATAGATGTTTTTCTGGAACTCTTTTGCTTTTTTGATGTTTTTAGGGTTTTCCTTTTTCTTCTTTGTTTTTAATTGGAATTTTTAAATTTTAAAAAATATATTACTGGTGGCCCCAAGATGGTGGAGGAATAGGATGGGGAGACCACTTTCTCTTTTGAGACCAAATTCAACAAAAGATCATTTGAATGTTACACAACATCCACAAAACAACTTCTGAACGCTGGCAGAGGACACCAGGCACCCAGAAAGGCACCCCAATCTCTTCGAATGAGGTAGAACAAAATAAAAAAGATGAAAAGAAAGACAAAGGATTTAGGCACAGAGGCATCCTGGGGACGGAGTCGTGAAGGAGAAGTTTCCACATGATAGGAAGCCCTCTCTTTGGTGTGATACTGGGGAGCTTTGGAATCTCAGAGGGCAACAGAACAGGAAACACACAGACACACACACAATACATGCCTAACCACAACTACCAGTGAAGAAGCTGCTCAGACATGCCCATCTATCAGCAGCGACTGGGTACTGGGCAGGGAGGTGTGGGCTGCATCATCGTTCCTTAGGACAAGGACTGGCTTGAATGCCCTGAGAGCAATCTGAAAGGACTGATGTGACACAGCAACCCAAACCTTAGGATCGCCAGAGAGACAAAAAAGAACATTTCCCACAAAAGGCTCTAACACTGCACAGTGACCCCTGGTGTCCTCACAGAACAAAAGATTGTGCCCTACTGAACCAAAGGAGAGCAAGTTGGCTGCAATTTATGACCCTCCCTCCCCAGAGGCAGAGAGGCAGGTGTTCAACAGCCAGAGCCAGAAGGCAAGGGGCTACCAAATTTCAGCCCCAAAGATCGCATCTTCCACCAAACTCTGAGCAGGCTGCCAGTTGCTAATCATGTCTTCCTGGGATCCTGAATAGTTTGCATCCACCAGCAGGGTCACAGCCTGAGATCAGCTCCCCAGAGGAGACATATGGAACACCTGGGACTGTGCCCTCACAGCACACACAGGATATCGAGTGGCAAGAACCAGGTAGGTGCATAAGATGCACAGACCACATAGGACCACTCACCCACCAAACACCCAGTCACTTGAGTGGCCTGGACCTGGGAAGAGCAAAAAACCCACAGCCTATCTAGATCTGTGCCCTTGCAGAGCACCTAAGAACCTGAGTGGCTTAAACCTGGGAAGTTCATGCAACACAGGGTCCATTTGGGACAGTACCATTGCAGAGCAGCCTAGAGTCTGAGCAGTGTGGACTCAGGAAGTACATACCACCTTGGGCTGTGGCAAAGTGTGGTCTATCCACTGTGATCACTCCCCACACGTGCCAGCTGAATTTGTTTTCAGTGTCCCTCCCTCTCCACAGCACAACTGAACCAGTGAGCCTAAATAAGTGGCCACCTTGGCACCACCATGTCAGGGTGGAAATTAGACACTGAAAAGCCTTGCAAACAGAGTAAACCAAAATAAACAAAGAAGGGGAACCATCCTGGAAGTGACAAGAGCTTAAAACCTTGAAGCTAATGCTGAGACTGTGCGTTTGAGGGGTAACTATACACCTTGAGAACAAGTACAAGCAAGAAAAAGGGATTTTCTAACAATAAGCTAACCCCACATGACCCACAACAGCTGAAGAAAAATTGCTAGATATCTTTTTACTATTATAACTTTTTAAATTAAAAAAAAACTAATTCTATATTACTTTTTCAGTTTTATAGCTTACTATAA
>SJYQ01104357.1:42490-90200 GCA_006410935.1 Redunca redunca | reverse complement strand
GAGGAGGGTGGGGGGTTCAGGATGGGGAACATGTGTATACTTGTGGTGGATTCATGTTGATGTATGGCAAAACCAATACAATATTGTAAAGTAATTAAACTCCAATTAAAATACATAAATTTATATTTTAAAAAATTTTAAATGCAACTCCTCTGAAAACTAAAGATTAGCATAACCTAAATCCTACTGACATTTAGACACAGGAGTAACCACTTCTAATTGGGAAGTCCAGGAAGACATCATGGAAGAACTAAGTTGGAATTGGCTGGAAGTGCCTCAAAAGGCAAAGTTGTGAAGGAAATTAATTCCTGCATATTACAGGCAGAATGAAGGCAAAAATCTTAAGTGTAATGTTGCAGAAAGTAAGTGAGTAGGTAGGAGCCATTCAAGGTTGCCTAGAAAGCTGTATTCTGCAAGGAAAGCAGAAGAGATTCCACTGTGAAAATAGGCAGGGCCTAACAAAGAAGGTCAACTCTCCAAGGTAGTTGTATCATTAATAAAGGCAAGTGATAGCTCCTAAGCAAAGGAGCAAATTTAGTATGATAAATTCTCAAGTGTTTTGAATTGACTAGTGAAGATAACTGCAGATACAAAATTCAGTTAATAGAATATTCTAACAATATAGGTATGTTTTGTTTGAAATGGGAAGTGAAAAACTGGTTTAAAAGCTCTGATGGCATCATCATTACTCTTTATATTCAAAGTACCCAGCACCTTATACTGTATAAAGAAAGAAAATGGCTTGCTAATAAACAAAGATTTAGAAGTAAGTTAAAAACATGCACAGCACAGTGAAAACCAAAGAAAAATAAATGCCAGAGGCTGTGGCATGGTTAAGAAGGACTAAATGACTGATAGATTTTACATAGGGCAAAGTGACAATGAAGAGAAAAATAAGGGGTTAATCAGTGAGTGGCAGAAAACAGAAGGCACAGAGTCTTAACTCCTATTTCAAGAAAATTGAAAGGGAAATTTTAAAAGACAGACTGTTTGGTAAAAGGTGAATAGTGAATTAAAAGTTACCTGAGAAAAATATACTTGATGAGACAAAGCCTAGTATTCAGGAACCATGAGATCTCCAGCAAGAGATCAATTATAGATAAAATTAAACATAAAATCCAGTCATGAATATTTGTTTAGCACTATTATGAACTGAAAACTATGCTAAGCGATGGAGATATGAAGATAAAAATACACTGTTTCTGTCCCCACAGAATCTATATTCACAAGGAGAATCACCTAGGACTAACAGAAAATTATTATGCAGTAATGACTTTAATTAAGGCATGTACCAATTGCAATAAAAATAAGAGGGGAAGCAAAGGTTGCCTGGGAGAGTTATAGAAGATGATGTACATCCATTTTATCTTTTCTGATTAAATGAACTCTTCTCATGCTTTTGCAGAATCTTCTCACTCGACAAAGTCCACATGGTTTGAAAAGACTGACCAAGATTTCCAGCTGCAGGATAAGTATACAACCCTGGGCCAGCCAATCAGAATAACCTATCCTTCAGTGACTAGGGGATGAACATGTGACCCAGTCTAAGCCAAAATCCTTCACAGAATGTTATTTAACTATTAAGTATCAAGACAGAGCCATTTTCTCTTTTTAAAATGCTACATAAAGGAATCAAGCAAGCTTTGAGCATAAGGGTTCTCTCTGCAGAAGAGAAAAGCCAGCCTGATAATGAAGTCAACCATGAGGAATAAAAATCAAGCAAAGAGGAAAATAAAGATAATAAAAAAGAAAAAATTCCTAATATATTTTAAGACTCTTAAGACTTTATCCACATTAGTTCTTTGAGGAGACAGATAAAATAGGCAAACTGTTAGCCAGACTCATCATGAAAAAAAGGAGAGAAGAAGCAAATCAATAAAATTACAAACAAAAATGCAAAAATTACAATAGGCAGCATAGAAATGCAAAAGATTATAAGAGACTACTAAAGTAATCACATGGCTAATAAAATGGACAACTTGGAAGAAATGGAAAAATTCTTAGAAAAGTATAACCTTTCAAAAGTTAACCAAAAAGAAATAGAAAATTCTAACAGACCCATCACAAGCACAGAAATTGAAAATGTAATTTAAAAATTCCAACAAACAAAAGCCCAGGACCAGATGACTTCACAGGTGAATTCTACCCAAAAGAATTAGCTCTTAGAGAAGAGCTAACAGCTATCCTACTCAAACTCTTCCAGAAAATTGCAGGGGAAGGTCAACTCCCAAATTCACTCTATGAGGCCACCATCACCCTAAAACCAAAACCAGACAAAAATGCAAGAAAAAAAGAAAGCTACCAGCAAATATCACTGATAAACATGGATGCAAAAATCCTCAACAAAATCCTAGCAAAGAGCATCCAACAACATATTAAAAAGTTCATACATCATGACCAAGTGGGATATCCCAGGGATGCAAGGATTTTTCAATATTCACAAATCAGTCAATGTGATACACCATATTAACAAATTGAAGGATAAAAACAATATGATTATCTCAATAGATATAGAGAAAGCCTTAGGCAAAATTCAACACCCATTTATTATAAAAACTCTCCAGAAAGCAAGCATAGAAGCAACATACCTTAACTAAATAAAAGCCATATACATCAAACACATAGCAAACATTATCCCCAATGGAGAAAAATTGAAAGCCTTTCCTCTAAAGTCAGGAACAAGGCAAGAGTGCCCACTCTCACGACTATTGTTAACATAGTTATGGAAGTCTTAGCCACTACAATCAGAAAAGAAAAAGAAATAAATGGAACCCAGATTGGAAAAGAAGAAGTAAAACTCACTGTTTGCAGATGACATGATCCTCTNAAAAAAAAAAAAAAAATTACTAGAACTAATCAATGAATATAGCAAATGTGCAGGATACAAAATTAATACAGGAGTTGCTTGTATATTTTTGAGATTAGTTGTTTGTCAGTGCCTTCATTTGCTATTATTAATGGCATTGAAACATGTATAATATCATATATGAAACGAATCACCAGTCCAGGTTTGATGCACGATACTGGATGCTCGGGGCTGGTGCTCTGAAATGACCCAAAGGGATGGCACAGGGAGGGAGGAGGGAGGGGGATTCAGGATGGGGAACACGTGTATACCTGTGGTGGATTCATGTTGATGTATGGCAAAACCAATACAATATTGTAAATAATTAACCTCCAGTTAAAATAAATAAATTTATATTAAAAAATTAATACAGAAATCCCTTGCATTCCTATACAATAACAATGAAAAACAGAAAAAGAAATTAAGGGGAAAAAATCCCATTCCACATTTCAATGAAAAGAATAAAGCACTTAGGAATAAATTTACCTAAATAAAAGAAAAGACCTATACAGAAAACTATAAAACACTGATGAAAGAAATCAAAGGTGGCACAAATAAATCCTGAGAAATATACTATGCCCATGGATTTGAAGAATCAATATAGTGAAAATGAGTATCCTACATAAAGGAATCTATAGATTCAACACAACCCCTATCAAGCTACCAATGGTATTTTTCACAGCTCTAGAACAAATAATTTCACAATTTGTATGGAAACACCAAAAAAACTCAAATAGCCAAAGCAATCTTGAGAAAGAAGAATGGACCTGGAGGAATCAATTTTCCTGACTTCAGACTATACTATAAAGTTAAAGTCATCAAGACTGTATGGTACTGGCACAAAGATGAAATATAGATCAGTGGAACAAAATAGAAAGCCCAGAGATAAATCTATGGATGCCTTATCTTTGACAAAGAGGAAAAAATATACAATGGAGAATAGACAATCTCTTTTACAAGTGGTGCTGGAAAAACTGGTCAATGACATGTAAAAGAATGAAACTAGAACACTTTCTAACACCATACACAAAAATAAATTCAAAATGGATTGAAGATCTAAATGTGAGACCAGAAACTATAAAACTCTTAGAGGAAAACATAGGCAGAACACTCTGACTTAAATCACAGCAAGATCCTCTATGACCCACCTCCCAGAGTAATGGAAACAAAAATAAACAAATGGGACCTAATTAAACTTAAAAGCTTTTGCACAACAAAAGAAACTATAAGCAAGGTATAAAGGCAGCTTTTAGAATGGGGAAAGCTACTAACAAAGAATTAATCTCCAAAATATACAAGCAGTTTATACAGTTCAGTACTAGAAAAATAAACGACCCAATCTGAAAGTGGGACAAAGAGCTAAACAGACATTTCTCCAAAGAAGACATACAGATGGCTAATAAATACATGAAAAGATGTTCAACATCACTCATTATCAAAGAAATGCAAATCAAAACCACAATGAAGTACCATCTCACACCGGCCAGAACGGCTGTCATCAAAAAGCCTACAAACAATAAATGCTGGAGAGGGTGTGGAGAAAAGATAACCCTCTTACACTGCTGGTGGGATGCAAACTAGTACAGCCACTATGGAGAAGAGTGTGGAGATTCCTTAAAAAACTGAAAATAGAACTGTCATACTACCCAGAAATTCCACTGCTGGGCAAACATACAAAGGAAACCAAAAATGAAAGAGATACATGTATCCTAATGTTCATTGCAGCACTATTTGCAATAGCTAGGACATGGATGCAACTTAGATGTCTATCAGCAGACAAATGGATAAGAAAGTTGTGGTACATATACACAATGGAATATTACTCAGCTATTAAAAAAAAAAAAAGAATGCGTTTAAGTCAGTTCTAATGAGGTGGATGAAACTAGAGCCTATTATACTGAGTGAAGTAAACCAGAAAAAGAAACACCAATACAGTATGTTAACATATATAAATGGAATTTAGAAAGGCGGTAACAACAACCCTATATGAAAGAAAACAAAAAAGACACAGAGGTAAAGAACAGACTTTTGGACTCTGTAGGAGATGGCAAGGGTGGGGTTATATGAGAGAATAGCATTGAAACATGTATATTACCATATGTAAAATAGATGACCAGTGCAAGTTTGATGCATGAAGCAGGGCACTCAAAGCTGGTGCTTTGGGACAACCCAGAGGGATAGGGTGGGGAGGGAGGTGAGAGGGGGGTTCAGGCTGAGGGGAAACATGCACACCATGTGCATGGCAAAAACTACCACAATAGTGTAAATGGTTTGCCTCCAATTAAAATAAAATAATTAATTTTTTTAAAGATTTTGCCCAGCATAATTAGAAGTAAACATCCAAACTCATTTTGCACATTGATTTGACAAAAATGTTTTAACATACTGTTATGGACCGAAAGTCTGTGTCCTTCCCAACATTTGTTCTAAAACCTTAACCCTAAGGTAATAGCATTGCTGATCCTGCTCACAGTGCCAACTGTCTTGCTGTTCACACTGTGCACACTCCATTGAACCCAGTGTAGCCAAGGCGTGAGCTAAGAGGCTGGAAGAAGATGTGAGGATCCATAGAAACTATAGACACATTAATTCTCTCCTGGCTGGTGCAGCAGCCATAGCAGCAGACATAACATCACAACATAACCACACACAACCCTTCAGGACTTTTCTAGGTGAAGCTCATACAGGCATACCACACAAAGTAACCCATGATCAAATGGATATCTCATGATGTGCATGTGCAGTACCGTATTTGATCTCAGCTGTTACCTAGTCATTATTTAGAAAATGTGGGGCAAGAGAGCCTGAACATGCCATCTTAGCTAATTTGCTCTCTCTCCACAAATGGTATTTGGAGATGGGGTCTTTGGGAAATAATCAGGGTGATCTGAGATCATGAGGGAGGGACCTGGTCTGATGGAGTTAGTGTTCTTATAGAGAGAGTGCTTTCTCTTTTTCTCTTCACTTTCATGCACTGAGGAAAGGCTATGTGAGGATACAGCAACTCAAGGAAAGAGTTCTCACCAGACACGAATCCTGCTGGCAGTTTGAACTTTGACCTCCAATCTTCAGTACTGTGAGAAATAAATTCCTGTTCTTTAAATCATCCAGTTTATGGTATTTTGTTATGGCAGCCCTAGCTCATTAAGATAACTATCAGATATGTGGTCACCCAGAACCTTATGTATTATATGTAATTATTTGGTTAATAGTATCTAATGGTGATTTTTGTCTATCTCCATTACTAGATCATGACCTATATTGGCAGTGCTCCCTTTACTACTAGATATACAGTCATCAATGCCTTTACATCTAATAAGGTTAGAGAATCAATTCCAGAAGTCTGAGAACCAATTCAGAAAACTAATTCTTAAGATTCCACACCTCTATAACCTCTTTCAGTATCAAGAAAGGGAGAGATTTTAAGGAATTGTTTTATACAATTGTAGGAGCCAGAAAGTTTGAGATCTGTATGGAAGGATATCAGGCTAGAAATTCATGTAATAGTTGATATTGTAGTCTAGGGTATGAATTTCATGGAGCAAAGGCCTGGAAAATCAGGCAAGGTTTCTATGTTGCAAATTTGAGAATTCCTTCTTCTAGAAACCTGTCTTTGCTCTTGAGGCCTTCAACTGAATGGATGAGGCCCACCACATTGGGGAATGTAATCCAATTTACTTAAAAGCTACTGATTTAAATGTTAATTACATCCAAAAAAATATTTTCACAGCTACATCTAAACTGGTATTTGACTAAATAACTGGGCACCATAGTCAAGGGCACACAAAAAATTAACCATCGCCTCTACATAAAGATTTGCACACAAATGTTCATATCAGCTTTATTCATAAGGATTCCAACCTAGAAACAATTCAAAAAATTCATCATCAGATTAACAGACAGACAAATTATAATATGTCCATTCAATTAAATATCACTCCCTAATAAAATGTAAGCAACATGAATGACTCTCAAAATCATTATGCTGAATGAAAAACCAAACCAGAATACACATTGTATGATTCCATTTAATCAAATTCCAGAAAATTCAATCTATATTTACAGAANTAAAAAAAAAAAAAAAAAAAAAGAGGTGTATGTGCCAGGAAAAGAAGACGGGAGGAGGAATGAATTACAAAGAGAGGTGAGAAAAGTTTGGGGGGTGGGAGTGATGGAAATGGCTTTATTTTGGATGTGGCAATAGTTTCATTGTGTACATATGTCATCATTTATATGGTAGACACTCCTAAGAAGACCCCAACAATCCCCACTTCCTGGGAGTCATGCCCTTTTGGAATCCCCTTTGATTAAATGTAAGTTTCATTTAGTAACTCACTTTTTTGTAATCTAGGCATAGTTGACACATAACATATTATTTAGGTGGTACCTGTGAAGAAAGCAGAGTGTTGAAGAATTAATGCTTTTGAACTATGATGTTAGAGAAGTCCATTCTAAAGGAGATCAGTCCTGGGTGTTCATTGGAAGGACTGATGCTAAAGCTGAAACTCCAATACTTTGACCACCTCATGCGAAGAGTTGACTTATTGGAAAAGACTCTGATGCTGGGGCGGATTGGAGGCAGGGGGAGAAGGGGATGACAGAGGATGAGATGGCTGGATGGTATCACTAACTTGATGGACATGAATATGAGTAAACTCCAGGAGTTGGTGATGGACAGGGAGGCCTGGCGGGCTGCAATTCATGGGGTCACAAAGAGTCAGACGTGACTGAGAGACTGAACTGACTGAAGTGAGTGATAAAGAGTCAGCCTGACAATGTAGGAGATGTAGGAGATGTAAGAGATGAGGTTTGATCCCTGGGTCGGAAAGACCCCCTGGCGGAGGGCAGGGCAACCCACTCCAGTATTCTTGCCTGGAGAATCCCCATGGACAGAGGAGCCTGGTGGGCTACAGCCCATAGGGTCTCAAAGAGTCAGACATGACTGAAGTGACTTAGCACAAACGCACAACTCACTTTTAGTGAATAAAATGTGATAGAAGTGATGCATTGTCACTTCAAGATTAGATTACAAAGAAACAACTATGGCTTCAGCCTGGGACACTTTCTCTCTCTCTCTCTCTCTCTTCCTTTCTCTCTCTCTCAAGATGTATATATACTTTGCTCTGAGGGGAACAAGCTGCCCTGAAGAGGTTCACAATAGCAAGGGTTGAAATATCCAGCCAACAAGCCACATGAGTGAACTTGGAAATGGATCTCTGAGGCCTGCCAATAGTCATGGGAGTGAGTTTCAAAGAAGAGTCACACTTTGTTCCACACTGAGATGACTAACTCTGGCCAACACTTTCATTTCAGCCAGAGTACTCAACTCAGCAGTTCCCAGATTCCCAGTCCACAAAAATGAGGAAATAAGGAATTTTTGTTGTTTTAAATCACTGTTTTAAGGTAATTTATAATAAAGTAATAGATAACTCATACACTTATCAGATTGTACCTTTTAAACATATGTGCAGTTATTAAACTGCCTATCAGTTAAACCTCAATAAAGCTGAAAAGAAAGAAAAAAGATAAAGGAAGGAGGGAAGAGGAAGAAAAAGGGAGCAATAGGGGGAAAGTGAGGGAGAGGGAGAGGAAAGTAGAGAGGAATAGGCAAAGGAAGAGAGAGAGAGATATGCAGGGAGGTGGGCAGAGAGGATGGAATAAAGAAACTATGAGGCCAGAACAATCATACATGGTCAGAATAAGGAATGGAAAGTAAGAACATGATATGGATGCTTAATGTTCTTGATAAATATTTCAATGACTCATTTATTGGAAGGAAAAATAGAAGTTTATCTATTTGGAACACTCAAATCCTACAAAGGAGTAATTTAGAACAAGAGTTAAGTGTAATGTCTTAGAAACAGCACTAGGCAACTAAGAAAATGGCTGCTCCCACTTTCTGATTCATTACACGTTGAAATTAGGGACAGGAGAAGACTCTATCAAGAAGACTTCTTACAGAAATCAAAGGTAGACACCACTTATGAAATGAACTTAGAGTGTTGTACAAAGCATCGAAGTGTCAAGGAGCATGGATTTTAATGGACACAGAGGAAATGGTATAGTGGAAGAATATCAGTAGAAAGATATAATTAGGGGAAGATTTAGTCAGCAATATTTGAGTTTGATTACAAGAAGGTCTTCCCTGGTGGCTCAGATGGTAAAGAATCCACCTACAATATGGGAGATGTGGGTTTGGTCTCTGGGTTGGGAAGATCCCCTGGAGGAAGGGAATGGCTACACACTACAGTATTCTTGCCTGGAGAATTCCATGGACAGAAGAACCTGGCAGGCTACAGTCCATGGGTTCGCAAGAAGTCGGACATGACTGAGCGACTTTCACTTTGCTTCCCTGGTAGCTCAGACAGTAAAGAATCCGCCTGCAATGCAGGAGACCTGGGTTTGATTCCTGGGTTGGGAAGATCCCCTGTAGGAGGGGATGGCAACCCACTCCATTATTCTTGCCTGGAGGATCCCCATGGGCAGAGGAACCTGGTGGATGACAGTCCATGGCATGACAAAGGGTTGGACATGACTGAGCGAGTAAGCACACAGCACGCACACAAGAAAGACTGTTGCCTGAAAGACTATTGCTTGAATCTGAAACAAAGACAAGTGAGAGGATGAAATATCCAAATTGAACAACATGCAAAGCTGTTACAATTAGAGTGGACTAGACTTAACAGTAGGAATTAAGAGAGACACATATTCCTCTAAAATAGAAGTAGATTCCTGATTGTATACACAGAGTGAACTTATATTCAAAGACATTTTTAATCCTTGAAAAGGAACTGAAGACAAATTGGAATTCAGAAACTGGAAACTGATCATTTAATCTTCTACATGAGATTACTCATGTCTATTCCATGGTACAGCAGATATTTTGATTGTACACTCAACATCTGTTGTCCCTTCCTTCCTTTAAAACAGAACAGCTATTTTACTCACATTTCCACCCCTGGGAAAGGTATTCTTATCCCCAAACCACAGGTAAATTCTGGTTAGCCCAAACCAACTGTAGTTATCCCATTATTTTGCCAATGGCAGGTTTATAGACAGGTATGTAACCCAGTTTGGAATAATGAAACAGACTTAAAAGGAATCAAGAGAGGAGTTTTTAAAAGTTTTTAACTAAGACACAAGAAAGCAACATTGCCTCCTCTGGTCAACTTGCTCTGTCTGTTGCATTGACTAGAAAGGGATATCTTAAGACCCTGGTGGGGAGAAGCCTAAGGTCCCAACTAACTCGGACCTAACACAGTGGAAAGCTAGAAAACAAAGTGAATGCTTGATGACATGTTGGACCAGTGAATTAACCAAACCTAGAAATACCTATCTCCCAACATTTGGTCATTGAGTTGATTTGCAGCTACATATAGCCAAATTGATTTACTCAGGATATTAACTGCATGGCATATTAAAGTGTGACATGAAAAAAGAGTCCCACCACAGGCTACCATAACAAATACCACATATTGGGTGATTTAAAACAGAAATTTATTTTCTCACAGTTCTGGAGGCTAGAAATCTATGAGTAAGATGTTTTCTTTCAAGGTCTCTCTCCTTGGCCTGTAGATGTCATTTCCTTCTAGTGTGTCCGTCCACATGGTCTTCCCTCTATGTGCATACATGTCTGTGCCCAAGTTTCCTCTTCTTACCATGACATCTGTCATATTGAATTAGAGCCCACTCATATAATTGCCGTTTTCCTTAATTGCCTCTTTAAAGGCCCTGCATCCAAGTAGAGTCACTTTATGAGATACTGGGGACTAGGACTTCAACATATGCATCTTGAAAGGACACAAATTAGCCCATAGCACTTAGTAATTGGCACTGTGCTAAATTCTGGGGATGAAAATTCAATAAGAATGGTCCCTTTTCTCATAGCACTTTCATTTTAGTAGGAAAATAGCAATTAAACATGATTCTTTAATTGTAGGCACAACTTGGAGAATAAAAAGTATGACCGCATAGAGTTAGGACAATAAATCTAGTGCAAATGGAAGTAATTTTGCCTCCCAGGGGACACTTGACAACATCTGAAGACATGTTTTATTGTTGCAACTTGGGAGAACTACCAGCAGATGCTGCTAAACACCCTACGATGCACGAGGCAGCTCTCCGTCAACAATTATCTTTTCCAGTGTCATAGTGACACGGTTAGGAAACCCTGACGCCAGCTACAGGATCATGGAAATGTCCTTTAAACTGACCGCTGAAGAGTTTATACTAATTTACTGAAAGAGCAGAGTAGAAATGGAATTCTAGGCAGAGATAACAGCAGATATGAATGCCTTGAGTTAAAAAGAAAAATGGCACATGTGAGAACCGAAGAAAGGCCAATTATGAAACACTACACGGAGGGCAGATAGAATAGGAGGAGGTACGGCAGGAGGCAGCTCATGCAATCCTGGGCCATATTTGGGACTCTGGTCTTTATTTTTAACTTGATTGAAGAATGATGGTGAAGCAAGGAGTATGAAGGATCAAGGAGAAGGTGAACCTACACTCCTTTAGTGATTTAGTGATATTTTGTGTGGTAAATCTTAAGAAGGTGATTTTAAAAAGGGGGGGGATTCATTTGTGATCAGTTATATTATTAATAGTTATACAAAGGAGAAAAAGAGCACTCATGAAAAATTGGTTGTAGGAAAAGAATTGGAAGGTAAGACATACTACTTAGGTAGGACATTTTGTTTTGTGCTTGGAAAATCTAACAATTCTGTAGATCTAAAAAAGGTGCAAAGAAGGAATAGTAAGGGTGAAACAGAATCAGGAATGGCTTCGGTGTCTAGAATTTACACTGTAGGACAATGATTTTCAAGCTTTAGTTTGAGTAAAATCAACCCTGAAGAACTTTTAAAAGCATAAATTCCTAAACTTGTGCTCAACCTCCTGTTTTCTAATCAGGGTCAAGCAATTTTCACTTCTAAAAGAAATCCTAGGTGATTTTAATGAAGGGATGAGGGCTTCTCTATTTTTTCCTTCAGAAACTCTTCAGTAAAGTATGAGATGATTTTCATTGTAGAAGGTATCTAGTGACAATGTGAAGGCTGATCTGAAGGGAGGTAGGGTGACTCTGGAGGTAGAAGAACCAGATAGGGGAACATTATGGTAGATCTAATAACTGAGGAGAGAATGTGAGTTATACAACAGAAGGAAAGGTAGATAAAGCTGGGGTTTCCTTGAAAGATAGCATTGGCAGAGCTGAAGTAACTGACTGAATGTAGTCATGGGTGACTTCCAGGCTTTCAAGTTGGGTTACTGGGTAATGGTGGTACCATTAATTAGAATGGAAATCCAAGGCAGGGAACAGCTTTGGAGGGTAGGTGAAAGGTGGTAAGTTGAGAGTGCCATAGTCTACCCAATATTTTCCATCGTTCAGTAGATGGTTAGAGATGGAGGTTAGTGCTCAGAACATAAGCCTAGACATTAGAAATCAAATTGGGATGTGTTGTATATGGCTTATTATACAAGCCTTGAGAATAGTAAGATTGCTCATAAACAATATTTAGAATGAGAAAAAATGAGGACAGAAGAATGCATCAACAATTAGAAACCGAGCACATGTAGAGTCATAGAACAAAGGAAAGGGATAGTCAAGTAGATGACAAAAGAAAAGAAAAAGGGCTAAGAAACTAGGGAAGGAGGAATTTTTGTGACTTACTATTTCCAATATGTTGGTAATATAAGGGGAACGGGAAGCAACCTATGAAACACTATAATTATAATTTTGCAAAATTTCATATATATTTAATTATAAATAAAAGTTACAATTATAAAATGCTTACTACATGCTGGGTACAGTCCAAGTATATATCTATGACATAAGTACTACTAACATTCCTGTTTTATTACATAGGAAACTAAGGCACACAGAGGTTAAATAACTTGCCCAGCATCCTACATTAGTACCATGCAGTCTTGCTCCAAAGTTCACACCCTTAAACTTTGTGATATAAATCCTTTATTGTACAGTTTAAAAACTTACCATACAAGGTCATATGTTTTCCTCCATAGTAGTACATGCACAATACCTAATTCTAAGTGCACAGTGGATACTTATTGAATTGAATTCTCTGTGTAGCTAAAACCATGAAACAAAAGGAAGTCTCTCTTCAAAGAACAGAGGAAATGATCATTACTGATTCCACCCTTAGATGTTTCTGGTTAGGAAAAGTTAAGGCAAAAATAAAAGGAAAGGAAAGGATGGAAAAAATAAAAGGAAGGTATGGCAAGACGGATAAGAGGAAGATGGGAAAGGAGGGGAAAATGATCCCTCAAAACGAATACACATTTTTAGCCATGGCTCCTTAGATTCTGAGACGTTTTCTTGATTTAGCCTTTAACTCATTTTGGAACATTACAAAATTCATCCTATCTCTCAGGACCGCTATTCTTGTTTTGCACCAAATGGGGATCAGATATTTGTATTCCTAAAATAATTAGAGCTCTTTGGGGTAAAATTATTATCAAACCACAAAAGAACATTTGATTGGTGTACTTGTGGACTATTACCAAAGGAACAATCAAAAGTTTGAAGCTGTGAATTTTCTATGTGGAAAGGAGCAATACATTTATGTGAAAAACCTCTCAGTCAGTAAACAATTCTAGACAAACTAAAGATTCCTCAGTTTCCATGTGAAATAGTATTTATTAATGAAGGTGTTCTTCAATCATAAGTAAAAAGTTAAAATTGCCTTACTATCCTAATATCACTACTTATAAATTATTATTTTAAAGATCTAAGACTTTAGCATTTGTCTTCATGGTTCTATAAGTTCAGCCGGGCACTAAACACATAAATATGAAAATAAGTGTCAGCTGACTCATCAGATATTAGAATATGTGGGGAGCATTCAATGACTGTTCTATTACAAAAACTATAGAAGGAAAATAGATTCCTTAGTGATTCTGGTGATGGTCTGACCTGGTTAAAGCAAGTGTTGTGTAGAGGTGTAGAGGAACATGTGGAGGAACAAAGGTAGTTTTTTTTTTACAGCTGCCCAACATCCTGGAAGGTGGTTTTGCTTTCTCTTCCTAGAGGAATTAAAGAAGAGATCTTATGTCTTCCTTGAAAATCAAATTCATTTCTTATTAACCTTGATTTTATTTGGTTAAACATACTCACTCTTCTTTATGTTTGTCTCTGTGCTCACTGATAAATACATAGTATGTACTCTCTTCCTAGTGTCACTCCCTGAATGAGCTCCCACAGACTCACCAGTTTTAACACTATCCTTTTGCTCACCCTCAGACTGCAATCCTGACCGCTATCTCTTGCTTTAAAATTCTATTCATGCAATTTAATATTTCTTCTTGGGTACTACTATCTCAAACTGAATATCTTCAAAAGAGTGCTCCTGCTTCCCTCCTATAGGATATGCTCCTTTTTAACCTCAGCATTACAGCACCAGTTGTCAGTTCATCTAAAAATTAGGAATAATAGTTAATTCTCTCTTTTGCTTATACCCACACTAAATTCATTAGCAAGTTCTATCAACTTCTTTTTAAAATTCATTCCAGGGAAGATCAAATCAGGATGGCAGAATAGAAGTATGTACCCTCATCTCTCCCAGTGAGAGCACCAAAACCACAACTAGTTGTCAAACAACCAGCTGGAAGACTCTGGAACACACTAAAAAAAGATACCCCAAGTCTGAAGACAAAGAAGAAGCCACAATGAGATGGTAGAAGAGGCATAATCACGATAAAATGAAATCCCATACTGGATGAGTGACCTACAAACTGGGGAAGAATAATACCAAAGAAGTTCTTCCAGTGTTCTGAAGGTTCTGAGCCCTATGTCAGTCTCCCTAGCCTGGGGATCCACCAAAGGGACCAGGAATTCCTGAGGAATCTGACTTTGAAGGCCAGTGAGATTTGATTATAGGATTTACATTAGACTGGGGGAAACAGATTCCATTCTTGGAGGGCACAAACAAAATATTATATGCACCAGGACTCAGGGGAAAGGAGTAGTGACCCTACAGAAGATTGAATCAGCCCTAACTGTTAGTTTTGGAGGGTCTCCTGTGGAGGTGTGGGTCAGCAGTGGCTCACTGGACAGAGGCACTCGCAGCAGAAGTCCTGGGAGGTACTCCTTGGCAAGTGAGCCCTCTTGGAGGACAGCACTACCCCTACCACAGAACGTCCACACTATGCAGAAAATACAAGAGAAGGAAGAGATTTACAAAAATTAAACCCCAAACAATTAAGAAAAAAGGTAATATGATCATACCTATGGACAACTACTTTAAATGTAAATGGATTAAATGCACCAACAAAAAGACATAGACTGGCTGTGTGGATGAAGACATGTGCATATATACATTTCCACTTATCACATCACTCTACTTAAACCCCCAAAGTGTATGTAATTATTTAATACTGTTAGGTTAATTGTGTTTCCATTATGGCTTACAATTGTAATTATCTTTAATCTTTTTTTCTGGCTATTAATTATAAAAAAGGATAAATATATTCTACTATTGTGATTATGCAACTAGTATTCATTTTAATACCGCTGTACCATGATTGGTCAACAGAAAAATTAGAATCTTATATCACTAAAACTACCACTTAATAGAAAAACCTGTAATCACTTTTTAAAATCCAGATGCACACTGGAATTATCTTGGAATTTTTTGAAAAATACAGATGCCCCATTTTTTTTTCCTCCAAAGCTCCAGATGTGATTCTAATGAGCAGCCATGTTTTTAAAAAACTTGAATATGTGATGATCTTTGACTTTTATCTAGCTTGTTCCACATTTTCTATTTCATATTCAGGGCTTCCACTTCATTAATTTGTGTTTTCCAATTTCTCCATCTCCTTTTTTATTGTTCTTTATCAAGCCTTCATCGAGGGCAGTAGAAAAGATTTTGTATACATATATACATATGTATAATAAGTATATTATATATATATATGTTAAAACTTGTGAATTTTTGCTTAGCTTTCGTTTCTATTTGCTTGACTAAACATGAACAGAATGTTAGTTTCCTAATTTATATTCACTCAAAATTTTGATATAGTTCCATTTATTCTGGCATCTAATATTACTGCTAAAAGTCTAGAAAGCTTATTTTAGTGACTTTTTAAAAATTTATAATATCATATAAGAAACGAATTGCCAGTCTATGTTCAATGCAGGATATAGGATGCTTGGGGCTGGTGCACTGGGATGACCCAGAGGGATGGTATGGGGAGGGAGGTGGGAGGAGGGTTCAGGATTGGGAACACTTGTACACCCGTGGTGGATTCATGTTGGATAAAACCAATACAGTATTGTAAAGTTAAAAAAAAAAAAAAGTTTTTTGAAATGATACTTAAAGCTTCTAATCCAATTCTCAAAATATAAAGAAATACTTGTTGTAAAAAAAAAAATAATAATAATAGCAGAAAATTAACATGTGATAAGTATAAAGAATCCGCCTGCAATGCAGGAGACCCAGGTTTCGATCCCTGGGTCAGGAAGATCTCCTGGAGAAGAAAATGGCAACCCACTCCAGTACTCTTGCCTGGAAAATCTCATGGACAGAGGAGCCTGGGGGGCTACAGTCCATGGGGTGCAAAGAGTCAGACACAACTGAATGACTAAGCCACACAGTATTAGTAACTAAAATATACCGGTTTTATTCAAGTTTCACATTTTAAGCTATTATTTGTTTTCATACCTTATTCAAAATTCCACATTGTATTTAGTTGCTTTGAGCAGCTCCAGCTGCATACAACAAATTCCGATAAACTGTTATAAATATTTTTATTCTGTTACAAATAGTTCTAATTTTTCTTGTTTATGGCTTCTTAGATGTAACCCTCATTTGAAAATGGAAATTTAATTTCCAAATACATATTTTTTTTTTTAAGTATGCATGCATGCATGTGTGCTCAGTTACTTTAGTCATGCCTGACTCTTTGCAACCCCATGGACTACCAGGATCCTCTGTCCTTGGGATTCTCCAGGAAAGAATACCGGAGTGAGTTGCCTTGCCCTCCACCAGGGGCTCTTTCCAACCCAGGAATCGAACCTGTGACCTCTGAGACTCCTGCAATGAAGGTGGATTCTTTACCCACTGAGCCGCCTGGGGAGCCTTTTATCAGTATCAGTTCAGTTCAGTTCAGTTCAGTCGCTCAGTCATGTCGGACTCTTTGCAACCCCATGAATCGCAGCACTCCAGGCCTCCCTGTCCATCACCAACTGCCGGAGTTCACTCAGACTCACGTCCATTGAGTCAGTGATGTCATCCAGCCATCTCATCCTCTGTCGTCCCCTTCTGCTCCTGCCCCCAGTCCCTCCCAACATCAGAGTCTTTTCCAATGAGTCAGCTTTTCGCATGAGGTGGCCAAAGTACTGGAGCTTCAGCTTTAGCATCATTCCTTCCAAAGAAATCCCAGGGCTGATCTTCAGAATGGACTGGCTGGATCTCCTTGCAGTCCAAGGGGCTCTCAAGACTCTTCTCCAGCACCACAGTTCAAAAGCATTAATTCTTCGATGCTCAGCCTTCTTCACAGTCCAACTCTCACATCCATACATGACTACTGGAAAACCATAGCCTTGACTAGACAGACCTTAGTCAGCAGAGTAATGTCTCTGCTTTTGAATATGCTATCTAGGTTGCTCATAACTTTTCTTCCAAGGAGTAAGCGTCTTTTAATTTCATGGCTGCAATCACCATCTGCAGTGATTTTGGAGCCCCCAAAAATAAAGTCTGACACTGTTTCCACTGTTTCTCCATCTATTTCCTATGGAGTGATAGGACCGGATGCCATGATCTTCGTTTTCTGAATGTTGAGCTTTAAGCCAACTTTTTCACTCTCCTCTCTCACTTTCATCAAGATTGATACTAATTTCTCATTTAAATTTAGAGAGAATAGCATTGAAACATGTATATTATCATACACAAAACAGATAGCCAGTCCTGGTTTGATGCATGAGACAGGGTGTTCAGGGCTGGTACACTGGGAAGACTCAAAGGGATGGGATGGGGAGGAGTGTGGGAGGGGGGTTCAGGATGGGGACACATGTACACCCATAGCTGATTCATATCAATATATGGCAAAAACCACTACAATATTATAAAGTAATTAGTCTCCAACTAAAATAAATACTTTTTTTTTTATTTAAATACTTTCTTCTCTGAAATCACCCTTTGTGTGTGTGTGGTTTTTTTTTTTTTTTTAGTCTTTTAATCTTCTTGAGGCTTTCAATTGCCAAGCCAAATGTCTCTTTTGGTAAATATTGCATTGCATTTGAAAATATGTGGTTATTTTCAAATATCTTTTGATAATGATTTTTAATAATATATTCCACAGCAATAGGAGAACAAATTTTGTGTGATTTCAATACCTGTAGACTGTAAAGTTGTATGTCTTTGTATATGTCCATGGACATGTTCCAGTTTTCTCCTGGTTTATAGTTTATGGGAACTTGAATAGAATTTGTACCCTGCTACTGTGTGAAAAATGCATAAATCTTAATTGCATTGAATTGGTTCATAGTGCTTTTCATGTCTACTATATCCTTCTATTTTCCTGTCTAGCCATTCTATTAATTTTTGAGAATTTGATGTTGAAATTTTAACTAGAAATCTTAATTTATCTACTTAAGACTATAGCTATAATATATAGTGGAACTATATGTAACTTTGTTCTATATTTTAAAGTCTCCTATAAATTTTTATCATCCTTTCATAATTTGAATTAAAAAAATACAATTCAAATGTTCCAGCTTTCAATACTGTTTCTCATATTCTCCAGTCCCAACTATAACCCATCCACTCTTCACAGAACAGCTAGGAGAAAGAGGAAAGGAAGAGGAGAAGAAGGAATCAGATCTTGCTGTTCCTCTTCTTTCTAATTAATAACAAAGTCCAGAATCCTTAACCTGATGTCCATAGCAAGTATTTAAGTCACTATTACTCTCTAATTCTTGCTGATGCCTTCTAGTTTCCAACTCTGCAATTTTTTGACCTGCCATAGTCTACAAAGCCAAAGATCCTACCAGCTTTCACAGTCCTTCACCTCCATCACCTTCTTATCCACTTCTTTGAAAAATTGCACAATTGATCAATAATTATAATCAGTTTTTTACATATAACCTTCTGTTATCCTAGCAAAGCCCAAACACTCCATTTATGCTTAATATATTATTTCTTCTCATCCACTTGAACACATTGCCTCATACCTTTCACATTCCTTTCCAATATCTTAAAATTTTCCTCTGCACTAAATCTTTTCCAAAAGCACATGAACAGTATACTTTCTCTCATGTTAAAAGTTTTGCTGTATTTCATATGCTCCTCTATTTCTGCTCTATTTCTACTTTTTCTTTCTACAATAAAACACCTCAGAGGAGTTCATTGTTTATCAGTATTCCTCTCCCTTTTCCTTGAGTTCACTCTAACTGTCCTTTTAACTACTGAGTTGTAAACATACACTCCTCTTGTGGGTCTCCTTTGCTTTCACACTGTACCACATACACAACACTTCTGATGCCAGATATGTGGGGGTTTTCCCCAATCAAGCAATACTCTGATACCAGCTGAATGTCCCAAAATTTAACTCACTTCTGACACTACCTATCTGGAGATGGCATCAGATCCCATAGGACTCAGTCCCACAGTAGTCCCCCTCCTCATTATAGATGTCAATGAGTCTTCACCCCTAATTCTGCCAACCAGCTATAAGTCAACTCTTCCATAGCCCTCTCTCTGGATTGGCCCATTTTGTAGAAGGGTTCATAGAACTCAAGGAAACACCTATTTATGTTCACTAGTTTATTAAAGGATATAATTTAAAAAAAATACAGATGAACAGTCAGAGAGGGCTTCCCTGGTGGCTCTATGGTAAAGAATACACCTGCCAATGAAGGAGATGCAAGTTCGATCCCTGGATTAGGAAGATTCCCTGGAGAAGGAAACGGCAACCCACCCCAGTATTCTTGACTGGGAAATCCCATGGACAGAGGAATCTGTGGGATCACAAAAGAGTCAGACATGACTTAGCAACTAAACAACAACAAACAGCCAGATAAAGCAATATGGAGGGGGAAGGTCTATAAGGTACTCAAATGCAGCTCTGTCCCCATGTAGTTGGAGTGCACCACTTCCCAGCATTTAGATGTTTTCACCAACCCAGAAGCTCTCTGAACCCTGTATTTTGGGGATTTATATGGGCACTTTATCATATAGGCATGATGAGCTATTAACCCCACTTCTAGCTCCTCTCCCCTCTCTAGAGGAGGTAGGCAGTGGCAGTACTGAAAGTTTCAAGCTTCACCTCATGGCTTGGTCTTTCAGAGAACAGGGCCCCATTCAGAAACTGTCAAGGAGCTCACCCAAAGTCACATCATTAGAACAAAGTCACTCCTATCACCTAGGAAATTCCAAGAGATTTGGGGCTTTGTGTCAGGAACCAGAATCAAAGAACAAGTATTAGAACAAAGGATGCTCCTAGTGCTCTTATCATTCATGAAATTACAGAACTTTCAGGACCCCTGTACCAGGAACTGTAGCTGCTGTAGCTGCTAAGTCACTTCAGTAGTGTCTGTGCAACCCCATACACCACAGCCTACCAGGCTCTGCCATCCCTGGGATTCTCCAGGCAAGAACACTGAAGTGGGTTACCATTTCCTTCTCCAGTGAATGAAAGTGAAAAGTGAAAGTGAAGTCGCTCATTCCTCTGGCTCTTCACGACCCCATGGACTGCAGCCCACCAGGCTCCTCCATCCATGAGATTTTCCAGGCAAGAGTACTGGAGTGGGTCGCCATTGCCTTCTCTGAGGAACTGTAGGCAGAGACCATCGATAGAGTTTCTGTTATTTCACAACTACCACTCCCACAAAACCTCTTTTACGTAGTTCACCTCAAAGTTGTTGAAACCCAATGTGCTATGTTTCCAAGCTATCTTTTATGTGACTTGCAACAGTATTTGAAACAGTTCTTTATTGTTCTTTACTTTACTCCCCCTGCCTTGTCAACACTTCATTCAATAATGTCTGGTATCCCATACTCACTTGCTTTACCTTCTATCTCACTGGCCATTCTTTCTCAGTCTACATTGCTGGCTCCTTGTCTTTTCCCCAATCTATCCCTGTTGATGTACTCTAAGGTTGAGTCCTCAGACCATTTCTCCTCTCTTTCCAGTCTTCTTCCTTTGACGATCTCACCCAGATTCATGGCTTTATATAGAATGTGGTGGTGGTTTAGTCACTAAGTCATGTCCAAATCACCTTATATACTGAAGCCTGCCATCACCCTATCCATCACCCTATAGACTGTATCCCGCCAGGCTCCTCTGTCATGGAATTCTCCAGACAAGAATACTGAAGTGGGCTTCCATTTCCTTCTTCAGGGGATCTTCCCAACCCAGGGATCCAACCCATGTCTCCTGCATTTAAGGCAATTTCTTTACTACATATATCATGCATATACTAATAATTCCCTAATTTATAACCCTGAACCCCAGATTTACAAACCCAAGAACCTTCTCAATAACCTTAAATAACATCAAAATATCTAAAAGCTATTTAAAACTTAAAATGTCCAAATCTGAGCTCTTGATCTTCCTTCTCAAGCTTTCACCTCTAAAGTCTTCCCCATTTCAACTCTATTTTTCCAGGAGCGTAGGCTGAAATCTTTCTTTCTCTCATACTGCACATCCAATCTGTCAGCACACTATGCAGGTACCACCTGAGTACAAACTACTAGGCTTCTTGTTTCTCTACAAATTACCTGTGTAGATTAGTGCAGTAGCCACATAACAGGTCTCCTTGCCCTTATCTTTGCCACATTACAGGTTTTTCTCAATGCAGCAGCCAGAGTGACCCTGTTAAAACATAACTGACCCCATCAAAACCCTCCAATAGCATCCCATTTCAGTATAGGGAAAAACCACAATCCTTAGAATAGCCTACAGGGATTTAAGTGACATGACCCTTTCTACTACTCTGATTTCATATCTTCCTATGTCCTCAGTCTGCATTGTTCACTTCATTCCAACATACTGGTCTCCTTATTGTTGCTGAAACAAGCCAGGCATAAGCCTTGTACTTGCAATTCCTTTTCCCCAATGATTAACCCAGCTTATCTCTTTTATCTTCTTCAGGAATTTTTTAAATGTCACTATTTAAAATGATAACCTCTCTTTTTCTACAATATTTCCTATTCCTCTTTACTGCACTATTTTCCTGTATACCACTTATCAATATTATTAATTTATGAATTTACTTCTCTGGAAATTCTTTAACTTCTTTAATCCATGAAATATGCATGCTTGTGTGTGTGTGTGGTAAGAGAATAGACCATATTGGACCCAGTCCTCTAATCTGAATGCAAACAGAATAGAGTGGAAGATTTTCTTCTGGATGTCTCATGATTCCCCTCTCAATGGTATAATTAAAATCTGAGTCTAAGTGATACTTCATAATAATAATTTTTACCCCTATTTTTGCAGATAAGAGTGTCTCAGAAAGACTTTAAATGACTGCCTAAGGTCACTCAGCCAGTAACAACCTGAAACATAATCTAAATCCAGGACTTTTTGACCCCAAAGTTCATGCACAAAATCACTTTTCTAGGCCACACTGTCCTAAAGCTGTGCTAATTATGTAATATATAACTTTCATGAAAAGAATGTACTTTCTTTTGCAATATACTATCTGTTTAATAGTTATTTTGCCTATGAATGTTATAATACAAGCTATGATTTCTTTGTCCTTTTTCCATAGCATGTTAATTCTTTGTAATTATAAACTGCAAATTCCATTCATTCTAAACAGAACACCTGCTTACACCTTCAGTACCACAAATATTTATTTTAACAACCTGCTTTATTCTTTCTACTTTGCTCACTATACTCATAATTGCCATAATTGAGGCTGAGATTCATTTTTCACAGTCAACCTAGGCCAAACAACAAACATAGACTTGTACTTTGTGAAAATAAAATGTGATTCACACTGCCAGAAATTTCTCCACGCTTTATTTAGGAAACAGCTAAAGATATCTAATGATATGTCCCCAAAATATTCCAACCCACTCACCTCCCTTCACTCACTCCTAGATTGATGACTTTGATTTCAGCTTCTCTGCAAGGAGGCAGCAATAGACAGCCTTGTCAATACCTTCTATGATGCACTGCCGACCTCTGTGATAAAGACCAGAGCTAGTTCTGCCTTCTGAGCAAATCTTTCATTCCCTTTCTTCACATTTGGCACCTGTTCTTGGTCAGCTGGCTAAAACTGAGCTACTCCTGAGTACAACTGGCCAAATACCTTCCATTTTATAGAAAAGGATACTTTTGAATTAATGGGGATTCCTGGGGTTTAAAGTAGACAATAGTCATTTTGTAGGTACTTCATTGTCCATCTCAGTAAGTTCATATATGCTGAGTCTTGAGAGAAAAATCAGTGTCTAAATTCTTCATTCAATCAACTCAAGAAGCCTGAAAGTTCCCTACTAGCTTCTGTTCTTTGATTTTAGCATTATACCTTTCCTGGATTTATTTTAAATATAAATATTTCTGAAAGAAGTAAAATATTGTTAGTATCACTTTACTGCTGACTAGTTTATCAGATGTTTTCATAGAACAGACGGCATAGAAGCAGTATTAGATTTATGACTTTAAAAAGGTGGAAGTGCTGGCCCAGAAAAGGGAAATCAGTAATGCATAGCATAAACCTGGCACTTTTCCAAGGCCCAATAAGTGGTTGATGGGAGGAAAAAGGAAGGAACGAGGAGCAAAAGAAAATTATGTAATATTTTCATAGAAATACAATAAACACAAAGTTTTTTTTCTTAAGTCTTTTAAGAGTTAAGTTTCAACAAGATTCAACATGACTTTTATAACCCACATTCAGTATTTATATTCTCTAAAATTAATTTTAATTCAAAGTTTCTATTCAAAATTTTCATCATTTCCCTATCAATTATATTCACTTAAATATTATTGCTCACTCTCCAGAGCTACCTCACCTTCCCATTTCAGATACCTAATATCTGAAAAGTAAGAATCAGTCATTAATGTTCATCCTTCCTTGGACTAAACTACTCTACAGAATTTCCTAGATCTAGGATTAATCTGTGTGCTTTGTACTTCTCCACTCTGCAAAGGGTACAGTAATACTTTCAGTTCTAGAAAAATACTCAGATTCCCTGACATAAAGGAAATTAACTCAAACAGCTCTGCTAAAATCACGTAAGCCTGATTATCCCCTACAGAACATTGGAAAATACTTCAACCATCTTAACCTCTATTTGCCTAGTCCCTATCAGCAGTTTACTCTACTCTCACTGAAATTATCTAAGGATTTGCAAGCAGTTGGTTGCAAGGAGAAAAAAGCCTGTAAAAATACCCACATTGTTTTTTTCTACTTCCTTCTTCCAAGTACACTAGAAAGGACAGGATTTCACACAGGAAACACTTAATGATAATATTTGGAGGAAACTTGCTGACTTTGTAAGACACAACTGGCCAAAACTCAGGTCAGAAATACCCAGGGAAGTAAAAGGCTCCTAGAATTGTGGATATGAGGTTTCTGCAGGCAAAGAAGCCCTCTGTAAAGGACAAAGGATAATATGCTTACAAATGAAGAGAGAGAAATATTAGCAAGTCTGCTAACAGCCCAGAGTATGGTAAACAGGTATGCCAAAAAGTAACTAAAGTGTGACTTTGCAATGAGTGAAAGAGAAAAAGGCCTTTGACTTAATGAATACAGGAATAGAGAAGAAGGAAAATGAGAAAGGGAAGGGAAAGGAGAATATGAAGGCAAGAAAAGAAAATAACTACCCAGGAACAGATTCAGCAAAATAAGATCCGTGCTGTAGGATTGAGTGGATAATTCTCTGAGATGCCAATGGAGAGAATTCTGCAAGAAAATCCTTTACTAAAGAACGTTTGAGAGTGTTCTTGCTATGTGCCTGCACCCTAAGTCGCTTCAGTCCTGTCCAGCTCTTTGCTACCATATGGACTATAGCCCACCAGGCTCCTCTGTCCATGGGGATTCTCCAGGCAGAAATACTGGAGTGGGTTGCCATGCCCTCTTCCAGGGGATCTTCTCAACCCAGGAATTGTACCCATGTCTCTTATGTCTCCTGCATTGGCAAGCAGGTTCTTTACCACTAGCATCACCTGGGAAGACCCTGGTTTTGCTATAGTCATTAACTTTATTGATAATTATAAACAGCTGAGCCCATGAAGTAAAATTATCACTTCGTTTCCTAAAAACGTAAATACTACAAAAGATGTTAATTTATTTCCTCCTAAAGCACTATAAATAAAATCAAAACCACAATGAGGTACCATTTCATGCCAGTCAGAATGGCTGTGATCCAAAAGTCTACAAGCAATAAATGCTGGAGAGGGTGTGGAGAAAAGGGAACCCTCTTACACTGTTGGTGGGAATGCAAACTAGTACAGCCACTATGGAGAACAGTGTGGAGATTTCTTTAAANATATATGGAATTTAGAAAGATGGTAACGATAACCCTGTATGCGAGACAGGAAAAGAGACACAGATGTATAGAACAGTCTTTTGGACTCTGTGGGAGAGGGAGAGGAAGAGGGTGGGATGATTTGGGAGAATGGCATTGAAACATGTATAATATCATATAAAAAATGACTCGCCAGTCTAGGTTCAATGCAAGATACAGGATGCTTGGGGCTGGTGCACTGGGATGACCCAGAGAGACGGTATGGGTAGGGAGGTGGGAGGGGGGTTCAGGATTGGGAACATGTGTACACCCATGGCAGATTCATGTTGATGTGTGGCAAAACCAATACAGTATTGTAAAATAAAATAAAGTAAAATAAAAAAATAATAAAGCACTATAAAGATAAATGTGTTTTTTCATATTAAATTCACTGGGGAACAAGTTCCAATGCTAATATTTGAATATGTGGAAGGACATGTTAGATGTTTAGAATGTTAAGCAATCAAAGTCAAAAGATATCTTAAATGTTCTTATGAGTTAAGAAACTAAAGCTAAATGACACCCAAAGTCATATCCAGCTAGACAGAACTGGATATTAAAATTTCACCCAGTTTAATATCCAGTTCCTCTGAGCTGTGATAAAGAGCCATTTCCAAGAGTGTTAAGAAAGGGAAAAGCCCATTATCTTCTTAGCCACAAATGCATATGGTGCCAGGAACTGGACTAAGGACTAGGGATATTAAGGTGACTCCCCCACAGAGTTCATGAGCTGAGGGAGAGAATGAGACAAACACTTATAAACAACTAAAATCAATGAAGACACATATAGGATAACATCAGAGTATACAGCTGGGGCATCATTCTGGAGTTCTGGGGACAATTATAAGGGAATGGGCAGGCCAAAGACAAATAGGTACATTAGAAATGCAGTCTATAAAGATCAAAGTTTTGCTAATAACTAAACAAAAATGATTTTGTCTCCCCAGCTTCTCAGAGAAGACTGAACAGAAAATGGGGGAATGCCTTTGGATTTGGAATGTCCCTGTCTGGGCCCAGCTGATCTGTGATCCAGAATTTTAAACTGGCACAGAGCCCAGGCTTACAGCTGACAGGTGTGTGTCCAGAAGGGCAAAAGGAAAGCCTGTTCTGCAGGACATTTCATATGTTTCACTCCTAAATCCCTTTCCCTGAAGTAGATTTTGGCTGTAAAAACACTTCTGCTAATTCCTTGCCAGAAGAATTCATTATACTCATAAGTGCTGGTCATAGAACCAGGAAATGATCTCAGAAGCTTCTGAAAATCGGACATTCTATAAAGCCCTCTTTGAATTGGAGAATTTCATCTTTAATAATTTCAGAAGTAACCCTTTGGGTTTTGCTAAGTGGCTGGTCTTGGGCATACTCTCTTCAGTACGATAGGCACTGGAGAAGATAAGCCTAAATAATGAAGAAATGATCCTTTATCCTTCTAAAGCTGTGTCAAGAGCCTTGAATACATGACATGATTGAGACAGAGGAACCAGAACAGAAATTAACACAGAGCATGAAGCTTCCGAGCTTCCTTTAGTTTACTGTATAGGACAAGGAACACTCTTCTCCCTGGAGCTGCAGCGTTTGAGATCATTTGAGCATACACTGCTTAATAGGGACTAGAGTGATCATTAGAGTTGGGAGGAAGTAACAATGCAGGAATGTGATCTAGGAAATAATAGAACTAGTATTTCCTATATAAAGAGTAGGAAGGAGAGAATGTTTTCCATATAGTTTTTCAGGTATACACTAATGATATCATATGTGGTAATTCTTGCTAATAGACAGCCCTCCCCTCAATAGGAATGTGATGTCCATCATTTGAGGAAAGCAGAACTCAGAACCAAAGGAGAAATGTTCATTTTCACACTTACAAAACAAGCTTTAAAAGTCCAATTTGGAGACAAGGCTTTCACTTCAGAGAGCTAAGCTATGTTCCAAAAGGAAAGAATTTGTGTAATACAAGGAGCCAAGGTAAAGGATCAGAACATTTATAAAAGTTAATCAGTGCACATGGAAGGGTACTGGGTAATGTAAAATTGCATTTTACCACCCCATGGGAGGAGAAGAAGCCCTTCTTGGATCAGGTAAAGATGCTATAGAACAGCTAGAAAGGGTTAAGAAATTAGTACAGGGTCTTCTCCCTTCTTCCAATTTTGGGTTAGTTTCCAAAGGATGATGGAGACACCAAGATAATGTTTATGATTCTGATGCCTGAAAGTCTGTGAGAAGACTACTCTGATGACTTCACCAAGCAGAGGGTAGGCTCAGAAATGGGAGAACAGAGGAACTAGGTAAACCCTTGATTGTTCCTCTGTTTGAACAAGCTCCCTACAGTGTATATGGTCGTAATATCTATTCTACTTGTGCTTCCTCTGCTCTGCTCTTAAGTGTTAGTTGTAGAAAGGGATACTTGTTCAGGCCTCATGTTTCCTTGTGAGGGAATTTCACCTAGAGGGACACTTCTAGTTTATCTTCAGCCCCTCTCATAACTCCTGAAAGCAAGAAGCACAACTTATTTTATTGCTGAGCTTGGGAGAGGGACAAAGCTCTGTGACCTCTGACCTGTCTATCCAGAGAGTCTGCCTCTGGGTCAGATTAGACAACTATGTGGGGTGGAAGGTGAAGGATTTATATGTAGATGCAAATGTCCTTCTGGACTTGGGAGCCAGAAGCAGGCCCATCATTATCACATGCTATCACAATGATTTTTTTCTTACATTGAGTCGATTAAAACTTGAAATTGTACTTTCTTAAGGAATCTTCATATTCAGAAACAACCTGTGTTTGTAAATATACATGTGATTGAGTACTATTGCTTGTGCATGAAAGCTATTGCATTTGGATTATATTGACTAATGGATGAACACTCAATGATATTATATTTTAATGACAAATGAAATGGTATAAAATAAAAGCTAAGTACTCTACTGTGCTTTCTTGGGAACACAGAGTGTTAGAAACCACATGAAACAAGTAAGTAACCAATTTTTAATTCTGATTTTCTTACCACAGCCATCAGTACTTTTACTAGCATTATAAAAGTTAAATTGTATACTGCTGCTAGATTTTTATATAGTCAGAAGCATCTACTATCTTTGAATTAAAACCTAGCAGATGAAAGAAATTACAAAAATTTCAAAATTTACAGATATTTGTATCAAAGATTTTCAAAGACATGGGATGCTGTAAATTGTAAATATCTGCAAAACTGTTTTTGATTAGTCTGATAGACCAGAGCCTACTATATTTCAGTTTGTATGTCAATGGAAAATTAAGGAGATACATACCATCTTGAAATTTCCAAGTGAGTCTATCAGAGGAAACTGCAGACAGACGGTCCAGGTACAACATCCTAAAAAGCAGCACACACTGCATCTCTAGGAAGGAAATCATTACTTCACTGAGTATAATTTGGAACTGTGTTTTCAATAAGTCAAAGATTTCATCTTGTTTAGTTGAAACGTGTTGTGTTTCAACTGTGTGTGTGGCACACAATTAAGAGCAAATATATCTTATTCTTCCCTTGAAGCCTGTAATTTAAGCATCAAGGATCTTCAAAACAGATATTTCACATAAGGGATAGAACATCTGATTGATTTCCCAATTTCTGACAGCAGAAACATCCAAGAAGCCTAGTTCATGAGATGGTGTTTTCACTGGCATCCCCAGCTGACAATGATAACAAAGAGATTCAGAGATCTTCCAAATGTGGTTCAAAGGTTCTGGATTCACAGCATCCTCTCATATCACTGCAGGCATCATGTGAAAAGTATATATAATCTGCCCCATTATAGAACTAGGGCTTAGGAATGTTATTTAATTCTTTAAGGCAAAGACAGCACACAAAGCCCAACCTTTTGAAATCTAAGTCTCAATTCACATTCTTAAATTGATTATACAAAGCACAGTGGAAATATGGGTTATACAGCTAATTTGATCTTTGTGGACAACAAATTAGACTTGTTTACTTAAATGTCTTAATACTATCCAGGTAAAACTGAGTGTTAAATGTTAGGTCTGCACAGATGAATACACTATACTTAGACTTTAATAATAAAAACCTAAAACATAAGAAATGGAATGATTTGAGATCTCAAGGTGTTAACCGTAATATTCCAGCTAGCTTGTTCTTCATGTTGAAATCTTAGGATGAACAACTTTTATTAACTTTGTTTTTTATATTTTGAATCTCATAATGTCAACAATATACAAATCACAGCTTGGAGCTGAATATCTATAGTTAGATTCTTGCTGCAGTTTATGCTGACCACAAACCCCCTCCTGTTTCCATCTCATGCCACCATGCTCTTCTATTAGTTATTCTCTTCCTATGCTATCTCTGAATATTATTCAAGAGATTTCTGAACCAAATTGCCTGGATTCAAATCCTAGAATGGAAGCCTACATGTGTCTCCGTTTCCTTACAGGCACCTCATGTTTATTGCAAGGATTAAATA
This sequence comes from Redunca redunca, assembly GCA_006410935.1. Classification (NCBI taxonomy): domain Eukaryota; kingdom Metazoa; phylum Chordata; class Mammalia; order Artiodactyla; family Bovidae; genus Redunca; species Redunca redunca. The sequence goes on along the minus strand of SJYQ01104357.1, from coordinate 60,429 downwards.
CATCAATGACTATAGCCCATAGAGGCCAAGATAACAGAGTAGGAAGAACTTGAATTCACCTGCATTACAGCTATTTGTAGAGCAACTACCAATGAGAAAGAAATAAAGATTATCAGAAGAGATTTTCCACTTCTAAAGATATCAAGAAGGAACCTCAACAAAAAAGGGAAAAGAGGCAGAGACACGGTATATTCAAATCCACAACCCAGGTAGACACCCACAAATGACAAGTATGGGGCAGAAATCTCTAACTGATATACATATTTAAAAAAGAAAGTAATACAAACATAACAGTAAAGACAATGATCAAATCACAAGGGAAGAGAACAAAAGAGGAAGTAAGAAGAAAAACAGAGCTATAAAACAATCAGAAAACAATCATCAAAATGGCAATAAGTACACACCATTAAATAATTAAGTGGTAATAGACTGAAACAATCAAAAGAGAGTAGCTTAATGAATTTTTAATTTATTTCTTTTTTATTAAAGTATAGTTGATTTATAATGTTAGTTTCTGCTGTACAGCAAAGTGAGTCACTTATACATATGCATATACCACTCTTTTTTTTATTCTATTTCCATATAGGGCATTACAGAGTATTGAATACAATTCTCTGTGCAATAAGTAGGTTATTATTAATTATAGCTTATATATAGTAGTGTGTATGTGTCAGCTCCAATCCCTAATTTATCCCCCCTGGTATCTATAAGTTTGTTTGCTACATCCATTACTCAATTTCTGTTCAGTAAACAGGTTCATTTGTATCACTTTTAAATATCATGTGATATAAAATATCACATGATATTTGCATTTATCTGACTTATTTCACTAGGTATGACAATCTCTAGGTCCATCAATGTCACTGCATATACATTATATTGTACTTTTTATTGCTAAGTAGTGTTCCATTGTATTTATGTACCATATCTTATTTATCCATTCCTCTGTTAATGAACATTTAGACTGCTTCCATGTCTTGGCTATTATAAGTTGTGCTGCAATGAATATTGGGGTTCATGTATGTCTTTACATTATGGTTTTCTCCAGATAAACGCCCAAGAGTGGGATTGCTAGGTCATATAGTAGTCCTATTTTTAGTTTTTAAGGAACCTCCATACTGTTCTGCACAGTGATTGTACCAGTCTACATTTCCATCAGAAGAGTAAGAGGATTCCCTTTTTCCCATACCTTCTCCAGGATGTATTGTATATAGATTTTTTTTATGATGGCCATGCTCAGAGGTGTTAGGTGATAGCTCATTGTAGTTTTTATTTACATTTCTCTAATAATTATTGATGTTGAGCATCTTTTCATGTTTTTTTTTTTCTTTTGCCATCTTATTTGGAGTTCAGTTCAGTTGCTCAGTCGTGTTCGACTCTTTGCGACCCCATGTATTGCAGCACGCCAGGCCTCCCTGTCCATCACCAACTCCCAGAATTCACTCAAACTCACATCCATTGAGTCAGTGATACTAACTAGCCATCTCATCCTCTGTCGTCCCCTTCTCCTCCTGCCCCCTATCCCTCCCAGCATCAGAGTCTTCCCCAATGAGTCAACTCTTCGCATGAGGTGGCCAAGGTACTGGAGTTTCAGCTTTAGCATCATTCCTTCCAAAGACCACCCAGGGCTGATATCCTTTAGAATGGCCTGGTTGGATCTCCTTGCAGTCCAAGGGACCCTCAAGAGTCTTCTCCAACACCACAGTTCAAAAGCATCTGTTCTTTGGCGCTCAGCTTTCTTCACAGTCCAACTCTCACATCCATACATGACCACTGGAAAAGCCATAGCCTTGACTAAACCGACCTTTGTTGGCAAAGTAATGTCTCTGTTTTTGAATATGTTATCTAGGATTGTCATAACTTTCCTTCCAAGGAGTAAGCATCTTTTAATTTCATGGTTGCAATCACCATCTGCAGTGATTTTGGAGCCCAAAAAGGTAAAGCCTGACACAGTTTCCACTGTTTCCCCATCTATTTCCCATGAAGGGATGGGACCAGATGCCAAGATTTTCGTTTTCTGAATGTTGGGCTTTAAGCCAATTTTTCCACTCTCCTCTTTCACTTTCATCAAGAGGCTTTTTAGTTCCTCTTCACTTTCTGCCATAAGGGTGGTGTCATCTGCATATCTTAGGTGATTGATATTTCTCTCGGAAAACTTGATTCCAGCTTGTGCTTCTTCCAGCCCAGCGTTTCTCATGATGTACTCTGCATATAAGTTAAATAAACATGGTGACAATATACAGCCTTGACGTACTCCTTTTCCTATTTGGAACCAGTCTGTTGTTCCATGTCCAGTTCTAACTGTTTCTTCCTGACCTGCATATAGGTTTCTCAAGGTGGTCTGGTATTCCCATAATGCTTATTTATATCCTCCCATCCATCTTTTATTGGTTTTATTTTTGTTTTGTTGTTGTTGTTGTTGTTTTTATTGAGCTGCATAAGCTATTTGTATATATTGGAGATTAATCCCCTGTTGGTCACTTCCTTGCAAATATTTTCTCTTAATATCAGGGTTGGGGTTTTTTGTTTTGTTTTGTTTTGTTTTGTTTATGATTTCTGTTGCTGTGCAAAAGATTTTATGCTTACTTAGATTCCGTTTACTTTTGTTTTTTTTTTCATTACTCTAGGAGGTGGATAAAAAAGATCTTGCTGTGATTTATGTCAAAGAGTGTTCTACTTATGTTTTCTTCTAAGAGTTTTATAGTATCAGGCTTTACCCTTACATCTTTAATCCATTCTGAGTTTATATTTGTGTGTGCTGTTATGAAGTGGTCTAATTTTATTCTTTTACATGTAGCTGCCCAGTTTTTCCAGCTCCACTTATGGAAAACGTTGTCTTTTTTCTATTGTGCATCCTTGCCTCCTTTGCCATAGATTAGATGACCTTTACTTCTGGGGTGTTTATCCTACTCCATTGATCTATATTTCTACTATTGCGCCAATGCCATACTGTCTTGATTACTTGATTACTGTATCTTTGTAGTATAGTCTGAATTCAGGGAACCTGATCCCTCCAGCTCTCCTCTTCTTTCTCAAGATTACCTTATTTTTTTGCTTCCATACAAATTGCAAAACATTTGTTCTAATAGTGTGGAAAAATGCAAATGGTAATTTGAAAAGGAATGCATTCAATCTATAGATTACTTTGGATAATATAATTATTTTCACAATACTGATTCTTTCACAATACTGATAACATGGTATATCTCTACACCAATTTCTGTCAACTTTGATTTCCTTCATCAGTATCTTACATTTTTCTGAGTACATGTTTTTACCTTCTTAGGGAGTTGTATACCTAGGTATTTTATTATTTTTGTTGTGATACTAAATGGGACTGTTTCTTTCTGATCTTTCATTGTTAGNTAGTGTACAGGAAATTTATGTGTGTTAATTTTGTTTCCTGCAGCTTTAACAAATTTACTGTTTAACTCCAGGGGTTTTCTCATAGCATGTTAAGGACTTTCAATGTATAGTATCATATCATCTGCAAACAGTGAAAATTTAGCTTCTGCTTTTCCAATTTGAGCTCCTTTTATTTCATTTCCTTTTCTAACTGTTGTGTTTAGGACTTTCAAAACTCTATTGAATGATAGCAGTGAGAGTGGACATCCTTTTTTTTATTCCTGATCTTAAAGGAAATGCTTTCAGCTTTCTCCATTGAGAATGATCTTAGCTATGGATGTGTCATATATGGCCTTAATTATCTTGAGATATGTTTTCTCAGTGCCCACTTTTTGGACAGTTTCTATAATAAATAGGTGTTGAGCTTTGTCAAAAGCTTTTTCTCCATCTAATAAGATGGTCATATTTTTTTTTTCTCTTTGGTTTGTCACTGTGGTATATTATATTGAGTGATTTGCATATGTTGATGAATATTTGCATCCCTTGGATAAATCTCTCTTGTTTGTGGTGTTTGACCCTTTTAATGTGTTGGTAGATTCTGTTTCTAGTATTTTGTTGAAGATTTTTGCATCTATGTTTATCAATGATGTTGACCTGTAATTTTCTTTTTTGTGTGATATTTTTGTCTGATTTTTGTGTCAGGGTGATTGTGGCCATATAGAATTACCTTGGGGGTGTTCCTTCCTATGCAATTTTTTTAAAAACAGTTTGAGAAGACTAGATGTAAGCTCTTTTCTAAAAGTTAGGTGGAATTCACCTGTGAAGCTTTTGTCAGCAAAGTGATGTCTCTGCTTTTTAATCTAGTGCCTAGGTTCGTCATAGTTTTTCCTCCAAGGAGTAAGCATCTTTTAATTTATGGCTTCAGTCACTGTCTTCGGTGATTTTGGAGCCCCCAAAAATAAAGTCTGTCACTGTTTTGATTTTGTAGCCCAGAAAAATAAAGTCTGTCACTGTTTGCATGCCCTGTTTTCAAAGCAGAGACAAAGATCATATAGTCAGACAAAGATCATATGGTCAGAGCTATGGTTTTTCCAGTAGCCACATACGGATGTGAGAGTTGGACCATAAAGACGGCTGTGGTGCTGGAGAAAACTCTTGAGCCCCTTGGATAGCAAGGAGGTCAAACAATCAATCTTAAAGGAAATCAACCCTGAATATTCATTGGAAAGACTGATGCTGAAGCTAAAGCTTCAATCCTGGGAGCTCCAATACTGGCCCCCATTGGGAACAACTGACTCATTGGAAAAGACCCTGATGTTGGGAAAGATTGAAGGCAGAAGGAGAAGAGTGACAGAGGATGAAATATTTGGATGGCATCACTAATTCAATGGATATGAACTTGGGCAAACTTGGAGATAATGAAAGACAGCGATGCTTGGTGTGCTGCAATCCGTGGGGTCACAAAGAATTGGACACAACTAAGTGACTTAACAACAACAACCTGTGAAGCCATGTAGTTCTGCACTTTTGTCTTTGGAAGATTTTTAAACACTGCTTCAATTTCATTACTTGTGATTGGTCATTTCATATTTTCCATTTCTTCCTGATTCAGTCTTGGAAGATTGTATATTTATAAGAATTAGTCCATTTCCTCCAGGTTGTCCTTTATTGACATGTAGTTGCTTTTAGTACTTTCTTATGATCCTGCTGTCAGTTTTAACTTCTTTTTCACCTCTAATTTTACTAATTTGAAACTTCTCCCTTTCTTTCTTGATGAGTCTGGCAAAAGGTTTATCAATTTTGTTTAACTTCTCAAAGAACCAGCTTTTAGCTTCACTGATCTTTCCTGTTTTTCTTCGTTTCTATTTCATTTCTCCTCTGATCCTTACAATGTCTTCCATTCTACAAATTGGGGTTTTATTTCCCCTTCTTCCTCTAGTAACTTTAGGTGTAAAGTTAGGTTATTTATTTGTGATTTTACTTGCTTATTTTCTAATCTATTGTTATTTTTTAATAAATAACATTTTTATATTGCAGTATAGCTGATTAACAATGTTGTGATAGTTTCAGGTGAAGAACAAAGAGACTCGCCATACATATACATGTATCCATTCTCCTCCAAATATGATGTCATACATAGAAAACTCTAAAGATTCTATCAGAAAATTACTAGAGCTAATCAATGAATTTAGTAAAGTCACAGGACATAAACTCAATACACAGAAATCACTTGCATTCTTATTCACTAACAATGAAAAAACAGAAATAGAAATTAAGGACTCAACCCCATCTACCACTGCAAGAAAAGAGTAAACTTTACCTAATAACACAAAAGAGCGATATACATAGAACTATAAAACACAGATAAAAGAAATCAAAGACAATGATCTTCAATGTTCCTGAGTTGGAAAGGTCAATATTGCAAAAATGAGTATACTACCAAATGCAATCTACAGATTCAATGTGATCCCTATCAAATTATCAATGGCATTTTCCATAGAGCTAGAACAGAAAAAAAAAAAAAAACTCACAATTCATATGGATACACAAAGACCCCAAATATCTAAAGCAATCTTGAGAAAGAAGTATGGTGCTGGAGGGAATCTACCTTCCTGACTTCAGACTATACTACAAAGCTACAGTCATCAGAACAGTAATGTACTGGCACAAAAAGAGAAATATAGACTAATGAAACAAGATAGAAAGCCCAAAGATAAACCCAAGCACATATGGGCACCTTATCCTGACAAAGGAGGCAAGAATAAACAGTGGAGAAAATGTAGTCTCTTCAATAAATGGTGTTGGGAAAACTGAACCAGTATGTGTAAAAGAATTAAATTAGAAGATTTCCTAACACCATGCTCAAAGGGAAATTCAAAATGGATTAAAGACCTAAATGTAAGACCAGAAACTATAACATCTTAGGGAAAAACATAGGCAGAACACTGACATAAATCACAGCAAGATCCTCTGTGACTTACCTCTTCAGTTCAGTTCAGTTGCTCAGTCGTGTCTGACTCTTTGCGACCCCATGAATCGCAGCACACCAGGCCTCCCTGTCCATCACCAAGTCACAAAGTTCACTCGGACTCACGTCAATCAAGTCAGTGATGCCATGCAGCCATCTTTTCCTCTGTCGTCCCCTTCTCCTCCTGCCCCCAATCCCTCCCAACATCAGAGTCTTTTCCAGTGAGTCAACTCTTCGCATGAGGTGGCCAAAGTACTGGAATTTCAGCTTTAGCATCATTCCTTCCAAAGAAATCCCAGGGCTGATCTCCTTCAGAATGGACTGGCTGGATCTCCTTGCAGTCCAAGGGACTCTCAAGAGTCTTCTCCAACACCACATTTCAAAAGCATCAATTCTTCAGTGTTCAGCTTTCTTCACAGTCCAACTCTCACATCCATACATGAACAATGGAAAAATCATAGCCTTGACTAGACGGACCTTTGTTGGCAAAGTAATGTCTCTGCTTTTCAATATGCTATCTAGGTTGGTCATAACTTTCCTTCCAAGGAGTACGCTTCTTTTAATTTCATGGCTGCAGTCATCATCTGCAGTGATTTTGGAGCCCAAAAAAATAAAGTCTGACACTGTTTCACTGTTTCCCCATCTATTTCCCATGAAGTGATGGAACCGGATGCCATGATCTTTGTTTTCTGAATGTTGAGCTTTAAGCCAACTTTTTCACTCTCCACTTTCACTTTCATCAAGAGGCTCTTTAGTTCCTCTTCACTTTCTGCCATAAGGGTGGTGCCACCTGCATATCTGAGGTTATTGATATTTATGCCAGCAATCTTGATTCCAGCTTGTGCTTCTTCCAGCCCAGGATTTCTCATGATGTACTCTGCATAGAAGTTAAATAAACAGAGTGACAATATACAGCCTTGACATACTCCTTTTCTTATTTGGAACCAGTCTGTTGTTCTATGTCCAACTTACCTCTTAGAATAATGGAAATAAAATCAAATATAAACAAATGGGACCTAGTTAAAATTAAAAGCTTTTGCACAGCTTTAAAGAAATTATAAACAACTTGAAAAGACAACTCTCAGAATGGGAGACTATGAAACAACTGACAATGGGTTAATCTCCATAATATACAAGCAACTCCTGCAGCTCATTATGAGAAAAACAAATAACACAATCAAAAATTGGGAGAAAGAAGACCAATATAGTCATTTTTTTCAAAGAAGGCTTATAGATGGCTAATAAACACAAGAAAAAATGCTCTGCAAAGCTCATTATTAGAGAAATGCAAATCAAAAACTCAATGAACTATCACCACTGATTAGAATCAGTTCAGTTCAGTTTCTCAGCCGTGTCCGACTCTTTGTGACCCCATAGACTGCAGCACGCCAGTTTTCCCTGTCCATCACCAACTCCCAGAGCTTGGTCAAACTCATATCCATCGAGTTGGTGATGCCAATCTGATCAGAATGGCCACCATCAAAAAAATATACAAATAATAAACTCTGGAGAGGATGTAGAGAAAGAGGAACCCTCTTGCACTGTTGATGGAATATAAACTGATACAGACAACATGAAACACAGTATAGAGATCCCTTTAAAAATTAGAAATAAAACTATCATATGACCTAACAATCCCACTACCAGGCATATACTCTGAGAAAATCATAATTGAAAAAGACACATGTGTCCCAATGTTTCATTGCAGCATTATTTATAATAACTAGGACTTGGAAGCAACCTAGATGTCCTTCAAGAGAGGAATGGATAAAAATTTATGGTACATATATACAGTGGAATGTTAGTCACAAAAAAGGAACACATTTGAGTCAGTTCTAATGAGGTGGATGAACCTAGAGGCTAGAGTCAGAAAAAGAAAAACAAATGTTGCATATTAATGCATATATGTGTAATCTGGGGCTTTCCCAGTGTTGCTGGTGGTAAAAAGCTTCCTGCAATGAAGGAGACATAAGAGATGCAGGTTCCATCCCTGGGTGGAAAAGATCATCTGGAGGAGGGCACAGCAACCCTTTCTAGTATTCTTGCCTGGAGAATCCCATGGACAGAGAAGCCTGGCCGGCTACAGTGCATTGCATTGCAAAGAGTCTAACACAACTGAAATGACAGCTTGCACACATGCACATATGGAATCTAGAAAGATTTAGGGCAGCAATGGACACTTAGACATACAGAACAGCCTTGTGGACACAGTGGGGAGAAAAGAGTGGGACAAATATATACATATATATATATATGTATGTATGTATGTATTTGTCAGTAGTCAGTTCAGTCGCTCAGTCATATCCAACTCTTTGTGACCCCATGAATCGCAGTACACCAGGCCTCCCTGTCCATCACCAACTCCCAGAGTTCACTCAAACTCACGTCCATCGAGTCAGTGATGCCATCCAGCCATCTTCATCCTCTGTCGTCCCCTTCTCCTCCTGCCCCCAATCCGCCCCAGCATCAGAGTCTTTTACAATGAGTCAGCTCTTCACATGAGGTGGCCAATGTACTGGAGTTTCAGCTTCAGCATCATTCCTTCCAAAGAAATCCCAGGGCTGATCTCCTTCAGAATGGACTGGTTGGATCTCCTTGCAGTTCAAGGGATTCTCAAGAGTCTTCTCCAACACCACAGTTCAAAAGCCTCATTTCTTCGGCACTCAGCTTTCTTTACAGTCCAACTCTCACATACATACATGACCACTGGAAAAACCATAGCCTTGACTAGACGGACCTTCGTTGGCAAAGTAATGTCTCTGCTTTTCGTATAATCTTAAAGATACCATCAAACTATAAAATTTAATAAATTAATTCAATAAAGTTTCAGGATACACAATTAATATACAGAAATTTGGTTTTTTCTCTGCATTAACAATGAACTATCAGAAAGAGATATTAAGAATACAATCCCATTTGTAATTGCAATGAGATATCACTTTACACCTGTCAGAATAATTGTCAAAAAAATAATAAATACCAAGGGTTGGCTAGTATGTGGAGAGATGAGAACACTTGGTCACTGTTGATGGGAATGTAAATTGATGCAGTCACTATGTAGAAAAATATGGAGGTTCCTCAAAAAGTTAAGAATAAATTTATCCAAAATCCAGCAATTCAACTTCTGGGTATTTTTCCAAATAAAATAAAAACACTAATTTGAAAAGGTATTGCAACTCTATGTTCTTTTTAACATACCTCACAATAGGTAAGATATGGGAGCAACCTAAGTGCTCACTGATAATAAATGGCTAAAAAATGCAGCATATATGTATGTGTATACATGTATGTTTGTGTGTGTGTGTGTGTATGTATATATATACACATATACATATACATATATATTGAGTGGGGTTTCCCTGGTAGCTCAGTGATAAAGAATCCACTGTCAATGTAAGAGATGTAGGCTTGATCTTGAAATTGGAAACATACCTTAGAGAAGGAAATGGCAACCCACTCTAGTATTATTGCCTGGGAAATTGCATGGACAGAGGAGACTGGTGGGCTACAGTCGATAGGATTGCAAAAGAGTTGGACATGACTTCGTGACCAAATAGCAACTAATATATAACGAGAGGTTACGTCACCATAAGAAAGAACGAAACCTTGGCATTTTTGACAACATAGATGGGCAGAGAGGGTACTATGATAAATGAAATGTCAGACAAAGAAAGACAAATGCTATATGATTTGGCTTTTATGTGGAAATTTTAAAATAAAACAAATGAGCCAACATTTAAAAAAAAAAAAAAAAACAGAATCACAAAACGGAGAACAAACAAATGGTTTCCAGAAGAGAACAAGATAGGTGGATGAGTGAAATAGGTGAGGGACAAGCTTCCAGTTACAAAATAAAAAAGTCATGGGCATAAGGTGTGTAATATGGGGAATATAGTCAAGAAAAAATGTAATATCTTTCTATGAGAATAGAGGGTAACAGACTTATACTGGTGATAATTTTGCAATGCATAGAAATATCAAANTGAGATGGTGAATGGTCACTAAATTTTTTGGAGTAATTATTTCATCATGTACATAAGTCAAATCATAGTATACACCTTAAACTTATTACAGTGTTGTAAGTTAGTTTTGTTGTTGTTTTTCAGTCACTAAGTTATGTCTGGGGCTTCCCTGGTGGCTCAGAGGTTAAAGTGTCTGCCTCCAACGCGGGAGACCTGGGTTCGATCCCTGGGTTGGGAAGATCCCCTGGAGAAGGAAATGGCAACCCACTCCAGTATTGTTGCCTGGAGAATCCCATGGATGGAGGAGCCTGGTAGGCTACAGTCCACGGGGTCGCAAAGAGTCCGACACGACTGAGCAACTTCACCGTCACCCAAGTTATGTCTGACTCTTTAGAACTCCATGGACTGTAGCACAGCAGGCTCCTCTGTCCACTGTCTCCTGGAGTTTGCTCAAATTCATGTCCATTGAGTCAGTACATTAGTTATTTTCAAAACTGGAAGAATTTTTAAATTATCGCTAAATTAAATATCTCTAATTAAATATCACTTGAAATGCTTGATAAAGTAAGAAAGTTCCATTTTTCAAAAAAAGAGGTTAATGATTATAAAGAACTTGGAGGGGTGCCAGGCACATAGGAAGTACTCAATATATGTTAGCCATTTTAGTCAACATCGTCATCATATTATTCTTTTATATTCTGTTTCTCTGACCTCCTGTTAAATGAAGGTCACTCCATTGTTCTTGCCTGGAGAATTCCAGGGACAGGGGAGCCTGGTGGGCTGCCATCTATGGGGTTGCACAGAGTCGGACATGACTGAAGTGACTTAGCAGCAGCAGGAGACCATTTATTCCGACCTCAAGTCACATGAAGGAACTTCATCTATATCAATCCTTCCAGTTTCTTTCTTGTGCTTCTCAATGAAGAAGGAGTAGCTTAACAGATTTCTGAGCTTCAGAAAGGGACGCTCATTTTTTCTAGTCTGCTTTCATGCAGACACGTGTGTTCTGATTAACTCTCCTTTCCAAAGCCAAGGACAAGTATAGATGTCTATTAGGTGAAATACTACCAATACTTTTTCACCTCAGAAATGTTCTCTACTCAACTTTTCTCAGTAATTGAGGTAATGTTTCCATTGTTAACTGTTTGCTTTTTGTATCTAGCTCGTTTTTTTTCAAACAGCAAGTGAAGAGGAATGTAACCTATTCACTGGCTTAAGTCCCAGCATTAACCTGCACCCAAATTCTAGTCCTTGTCCTGCATTCTCAATCCACTCCTTTTAATTCCATCTCTCATCTAATGACACAACTGCAGACATATTTCTGGGATAGTTCTGACCAAGCACTGTCCAAAATGGAGTTTATATCTATACCCTGGCCATGATCTTTCTTATTATTGCTGTTGTTCAGTCGCTCAGTGTGTCCTACTCTTTGTGACCCCATAGACTGCAGCACAACAGGCCTCCTCTCCCTCATCATCTCCCAAAGTTTGCCCAAATTCATGTCCATTGCACTGGTGATGCCATTCAGCCATCTCATCCTCTGACACTCTCTTCTGCTTCTGCACTCAGTCTTTCCCAGCATCAGGGACTTTTCCAATGAGCTGGCTATTTGCATCAGATGACCAAAATACTGGAGTTTTAGCTTCAACATCAGTCTTTCCAATGAGTATTCAGGGTTGATTTCCTTTAAGTTTGACAGGTTTGATCTCCTCAATGTCCAGAGGTCTCTCAGGAGTCTTCTCTAGCACCACAGTTCAAAGGCATCAATTCTTTGGCATTCCGCCTTCTCTACAAGTCACTCTCACAACTGTACATAACCACTGGAAAGACCATAAACTTGACTCTATGGACCTTGTCAGCAAAGTGATGTGTCTGCTTTTCAACCCACTGTCCAGGTTTTTCATAGCTTTCCTGCCAAGAAGCAATAGTATTCTGATTTTATGATCAACATCCTCAGGGATCTTAGAGCTCAAGAAAAGAAAGTGTATCACTGCTTCCACCTTTTCCCCTTCTATTTGCCATAAAGTAAGGGGGTCAGATGCCATAATCTTAGTTTAATATTTATAATTAAGTTGGCTTTTCCATCCTCCTCTTTTAACCTCAGCAAGAAGTTCTTTAGTTCCTCTTTGCTTTCTGCCATTAGAATGGTATGATCCACATACCATTTGTTGATATTCTGCCTATTTTAATTCCAGCTTGTAACTCATCTGGCCCAGCATTTCTCATGATGTGTTCAGTATATAAATCAAATAAATAGAGTGACAACAGACAGCCCTGTCATACTCCTTTCTCAATCCTGAACCAATCAGTTGTTCCATACAGGGTTCTGCTACTTCTTGACCCGAATACAGGTTTCTCAGGACACAAGTAAGATGGCCTGGTATTCCCATCCCTTAAGAACTTTCCACAGTTTGTTATGATCCCCACAGTCAAAGGCTGTAGCATAGTCAATGAAACAGAGGTAGCTGTTTTTTCTGGAATTCCTTTTTATTCTCTATGACCCAGTGAATGTTGCCAATTTGATCTCTGGTTCCTCTACCTTTCCTAAACCCAGCTTGAATGTTTGGAAGTTCTTGGTTTGTGTAATTCTGAAGCCTAGCACGCAAGATATTAAGCATGACCTTACTAGCACAGGAGATGAGTGCAACTGTCTGATTGTTTGAACATTCTTCAGTGCTGCCCTTCTCGGGAATTGGGATGAGGATTGACATTTTTCAGTCCTGTGGCACTGCTGTGTCTTCAGAATTTTTGACATATTGAGTGCAACACTTTGATAGCATCATCTTTTAGGGTTTGAATAGCTCTACTAGAATTCCATCACATTCACTAGCTTTACTGACATCCTGCTTCATTCTTTCTGGAGCTATTAGTAGTTGTCCTTCACTCTTTCCCAGTAGCATGTTGTACACCTACCAACATGGTAGGAGGAGGGGGGTCATCTTTCAGGGTCATATCTTTGTGTCTTTTTATATGCAAAGACTTTTTATTCATGAAGTTCTCATGACAAGTAGACTGGGCCATTCCGTCCTCCTCCTCCTTATTCCAGCTTTCGTGTCTTTGTTAGTCATTTGTCTCCCAAGTGAAAATCTCAAGAGTTTTAACTGAGCCCTCTCTTTTGCTCACCTTACATGTTCAATTCTATCTGCCTGATAGATCTCATGTTTTTCTTGTCCTGATTTCCCACCCTGACACCCTTAATTTGGACTTTCCTCGTGTCTCATATATAACAATACCTTGCACTTTGCCTGCCACCAATCTTTCCCCCTCTTCTCCATTTTCCAACTGCTGCTAGGGTGATCTTTCTAAAACAACAACAAAAGAAATCAGTGTAACAATCTTCCTGAATAAGGTCTGAACTCTTCAAGGTAAACACTTGCATTATTTGGCTCCTATCTAACTCTCCAGCCTGATTCCTCATGATTAATCTCTTGTATTGATATGCCCTATAACCTGGTCATATTGTACCCTTTTGAAAATACTGAGATTTATTCACATGACTTAATTTGTAGGCTTAAGCACAAAAATAAAGTGTACAGTCAAGATAAAATTTAATTTTACCATCACCAAAACTTCCATCCTACCAAAAATGAATAAAAATCCATGAGTACTTCAAATGTACATTCAAACTGTAATATTTTAAAAATAACAATGAACATTGGGGTACATGTGTCTCTTTCTATTCTGGTTTCCTCGGTGTGTATGCCCAGCAGTGGGATTGCTGGGTCATAAGGCAGTTCTATTTGCAATTTTTTAAGGAATCTCCACACTGTACTCCATAGTGGCTGTACTAGTTTGCATTCCCACCAACAATCTAAAAGGGTTCCCTTTTCTCCACACCCTCTCCAGCATTTATTGCTTGTAGACTTTTGGATCACAGCCATTCTGACTGGTGTGAAGTGGTACCTCATTATGGTTTTGATTTGCATTTCTCTAATAATGAGTGATGTTGAGCATCTTTTCATGTGTTTGTTAGCCATCCATATGTCTTCTTTGGAGAAATGTCTATTTAGGTCCTTGGCCCATTTTTTGATTGCAACACTGTTTATAATAGCCAGAACATGGAAACAACCTAGATTTCCATCAGCAGATGAATGGATAAGAAAGCTGTGGTACATATACACAATGGAGTATTACTCAGCCATTAAAAAGAATACATTTGAATCAGTTCTAAGGAGATGGATGGAACTGGAGCCGATTATACAGAGTGAAGTAAGCGAGAAAGAAAAACACCAATACAGTATACTAACACATATATATGGAATTTAGAAAGATGGTGATGAAGACCCTGTATGTGAGACAACAAAAGAGACTCAGATCTGTAGAGTGAACTTTTGGACTCTGGGGGAGAGGGAGAGGGTGGGATGAGATGGTAGAATGGCATTGAAACATGTATACTATCATGTAACAAATGAATCACCAGTCTATGTCCGATGCAGGATGCAGGATGCTTGGGGCTGGTGCATGGGGAGGACTCGGAGAGATGTTATGGGGTGAGAGGTGGGAGGGGATTCATGTTTGGGAACGCATGTACACTCGTGGTGAATTCATGTCAATGTTTGGCAAAACCAATACAGTATTGTAAAGTAAACTAAAGTTAAAATAAAATAAAAATAAAGATAACAATGGTCAAATCAAATGAGCATGTTGAATGATACTTTCCTTTATGTCACATCAATGTTAACATCGGTGTTTTCAGTGAAGAAAAGTCCAACAAAGAACCTCTCATGTCTCATGTCATACTATTCTCAACATAGAACTCACTGGGCTCAAAATTCATTCTCTCAAGCCTTTAGGCATTACATGCTGCTCCCTTTCCCCCAAATCTTCACTTCATGTCTTCTTAACCCTTTGACTTAAAGTTGGATATAATTTCCTTCAAAGAGTCTCTACTAACCTCTTGCATACCCACTGTAATCCTCTCATCCCCACTCCTGAACCTTCGGTGCACACCACTGTGGCTGCCTATTTTGCCCGCATGTCCTTCCAAACTTATTTAAGGCAGGCAACCTGTCTATTGACTAGTGAATCACAACAACATATCAATCATCGTGTTGCACACAGTAAGTGTTCAATGATTGCTTGTTAAAGAAATTAACAGGCAAAATGCAAGTATAAAGTAATATACCATGCTTTATGGTAAATACAAACGATAGAAAAGTGAATAGAGTAGAAAGGCACAAAATAGTAAATGGTACTATACTGACATTACAATATACTTTGGAGAATCGAATTATGTGATACAGACCAGCTCTCTTAGTAGTTTATTCCCCTGTATCTTCAAATAATAAATATCAATGACAATTTTTCAACTGCATTCTGATACAGCAAAAAAATTCTGAAAAACTACATTAATTTATATCAATAATTGTGTTTTGACAATGTATTTATGATAATTTATTGCCTTTAGTACCCCTAATAAGGAAGAACAGAATCCTTTGCCTCAGCACACATAGCTGTCACTGCCTTTATTACCTGTGAGCAGTACATGCTTGCCTATGCTAGTTGTATATGAATTGGGGTTTGCATTTCATGAACTTAGACAATAGCAATTGATAATTTTTCCTGTGCTCTTAAAATCTCACTATCATAAAAACCCATAAATAATGTCACTCTGTATTGGCACATGAACCTGTGAAACATGTCATCTTGAAGCTAATCATAGATCATGCTGCTGTCATTGATTCCAGACTTTAATTCCTAACAGCTTGATAAAGCCATGGCTGTGAGTCCTACTGGGTTAGTGTGCACTAGAACAATGTCTCTGATTTTATCCACACAAAAAATCAGCTTTGAGTCATTCCACTTTTTAAACAAAACATCATGAGCATTTTCCACCAAAACTTGTTTTTAATTAGGGCCTTTTTACAACATGGATGCCAGACTGTTCTAGAAAAAGCAGTAGTCAACCAGCTAATAACACTCCTGGGTAAATCGCTGACTGAGTTTGCTTCTTCCTGCATGAAAACTAAAGCCAGACATTTATGGGTTCTTGGGTTTCCCTTGTGGCTCAGCTAGTAAAGAATCTGCCTGCAAATCGGGAGACCTGGATTCAATCCCTGGGTTGGGGACATTTCCTGGAGAAGGGAAAAGCTACCCACTCCAGTATTCTGGCCTACAGAATTCCACGGACTGTATAGTCCAAGGCGTTGCAGAGTCGGACACAACTGAACGACTTTCACTTTCACCTTATGGATTCTTAGACATGAAATCCTGCAGGCACATCATAGATCACATACCAAGGACAACTGACACTTTTTTAAAGCTATGTTTTTAAATAAGCTGTAGGAATTAGGGGAAAACAGATATATCAGGTCGGTTAACCTGATGACAGTATAATTGCATTGTGCCAGTTTTGACAGATCGGTCATGCACTACCAGAAATGCAGCCCATTGAGTTTTGTGCCAGCATTCACACCCAGCCCATATATTTTAAGAGTACTAAACATAACTAACTCAGAGAATAAAACTCCTCAGTTCAGTTCAGTTCAGTCACTTACTCATGTCTGACTCTTTGTGATCCCATGAATCACAGCACGCCAGGCCTCCCTATCCATCACCAACTCCTGAAGTTTGCTCAAACTCATGTCCATCGTGTTGGTGATGCCATCCAGCCATCTCATCCTCTGTCGTCCCCTTCTCCTCCTGCCCCCAATCCCTCCCAGCATCAGAGTCTTTTCCAATAAGTCAACTCTTCACATGAGGTGGCCTAAGTACTGGAGTTTCAGCTTTAGCATCATTCCTTCCAAAGAACACCCAGGACTGATCTCCTTTAGAATGGACTGGCTGGATCTCCTTGCAATCTGAGGGATTCTCAAGAGTCTTCTCCAACACCACAGTTGAAGAGCATCAATTCTTCGGCGCTTAGCTTTCTTCACAGTCCAACTCTCACATCTATACACGAACACTGGAAAAACCATAGCCTTGACTAGATGGTCCTTTGTTGACAAAGTAATGTCTCTGCTTTTAAATATGCTATCTAGGTTGGTCATAACTTTCCTTCCAAGGAGTGAGCGTCTTTTAATTTCATGGCTGAAGTCACCATCTGCAGTGATTTTGGAGCCCAAAAAAATAAAGTCTGACACTGTTTCACTGTTTCCCCATCTATTTCCCATGAAGTGATGGGACCGGATGCCATGATCTTTTTTTGAATGTTGAGCTTTAAGCCAACTTTTTCACTCTCCTCTTTCACTTTCATCAAGAGGCTTTTGAGTTCCTCTTCACTTTCTGCCATAAGGGTGGTGTCATCTGCATATCTGAGGTTATTGATATTTCTCCCGGCTATGTTGATTCCAGCTTGTACTTCTTCCAGCCCAGCGTTTCTCATGATACACTCTGCATAAAAGTTAAATAAGCAGGGTGACAATACAGCCTTGATGCACTCCTTTTCCTATTTGGAACTAATCTGTTGTTCCATGTCCAGTTCTAACTGTTGCTTCCTGGCCTGCACACAGATTTCTCAAGAGGCAGGTCAGGTGGTCTGGTATTCCCATCTCTTGAAGAATTTTCCACAGTTTATTGTGGTCCACACAGTCAAAGGCTTTGGCATAGTCAAGAAAGCAGAAATAGATGTTTTGCTGGAACTCTCTTGCTTTTTTGATGATCCAGCAGATATTGGGAGTTTGATCTCTGGTTCTTCTGCCTTTTCTAAAACCAGCTTGAACATC
>SJYQ01104357.1:8762-38417 GCA_006410935.1 Redunca redunca | reverse complement strand
GACCACCAGGGAAATCCTGATGTACACTTTTAAAATAAAGTTTCAAACATTTAAATATACAACCTACTGGAGCATCATCAGGGTTAACTTTACACTTGACAAGTTATGGTAAATACTATAAAAATATAGAGCTTCAAACTCTTATATGATTAGTAAAACATATATGTATGTATGTATACATATATATAGTAGCCCATAAATAATTTTCTATTTACCAAGGGAAGAACTCTGCAATTTTTGTTTGGGTACCGTGATTTTAAACTCATGTTTCAGGTAGTTGCCTTTTAGCAAAGTAGAAATGTACACTCCCCACTGCCTGGGTTCAAAGCCTAACTCTTTTACTTGGTAGCTGTGCAAACTTGGGTAGAAACTAGTTGGTCATAGTAATAACCCCTTTTTTTTTTAAGTAATTTAATCCTTTTAAGAATCCTGTATGTAAATACTACCATTTTCTCCATTTTAGAAATGAGGAAGCAGACAACACAAAGTTTAAGTAACTTGCTTAAGGTCACACAACTATTAAGTAGGAGAGCCCCATTTCAAATCCTAGAAGTTAGATTCTTTTTTTTTTTAAGAAGTTATTCTTGAGTCCATGTTTTTAACTATTCTGCCATACTTGCCACTTTATCTTTGTAAGTTGGAGATAATATTTATGTCATAGAATTGTTTTGAAAATATACAGAGTTAATTTACATAAAGCACTCAGACCAGTGCCTGATCTACAGAAAATGTTTAGTAAATGTTAGCTGTTGCTACTGTGGTTGCTCTAGGCTGTTTTGTTTTGTTTTTTGAACCCTAGATGTTTTGCTCTGTACTTTAGTAGCTGGAAGAAAGTGAACATCAAAGCAGATGTTCCTTATTTCTGTTTTTCCCAGTACAGCCCTTGTATACTTTTTATATGTTGGTATTTTAAATTGCTCTTAGCTTGGTAAATGTTATATTACCAAAGGAAGGAAAAATGTCTGGAAAACACTACTATAGTCCTTCCTTGCCCTTGTTTTACAGATAGGAAACTTGGGCTCACAGAGTAAAGAAAAAAAAAAAAGATGTTTTTCCAAGCTTGAAACAATGTTATTTTTCCTGTGAAGAACGTTAACATGAAAAGTACCCTTGTGAGAAACCTGAGGGTTTACCAAACAATGCTAGGGTAGATTTAGAAGTGTTGTTGGGATGGGGCCCCACTGTTTATTTTCTTTAACCTCAGCCTAACACAATTGGATGCGGCAGGATTTTTCCAAACAGAGTAATACATACAGAAAAGCTGTTTGTTAGCTTTAAAGGATTCATTAGAAGTTTGCTGATTTCATTTTTTAAAATTTACTTTCTCCTTGGGTGATAGCAACATGGCTCAGAGGTCAAAAAGTATAAAGACACTACTCTCTCTTCCTGCCCCAACAAAAACCCATTTCCTTTCCCTGAAGGCAAACAGGATTATCAATTTTTGTATATCCTTCCAAATATTTACCTTTTTACAAACAAATTGGATAGATGTCCCCCTTTTTTACATAAATGACAGCTTGCTGTATACATTGTTCTGCATTTTGTTTTTGTTTTGTTTTTCACTTAATGTATATTAGAGATTTTTCCTCATTAATATGGAGAGAACTTTTGGGATTGTTTTGTTTCTAAACAGCTGGGTAGTATTCCATTGCGTGGATATGCTGAATTAGGCTCTTTCCATTCTTGCAGTATTAGGAACAATGTTGCAATGAATAATCTCCAAGAACCAAATTTTTCCTATAGGACTCAAGATTTAAAATACTCTCTCTCAACCTTGGCACTGCTGAAATTTGGGGCTGGATAATTCTTTGTTGTGGGAGCCTCTCCTGTGCTTTGCAGAATGTTTAACAGAAACCCTGGCCTCTCTATTCACTAGATGCCAGGAGCACCTCTCCCCCAAGTTGTGACAACCAAACTCCTACCAGACATTGCCAGATGTTTCATAGGGGGCAAAGTAGCTGGTTTAGAAAAAAAGATTCCTACGACTTCCCCAGTGGTGCAGAGGTTAGGACTCCACATTCTTAATGCAGGGGTCATGGATTGAATCCCTATCCCTGGTCAGGGAACTAAGATTCCACATGCTACATGACATGGCCAAAAAATAATAAATAAATGAATGAAAAAGAATTACTGATCATTGGGAAATCAGTCTAGTTTCAATAGAGAAAAAGTTATGGCAGATTAATGTATCATCTTTTGTCAGAATTCCAAGAATGGTAAACTAAAATAATGCCATTTTATATATATAATATCTTCATTAATATAAGACATTTGATAATCTCATGGCTTTTTGGAGAAATATGTACTGAATGCTGAATTGGTTACATAACCATACCCAGAGACTACCTGTTCTTAAATGGGTTGAATTTCCCTTAACCATTGACATCTATACAGTGGTTCTCACTCTTAGCTGCACATTGGAATCAGTGAGGTAACTCTAGTACCTATGAAATACCTATGTCTGAATCTCACTAATAGACATTGTGGTTTGATGGGGCTGAGATACAATAGCAGAGTTTTAATTATACTCAGGTGATTCTAATGAGCAGCCAACATTGGAAACTGGTGATCTAGGCTATGCTACAAAACTCTGTAAAAAACTGTATCGTATTAAATTGTTACTTGAATGAAATAGCTGAGGATATATTCTTCAAATTTATAATTTTCACACAATTTTTAAAGGATAGGTAATATGTTGGTGATAAATTTCAGAAAAACATTCAGATCTCCATATGGAGGATCCTGAATTGGAACCTATACCAGAAAAAGTACATTATCAAAAAAGTTTGCAAAATCCAAATAAAGTCCATGGTTTAGTTAATAGTATTGTAACAATATTAATTTCTTAATTTTGATAATTGTGCTATGGGCATGTAAGATGTTAACATTAGGATGGAAGAAGGGTGTAGGAAACTCTTTCTACTATCTTTGCTGTTGTTTTGGCCCAAAGTTTTTAAAAATGAAAATTAAAAAAAAACTATTAGAAATGTTTATCCCTTGTAACTACCTGTGTGACTCAAGATTTCTAATATTATGCATACAAAATAAAGTCAAATTTCATCTGATGCGGAAACTGATACGAAAACTGCAACTCTATTCAATAATTTCTGGTTTGGAATTTTATCAAAACAATTTTGGGCTTCCCCGGTGGCTTAGTGGTAAAGAGTCTGCCTGCCAAGCAGGAGACACAGGTTCGATCCCTGGGTCAGGAAGATCCCCTGGAGAAGGAAAGGGCAACCCACTCCAGTATTCTTGCCTGGGAAATCCCATGGACAGAGGAGCCTTGGCAGACTACTGTCCAGGGTTACAAAAGAGTCAGACATGACTTAGTGACTAAACAACAACAAAACAACTTTTAGTTCTCATTGATTAACTTTATAACTAAGTTTCAAAAACTTTTATTAATATAGATAATATTGGCAAAAAAGTTTCAAAACAAACAATTGAATTTTAACAATTCAGTTATTGTTAGAAAGTGAAAGCGAAGTCACTCAGTCATTTCCGACTCTGCGACCCCATGGACACCAGGCTCCTCCGTCCATGGGATTTTCTAGGCAAGAGTACTGGAGTGGGGTGCCATTTCCTTCTCCAGGGAATCTTCCCGACCCAGGGATCGAACCCAGGTCTTCCGTGTTGTAGACAGACGCTTTGCCGTCTGAGCCACCAGGGAAGTCCGGTTATTCTTAACTAAGGTCAAAATCAACAAATAGCTGCACAAATAAAGTGTTAGGCTACCTAGGAAGAAAAATGGTATAGTGATGAGGAATATTTACTCTCAATTCCAATAACCATGTTTAGATCCAGGCTTCTCCATTTTTTAACAGTACAGTGGTTTCCACTTGTTAGAAAACTTGTAATTTTGAAGCAGAAGTGAAAATGAAAGTCATTCCGTTGTGTCCGACTCTTTGCGACCATGTGGTCTAATTTTACAGATCCTCTGGCAAAGTAGTGAAGTCTCCTTCCTACCACTTGAACCCAGCCTGGGCTATATGCGTGTGCTCGGTTGCTCAGTCGTGTCCGCTTCTTTGCAGCCCCATGGACTGTAAAAACACAGGACACTGTACCTGTAACTACACAACTGTCCCTGTGCACTCAGTCAAGTCCTGCTCTTCGCAGTCCTATCAACTGTAGCCTGGCAGGCTCTTCTGCCCATGGAACTTTCCAGGCAAGAATACAGGAGTGGGGTGCCATTTCCTACTTCGGGGGATCTCCCCAACCCTGGTCAAGTTGGCCTATCATGGTCTGCAATAGAATGCAACAACAGTCTTTACTGGTCTGAGCCAGATTTGAAGGGATCTTAAGTGTTTTAGTTCTCTTGGACCTTTGGTCCTGCTGTGACAAGTCCAGGCCACTCTGCAAAGAAGCTGAGAGACAGTGTACAGTAGAATCAATCATCCTAGTTGAGACTAACCTCAGATGCATGAGGAAGTACTTCAAAGATAGCCAGATCTGGTCCAGAGCAAGGGAAGTAACCAGCTTGGAGCTGTAGACTTCTGAGTGATAATAGTTATTGTTTTAAACCACTGAGTTTTGGCGTAGTTTGTTCAGCAGCAGCAACTGATAAAATGCTTCAGAGGCTGCTATGATGCTAAAATAACATAAAGCATATAATATATATTAGTACATTGTCCATTGTCTGGCATATAGTAATCACTGTGTCTTAGCTTCTGTTTTGGTTATTTTAATATAGCTAAAATAATATTTTTTAATAACAGCTTTATTGAGGTTGACATACTATAATTCATGTACAGGTAAGCTCAGTGTCTTTAAAGTGTACAGTTCAGTCAGTTTTTAGTATATTCACAAAGTTGCATAAACACTACTACTGTCTAATTTTAGAACATTTTTAGTACCCCAAAAGTACCCACCAGTAGTCAGTCTCCATTCTCCCCTCTCCCAGCTCTGGCAACCAGTAATCGAATTTTTTGTCTCAGTAGATTTGCCTATTGTGAACATTTCATATCATTAGAAGTATACTACATGTGATCTTTTGTGACAGACTTCATTCTTTTTGTTTAAAGGTTCATCCATGTTGTAACATGTATCAGAGCTTCATTGCTTTTTATTTACTGAATAATGTTCCATTGAATGACTGCACCACATCTGTTTATCAGTTAATGGACATTTGGATTGTTTCTAGATTTTGGCTACTATGAATGATGCAGCTGTGAGCATTTCCACACAAATGGTAATGTGTGCAAATGTTTTCATTTATCTTGGGTATATAACTAGGGGAAGGATTGCTAGGTCGTTTGGTAAATCCATGTTAAAACTTCTGAGGAAATGACTAACAGTTTGCCAAAGTGACTGAGCCATTTTAATCCTAGCAGCAATGTATGAGGATTCCGGTTTTTCTGCATCCTCCTCAATGCTTGTTATTGTCTCTTCTTTATGATTTTAGCTATCCTTGTGAGTGTGAAGTGGTATCACATTGTATTTTTTTTTATTAATTTATTTGAAGTTAAAAGACGCTTGCTCCTTGGAAGAAAAGGTGTGACAACCTAGACAGTGTATTAAAGAGCAGACATTGCTTTGTCAGCAAAGGTCCATATAGTCAAAGCTACGGTTTGTCCAGTAGTCATGTATGGATGTGAGAGTTGGACCATAAAGAAGGCTGAGCACTGAAGAATTGATGCTTTTAAACTGTGGTGCTGGAGGAGACTCTTGAGAGTCCCTTGAACTGCAGGGAGATCAAACCAGTCAATCCTAAAGGAAATCAGCCCTGATATTCATTGGAAGGACTGATGCTGAAGCTGAAGCGCCAATATTTTGGCCATGATGCAAAGAACTGACTCTTTGGAAAAGACTCTGATGCTAGGAAAGATTGAGGGCAGGAGGAGAAAGGGGCAACAGAGGATGAGATGTTTGCATGGCATCATCAACTCAAGGGACATGAATTTGAGCAAATTCTGGAAGATAGCGAAGGACAGGGTAGCCTGGCATGCTACAGTCCATGGGGTTGCAAAGAGTCCGACACAACCGAGTGACTGAACAACAACGAAATTTATTTGGCTGCTTTGGGTCTTAGTCACAGGGGGTCTTTTGTTGTAGCACATGGACTCTCGAGTAGTGGTGCACAGGCGTAGTTGCTCCAAGCCACGTAGGATTTCAGTGCCCTGACCAGGGACAGAGCCCATGCTCCCTGCATTGCAAGGTGGATTTTTAACCACTGGACCAGGGAAGTCCTATATCACATTGTGTTTCTGATTTGTATTTTCCTAGTGGTGCTGTGCGGTCTATGGGGTCGCACAGGGTCGGACACGACTGAAGTGACTTAGCAGCAGCAGCAGCAGTGGTGTTGAGTTTTGGAGAAGGCACTGGCACCTCATTCCAGTACTCTTGCCTGGAAAATCCCATGGACGGAGGAGCCTGGTGGGCTGCAGTCCATGGGGTCGCTCAGAGTCGGACACGACTGAGCGACTTCCCTTTCACTTTTCGCTTTCATGTATTGGAGAAGAAAACGGCAACCCACTCCAGTGTTCTTGCCTGGAGAATCCCAGGGACGGGGGAGCCTGGTGGGCTGCCATCTGTGGGGTCGCACAGAGTCAGACACGACTGAAGCGACTTGGTGGTGTTGAGAGTCCTTTCATGTGCTTAATGGTCATTGTATATCATCTTTGGAGAAACATCTGTTTAAGTTCTTGGACCATTTTTAAGTTATGTTTTCTTTTTATTGCTCAGTTCTTTGTATAGGGATATACAGATTTGTAATCAGATATATCTTTATCAGATACATAATTTGCAAATCTTTTCTGACGTTCTGTGGGTTTTTTACTTTCTTTGTTTTGTTGTGTTTTGTTTGTTTCTTTACTTTTCTTTTTTGGGGGGGCTGGGTTTTTTTGCTGATTCCTCCACCAGAGCTCAAACCTGGCTCTGGCTATGAAAGCACTTATTCCGAACCACTGAACTGCCAAGGAATTATCTGTCTTGATAGTATCCTCTGAAGCAGAACTTTTTAATTTTGATGAAGTCCAAGTACCTATTTTTATTTTCGTTATTTGAGCTTTTGGCATCATTAAGAAACCATTGCATAATCCAAAGTCCCAGAGATTTACTCTTGTATTCTTAGAAGAAAATAGTTTTATAGTTTTAGCACTTCCATTTAGGTCTGTAATCTATTTTGAGTTAATTTTTGTATGTGATGTGAGGTAAGGGTCGTAATTTCATTCTTTT
Organism: Redunca redunca; assembly: GCA_006410935.1. Classification (NCBI taxonomy): domain Eukaryota; kingdom Metazoa; phylum Chordata; class Mammalia; order Artiodactyla; family Bovidae; genus Redunca; species Redunca redunca. The sequence continues at coordinate 31,244 of SJYQ01104357.1, read as the reverse complement.
ACATGTGAATATTCTGCTGCCTCACCATTTCTTGACTGTTCTTGGCTCCCATTGGGTTTTCTTGGCACTCATGTTAAAAATCAGCTGACTGTGGTATAGGAGTTTATTACTGAATTCTTAACTCTGTTCCATTTATCTGTAGGCATATAGGTGAGACATAAGATCTATAGGCATATGCTCATACCATAACTTTTGAAATCAGGAGTGTAAGCCCTCCAACTTTTTTTTTTCCAAGGTTTTATAGGCTATTCTGAGTTCATTGCATTTTCATAGGAATTTTGAGATCAGCTTGACAATTTCCATTAAAAAGGCTGCTGGGATTTTGCTAGATAATAATATTTGTTTTATAACCACTGGTGGCTCAGATGGTAAAGAATCTGCTTGCAGTGCAGGAGACCCAGGGTCGATCCCTGGGTCAGGAAGATCCCCTGGAGAAAAAGATGGCAACCCTCACCAGTATGCTTGCCTAGAAAATCCCACGGACAGAGGAACCTGGCAGGCTACAGTCCCCCGAGGGTGAGAAAGAGTCGGACACGACTGAGTGACTAACACTAGGACTTAGGAATATTTGTTTAAAAAAGAAAGAACTGATGATATTGGTGAGCTGTGTTCTCAATGAAACAATGGTGTTACAGAATAACAAAGTAGTTACTCTTGAAAATATAAAATCTAGAAACAGTAGGTGATAGCTGAAGAGTATTGGTGAGTAATGTAAAGGACTTGTATGATGATTGCTTTGAGAAACTGAAAACATTACCTTCGATTTATTGTGTGAAAGGTGGCTTGTAAAACCAAATAGAAAGACTGGGATAGTGGATTGAAAGCCGCAAGGAGACATTTTACCTCAGATTGTGAAAGAACTTTCCATAAAAGCTGAACACCACCATATGGACTGCTTAGTGCGTTCCCCATCAGTGGAAATGTCCAGGCACCTGATAATTGACAATACAGTACACGCAGTGGCTAATGGGAAAGAACGCAGAGTCACACGTGGATCTGAACGCTAGAACTGTCACTTCCAGGCTGTGTACCTTCAGGCAAGTTAGTCTATCCATCCGTTTTCATGTGTGCTTAATAGTATCTACTTCATGGGATTGTGTTGTCAGACAGTGCCTATAAATTGCTTAATACAGTGCCTGTTTCTGGAAAAAAAGAAAAACGGAGAATAAGATCATTGTAGTATTAATTCAGTTCTGAATGAGCTCTGTATGAAGTAGATCACTGTAACCGTAAGAATTTATGATTCTCTTTACACAAAAACCTGTAAGCAAATCTTTAATTACAGTTTATTCGTAGTAGCCAAAACCTGGACCTTCAGTGGATGAATAAGCAGTTTATGAATAAACATTCATACCATGGAATAGTACTCAGGATTAAAAGAACAAACTGTTGGGGCATGAGTTTGATACCTGGTCAGGGAGTTAAGATACCAAATGCTGCACAAGATCCCACAAGCTGTGTAGCACGGCCAAAAAAAAGTTTTTAAAATAGAAGAAGAAACTATTGATACGTATAACACACAGCCCAGATGAATCTCCAGAAAATTATGGTGACTGGAAAAAGCTGATAGTGAAAGGTTGCATATAGTATGATTTCTCTTATGTAACATTCTTGAAAGGACAAAATTATAGAAATGAAACAGATTAGTTGTTGTCATGGTTAAGGAATGGGAAGGTTGTGAAAGGGAAGTGCAGGAGGCTATATAAGGGCTACCTGAGGGATCCTTAAAGTGATGGAAATGTTTTGTGTTTGACTGTGTCAATTTCAGTATCTTGGTACTATTTTGTACTATAGTTTTGCAAGATGTTACCATTGGAAGAAACTGGGTAAAGGATACATTGTTGTTGTGTTAGATGCTCAGTCCAGTCTGACTCTTTGGGACCTCCTGGACTGTAGCCTGCAGGGCTCCTCTGTCCATGGGATTTCCCAGGCAAGAATATTGGAGTGGGTTACCATTCCTTTCTCCAGGGGATCTTCCTGATCCAGTGATCGAACCTGGGTCTTCCGGATTGCAGGCAGATTCTTTACCATCTGAGCCACAAGGATACGTGGAACATGTGTTACTTATTTCAACTGCGTGTGAATCTACGAATGTCTCAATGGTAAATGCTTAATTTAAAAAATTATTTTTGTGACCACTGAAGTGTTAGTACATAATCTTTGGGATAGCTTTGTAAGTTTGGTACAGGCTTTTTCTGATTTCATTTTCAGTATACATTTGGCCTATGTGAGAATGCTGCTGCTAAGTCGCTTCAGTCGTGTCCGACTCTGTGCGACCCCATAGATGGCAGCCCACTAGGCTCCCCCCATCCCTGGGATTCTCCAGGCAAGAACACTGGAGTGGGTTGCCACTTTACTTTTTTTAAAAAAAGAGGGTCCTAACACTATCCAAAAAGTTTCATCAAAAGAGTGACAGAACTTCCTTCAATACAATAGTGAGTAAACGTTCCTTCCAAGTATACCTGAAAAAGCTCCAAGTGGTTGAAAGACTCTGGAATTATATATCTCTGGGATTTGTTTGTTTTATCCACACCTTAAACAAAGAATGACTGGGGTTGGAAGGAGGACTCTTGCGTCTTAGAATAGTAGAAATAGACAATGGATAGAGTCTCAGAATGATGGCAATGGAGCAATATTAGAGGCGTATCTTGATATCATTGAGAGATTTTTCCATCATCTTCCTAGAAAACTTGTGGTAATTATTTATCTTTAATTTTAACCTTCAGTCTTCTTATGGTTTTCTTTTTTTTCTTCTTTTTATTGTGGTAAAATGTATATAAAATAAAATTTTCCATTATAACCATTTATTTTTCATCATAACCGTTTTTAAGTGTACAGTTCCATCCTATTTTACATTCACATTATTGTGCAGCCGTCACACCCTTCATCTCCATAACTATTTTCATCGTATACCATGAGGAAACCGATCCTTTATCTGCTTTCCAATAACAATGTGATTAACTTGTGCACTGCAAATCAGCACTCAAAGAATATGAAAAAACTGAAAGGAGAAATCTTTACTCAATTTTTTCGTAGTATTAGTGGCTTTGAGCCCTTTTTTTTTTTGAAGTGCCCTGATTTGTATATATCTTGGAATATAGATTCAAGAGATTAGATCTGATAGAGGACCTGAAGAACTATGGACGGAGGTATGTAACATTGCATAGGAAGCAGTGATCAAAACCATCCCCAAGGAAAAGGAATGCAAAAAGGCAAAACAGTTGTCTGAGGAGGCCTTACAAATAGCTGAGAAAAGAAGAGAAGCTAAAAGCAAAGGAGAAAAGGAGAGATATACCCATTTGAATGCAGAGTTTCAAAGAATAGCAAGGAGAGATAAGAAAGCCTTAAGTAATCAGTGCAAAGAAATAGAGGAAAGCAATAGAATGGGAAAGACCTCTTCAAGAAAACTAGAGATACCAAAGGAACATTTCATGCAAAGATGGGCAGAATAAAGGACAGGTACGGTATGGATCTAACAGAAGCAAAAGATGTTAAGTAGAGGTGGCAAGAATACACAGAAGAACTATATTTAAAAAAAAGGTCTCAATGACCCAGATAACCACCATAGTGTGATCAGTAGAGCCAGACATCCTGGACTGTGAAGTCAAGTGCGCCTTAGGAAGCATCACTATGAACAAACCTAGTGGAGGTGATGGGATTCCAGCTGAGCTAATTCAAATCCTAAAAGCTGTTAAAGTGCTTCACTCAATATGCCAGCAAATTTGGAAAACTCAGCAGTAGCCACAGGACTGAAAAAGGTCAGTTTTCATTCCAGTCCCACAGGAGGGCAATGCCAAAGGATGTTCAAACTACTGCACAGTTGCGGTCAGCTCACATGGAGAAGGCAATGGCAACCCAGTCCTGTACTCTTGCCTGGAAAATCCCATGGACGGAGGAGCCTGGTGGGCTGCCATCTATGGGGTCACACAGAGTCAGACACGACTGAGTGACTTCCCTTTCACTTTTCACTTTGATTCACTGGAGAAGGAAATGGCAACCCACTCCAGTGTTCTTGCGTGGAGAATCCCAGGGACGGTGGAGCCTGGTGGGCTGCCATCTATGGGGTCACACAGAGTCGGACACGACTGAAGTGACTTAGCAGCAGCGGCAGCACTTGCTAGCAAAGTAATACTCAAAATTCTCCAAGGTTGGCTTCAGTCATATGTGAACCAGATATTCAAGCTGGATTTAGAAAAGGCAGAGGAACCAGAGATCAAATAGAAAAAGCAAGAGAATTCCAGAAAAATATCTACTTCTTATTCATTGACTACACTAAAGCCTTTGACTGTGTGGATCACAACAAACTGTGGGAAATTCTTAAAGAGATGGGAATACCACAGCACCATACCTGCCTCCTGGGAAACCTGTATGCAGGTCAAGAAGCAACAGTTAGAATAGGACATGGAACAACGGGCTGGTTCCAAATTGGGAAAGAAGTATGTTAAGGCTGTGTATTGTCAGCCTGCTTATTTAACTTGTATCCCAGTACATCATGTGAAATGCTGGGCTGGATAAAGCACAAGCTGAAATCAAGATTGCCAGGAGAAATATCAATAACCTCAGATATACAGATGACATCACCCTTATGGCAGAAAGTGAAGAGGAACTAAAGAGCATGTTGTTAAAAGTGAAAGAGGAGAGTGAAATAGTTGGCTTAAAACTCAACATTCAAAAAACGAAGATCATGGCATCTGGCCCCATCCCTTCATGGCAAATAGATGGGGAAACAGTGGAAACAGTGAGACACTTTATTTTCTTGAACTCCAGGATCACTGCAGATGGTAACTGCAGCCATGAAATTAAAAGACACTTGCTCTTTGGAAGAAAAGGTATGACTAAGCTAGAGAGCATATTGAAAAGCAGAGACATCACCTTGCCGACAAAGGTCAGTCTAGTCAAGGCTATGGTTTTTCCAGTGGTCATGTATGGATGTGGGAGTTGGACTATAAAGAAATCTGAGCACAGAATTGATGCTTTTGAACTGTGGTGTTGGAGAAGACTCCTGAGAGTCCGTTGGACTGCAAGGAGATCCAACCAGTCAATCTTACAGGAGATCAGTCGGGACGAAAGAGGATGAGATGGTTGGATGGCATCACCAACTCGATAGACATGAGTTTGAGCAAGCTCTGGGAGTTGGTGATGGACAGGGAAGCCTGGTGTGCTGCAGTCCAGGGAGTTGCAAAGAGTCAGACACAGATGAATGACTGAACTGAACTGGAATGCAGAATGAGCACATATTCTATTCTTTCTGCTTTCAGTCTGCCTGTCAATTTGATTTTTGTTTGTTTCTTTTTATTTAAAGGTATTTTATCGGACTTGGAAAATGTGGTTTAGTCTGGATTGTCTGCTGTGAGATTATACTTTTGAGATTCACCCTCCTTTTTTCCTTAAAATATCTTCTCTCATTCTTATATAAGCCGTGTGTGTGTGTGTCCTTTACCTTTAAAAGCAGTAGAAAAATATTGAAGGGTTTTAAGAGCAAGACTTCAGTGGAAAGGATGGATTGGAGAAGTTCAAGGATGGAGGCTGGTAAGATCCAAGATGACTGGGTACAAAATGGAAGGCTGGTCACATTTTCCTGACCAGCATTTCCCATTTCTAAAACATAGCCATAGTAGTGGCCTCAGTGACCACAGGCATACACGGAGAAAGTACTGCCCTCAGGATTATGTCACCACTCCGGTAGGACCCGACCTCCCTGCAGAGCTGCAGCCCCCAGATGTCTCACATTAGTGGTGGTACCAGGGCACATTGAGAAGATACAGGGAGCAAGGCTGAGTAGGCTAGATACTGTTGGAGTGACACTGGGTCCTAAGTAGTTTGGGAATTGGAAAAGTTGAGGTTGGGTGGAGGGCTTAGGGTTGGAAATTAGCTGACATGGAGGGTTAGAATTGGTATGGAGGTTGGTTGTCACAGAGGGAGGCAGGGAGTTGAGGTGATTGAAATAGGAATGGAATGAGAACTGAAGTTAAGAAATTTGAGCTGGTCAGAGATGGTGGTGTTGGGTGCCAGGTGATGGTTGTATCAGGTGGAAATCGACGCTGGGTGGTTTTGAGCACTGGGTTGTTGTGTTGGTGGTTGCCAGAAGTACCCCCAGGTTCTGTGATTCCTTAGAAGGACTCAGAGGTCAGCATATAGTTGTACTTAATGCTATGACTTATTACAGCAAAAAAATACAGAACAAAATCAGTACAGGAAAAAAGGCACATTGGGCAAAATCTGGAGGAAACCAGGTATAAATTTCCAGGAGTCCTTTCCCAGTAGAATTGTGTGAGACACACTTGATTCCTTCAGCAAAAAGTCAACAATACATGAAATGTTGCCAGCCAGGGAAACTATCCACAGTCTCGGTGCCCAGGGTTTTTAATTGGGGCAGGTCGTGTAGTCATTTGCTGCCTGGCATGGACTAAAATTCCACATTCCAGAAGGAAAGCAAGTGTTTCACATAAACCATGTTGTTCTGGTAAATAGTTTAGGCACAGTGAGGCACTCTTACCCATTCTGGGAGTGATGGGAACTCTCCCCAAATCGAAGTTCAGAGACACCAGCTAAGGGGCAACCTTGCCGGCAGGATCCCAGTGCTGGCCTTGCTCTGAGTTCTTCCCTGCATAGTTGGCTTAGGTGGCACGTGCTAGTGGTGGTGGTGGTGAGCGGCGATGGAAGCACTGAAGGCAGCGCTAAGGAGAATGGGGAGCAGGGGGGCCCGCGACTCTGCCTGTGGCCGAGCAGAATTCATCCTCAGGCCTGGGCATGTGCTTATTCCACAGCAGCAGCCCTTCCACTCACGCCCAGGAGAATGTAATTAATCGTATTTTGTTGCGTTCCAAGGGTTCTAAGACCAAGTAAATCTGGATTAAAAAGATCTTGGGGACTTCCCTGGTGACCCAGTGGTTAAGAGTCCACCCTCCAGTGCAGGGGAGGCAGGTTTGGTCCTTGGTTGAGGAACTAAGCCCACGGGCCGCAGCTGTCGAGCCCACACACTCCTGTGCTCCACATCAAGAGAACCCCGCTGGGCTGCAAACAGAGAAAGCCTGCACACCACAACGAAGACCCAGGGCACCTTGGCGGAAAAAATGTTCTGCTATTTTTTTGGGTTCTGTTTTAGTCACTGAGTCATATCCAACTCTTTGCTGCCTTGTGCCCTGTGGCTCACCAGGTTCCTCTGTCCGTGGGATTCTCCAGGCAAGAATACTGGAGTGGGTTGCCGTTTCCTTATACACGGGACCTTTCCAACCCAGGAATCCAAACCACGTCTCCTGCATTGGCAGGCAGGTTCTTTACCACTGAACCACCACAGAAGCCCCTCCTCTTGACTATAGTTTTCCCCAAAGCTTTTAAATGTGCACATATATGCATATATTGCAGTTATTCAAGAAATGGATAACTGTATGCCATTCTCAAGTTTCTTTGGCCAGAGAACATTGATGCATTTTATGACTAGTTTCACCAAACTCATTTTGTGAACCTGCTGCTCTAGAACTTTTGGTTTTGAAACCCCAGCAAAGGAGCCTGGAATCCCACATGTGAGCAGGCGGCAGGCCAGTAGAGACCACTGAATGCTCTGTATGATGTGGGCATGTAGAAGCGCATCACACATTTTGGAATGACTGAATTAAGGCATGCTTTGGTATCTTTACTAAAAAGTTCACTTTTCTACACTGCCCAGACAAGGATCCATACAGCATTGTTCGGAATTCCCATTTTAATTTAATTTAATTTCACAATGTCTAGAGTCCTTTATGTCCTGCAGATGAAAGGGGTAGGTGTCCTTAAACTTCTTGCAGCTGGAACCTACTCTTGACTTCCAAATGAAACAGTACATCTACAAAAGGAAAAATGATGGCATCTACATCATAAATCTAAAAACCTGGGAGGAACTTCTGTTGGCAGGTCGTGCCATTGTTGCCATTGCAAGTCCAGCTGATGGGGGTGTCCTGCCCTCCAGAAGGCTACGCTGAAGTTTGCTGCTGCTCCTGGAGCCACTCCTATTGCTGGCCGCTCCTCTCCTGGAACCTCACTAACCAGATCCGGGCAGCCTTCCAGGAGCCACAATTTCTGGCGGTTACAGCTGCTCACAGAGACCTCTTATGTTCACCTGCCCACCATTGCTCTGTGTAACACAGACTCTGTGCAGAGAGGAGAAGAGGGTGGACGTTGTCATCCCATGCAACAGAGAAGCTGACTTGGTGGGTCTGATGTGGTGGATACTCACCTGGGGAAGTTCTGCGCATGCGTGGCACCATCTCCTGTGAACGCCGATGGGAGGTCATGGCTGATCTCTACTCCAGAGATCCTGAAGAGATTGAAAAAGAAGAGCAGGCAGCAGCTGAAAAGGTGGTGACCAAGGAGGAATTTTACGGTGACTAGACCCATTCGGCTCTTAAGTTCTTTGCTGCTTGACCTGAGGCGGCAGACTGGTCTGCAGGCGTGCAGGTGCCTGCTGCAGCCTGGAGTGCTGAGCCTGCCACCGAAGGCCGCCGCGCAGCTCCCGCTGCTCAGCCCCCGAAGGTGAGGGAGCGAGCACTGGGTAGTCTTAAAATGTTCTTCCACAAGCTAAAATGGAAAGAGGTGGATGGAAAGTAAACTGTTTCTAAAAGAAAAAGTAAACTTGAAAACTGAAAGGAAATAAAACTCATAGGAGTTTATGTCATCTCTTAACCATAGTGTAAGCTCTTTTGGGTCAGAGACCATAACAGCTTTGATCACCATCTTATTCACAGGCCCTGGCATATAACAGGTGCTTTGTAGCTGTTGAATAAATGAATGCAACTTTATTATCTACTAGTGAATATTGAAAGTTGCATTTAAGTATTTTAAACAGTTTTTTACTTCACATGATTTAAGGTTTTTCTGTTAAATACTTCCAGCATAGAAATGAATAAACATAATACATATGGCATAAAAATAAAAAAGCAAATGCTCATATATTCATTATCCATCATTTGAAGTAGATCATTATAATTTTCTTTGTGTCAGTCAGTCAGTTCAGTCGCTCAGTTGTGTCCGACTCTGCGACCCCGTGAACCGCAGCACGCCAGGCCTCCCTGTCCATCACCAACTCCCGGAGTTCACTCAAACCCATGTCCATCAAGTCGGTGCTGCCATCCAACCATCTCATCCTCTGTCATCCCCTTCTCCTGCCCTCAATCTTTCCCGGCATGAGGGTCTTTTCCAGTGAGTCAGCTCTTCGCATGAGGTGCCAAAGTATTGGAGCTTCAGCTTCAACATCAGTCCTTCCAATGAGCACCCAGGACTGGTCTCCTTTAGGATGGGCTGGTTGGATCTCCGTGCCCTTCCCCTATCTTGTCCCTTTATCTCTTCCCTAAGAGTAAATACTATTCTAAATATGTGTTTATCATGCTCCTTCTGTTTCAGTTTTACTACATATATGTGTATTCCCCAAATAGGATTTATGTTTTCAAGCTTCATATGAATTATATCATGTTAAATATTACAGTTCACCCTCAGTATTAGTTTTGAGATCCATCTATGCCATACATGTAACTGCAGTTTATTTTTGTATGGTATTCCATTGTATAACTATCTCTGTTTATACACTCTTGTATCAGTGGACATTTGTGCTTTTTACAGTTTTTGGTTATTCATATTCTACTACTAGAAACATTGTAATACATATTTTTCAGTGTACCTGTATATGTGTTTTTCTAAAATAAATACAGAGTAGAATACCTAGGCCATAGTTATGTACATTTTCAACTTTACAGATAATTTCAAATTTGTTTTCTAAGATATTTGTATTTATAATTCCATTGACAGTATGGGAAAGTTCCCAATGTTCCCAGTGCTCTAGCATTTGCTGTTGTCTTTTTTATTTTTCTCAATATGATGATTGTGGAAATCTCTTTGTCATGGTTTTAATTTCTATTTCCCTGATTTGTCATCAGGGTGAAACTCTTCGTGGATTTACTAGCCATTTGTATTCCCTTTTCTGTGAAATGTCTGTTCATGTCTTCTGTTCATTTTTTAACCAATGTCTAGGCATTCTTTATTCTAGATACTAACCCATTGTGCAGATATCTTTTCCCAGTTGTGGCTTACCTTTTCACTTTTTTTTTTTAAAAGCACAGAGATAATGCTGAAAGGAATGACAAGGCTTGTCTCCAGGGTCCATAAGGTGAGTCCTAGCTGACCTAAGTGCTTTGTGCAACCTGTCTTTAGGTGGATTTCCTTTCTAAATTGATTGTATCCAGAATAAAATGCTCTGGTGAACTTGAGCTGACTGACCATGAAAAAAAACCATTCACAATTCCTTTTCTCTGCCATACATATCACTCCTAACTGCCCTAAAAATCCAGTAACAGGTCTTAGTAGAATAGTTGTCCTTGGAATTTTACCCTATCATAGGAGAATTAACATTTTTTAGTAGATAAATAAGCTTAAGCACAGTTATCTTTATTAACTTTTATTATTCTCTAGTTGAGTTCTCATCCCTTAATGAAGTACTGAAAAAAAAAGTTGCTAATTTCTGATAGTTGATTAACAGTCATATGTAAGAAAGACAATTCTGTTACTTTACTTCATTCTCTCGTCTAATTAGCAAATAATTTTTCAGCACATTCCATAAGGCAGATGCTGGGGATTCTAAGATGACTCATCTCACTAATAACGGTTTCTGTTTGTTGGGCATTCATTATGTGCCAGACACTGTACTAAGTGCTTTGTTTCTCTTAATCTTCATGATCAGCCCATAAGGTAGATAATATCTTTGTTTCACAGATGCAGAAATTGAAGATTAGAAAGGCTAAGTAACTTGCCTCAGGTAACATGGTGTGAAGTGGTCGAGCCCACACTGGATATGGAGTCTGTCTGATTTAAAAGGCTATGACCTTAACCACTCTGCTGTATTGCATTTTATGGCCCATGTTTTTCTTTCAGACCTCAAAATCCAGTAGCAGAATCANCACATGTTCTGCGCTGCAGCCAAAAAATAAAAATTGGTTTATAAGCAGATATGGGGGCTTCCCTGGTGGCTCAGATGGTAAAGAATCTGTTCTCAATGTGGGAGACCTGGGTTCAGTCCCTGGGTCAGGAAGATCCCCTGGAGTAGGAAATGGCAACCCACTCCAATATGCTTGCCTGGAGAATTCCGTGGACAGAGGAGCCTGGCAGGCTACGTTAATGAGATTGCAGAGTCAGACATGACTGAGCGACTGAACTAAACTGATCTCACATTGTAGATTTAAGTTTGCCACAGCAGAAGAAAAAAGGGAATTTTTACCCATTCTTAGCTGCCTGACTAAAAGTGACCCAAGTTATTTGCATTTAGAGCTTATTAGCAGAACTAATAATGTGGCCCCAATCTATCTGCAAAGGAGGCTGGGAGATTAGCATATTTAGATATGTGATAAACATTGCTGTCTGCATCCTCAAAGTTGCAGCAACTGTATTACTTTACCCTATTACTTTATATTGGGTTGGCCAAAAAATTTCCGTAAGATGTTATGGAAAAACCTGAACAAACCTTTTGGCCAACTCACGTATGCGGATTCTGGTTCGGAGGTTTCTGTGTGCAGTTCACCAAGTTGCAGTGTAGTGCAGTTTACCCTCACGTAGCTTGATGCTTTATGTACTCCCCCATCACGTCTCTGAGAAAGATTTTTTATTCCAGGCGTGAGCATGAAGCATTTGTGGTGCATTAGGTGCTCGGAGAAGTAGATACAAAGATGTACAATACCTGATCCCTTCTCTTCCAGGTGTGTGTGGCCTAAAATGGGACACAAACTTACATGTAAGACAGCATGATAAAGATAAAGATTTTGGAGTCAGACAGACTTGGATTTGGATTCTGGTTTCAATACCTACCAACTCAATGACTTTAGACAAAATTATCTAACTTCCCTGAACCATAATAAAAACTTCCCTCATAATAAAATAGTGTAATACTCTACCTATCTTCTAGGATTCTTGGCTCAAAAATAATGTGTATCTGTGTTGCCTAGCATTTCTTAGGTACTCAGTTAATGAAAACCATGAATGTCTTTCCAGGCAGAGTAAAAACGCATGCAGTACACAGACAGTGCCGTCAGTAGAGAGGGAACGGGAATTCCTTCTGCCTGGAGGTGTCTGGCAAGTCTTCACAAAGGATGTGACATTTGAGATGAGTCTTCAAGGATGAGAAAGATTTAAATAGGGAGAGAGGGAAGTTGAAGTAGAATGCGCAGAATTGTAAAAGCTAAAAGTGAATAACATGTTTTAGCGTAGTTGGCTGGCTAGAGTATAGACTTTATAAAGGGGTGGGACTAGAAAAGTAGGTTGAACTTAGAGCAGTCGCCTTAATTATCATGTTAAGGCCTTTGAGACTTATTTTAACATAAATAAAGAATCATCCCAACTTCTTGATTAGCTTAAGGTAAAACCTGTCTGGGAGGACAAATCTTTTGGACTGTGAAAGATTGAAAGATACTAGTTAAAAAGCTGTTATGGAGTTAAAGGTCTTATAAATGGATAAAAGTGTTACAAAAGGTAGCATAAAAATAATATACATTTTCTACACTCATGCAGCTGCTTAGTGAGACTGAATATAAATGCAGGCAGCTTTCATATTACTTACTGACCTAGCAAGCAACTCCCTTACTATAACCATCTCTCACACCCCTGTCTTCCTGACTCTGCTGGATCCATACTCTAAATCTTTCTCTTGTAACTGGCCTCTCTTTACTTATAAACAAGGCCTGTTAGCCTGACTCAGCTTAGGCGTTCTCCAGTTAGCTTTTCTTAGATTTAGCTCCTGAAATCGCAGCCTCTTCCCAGCCTTCCCCCGGTTTTGAGGTCTCCATGTGCGGTTCACCAGCGTGCCTGCAGAGCAGTGTATTTCCACTTAGCTGGGTGCTTTACTCACTCCCTCATTACGTGTCCTTACTGAAAGATTCTTTATTTCAGGGCAGAGCCAGCCAGCACATTGCTGCAGGAAGTGTAATTATGCCTGACAAATAGGAACATTGCACTAATCCCCTAATAACTGAGGTGACTAGGATTACTAGACAGCTGGGAATTGCACAGTACTGGCCACCATTCATCACTTTGGGCAAGAGCATTAAAAGAAGTTTCCTGAGTCGAGTTGTTGATGGCTGAGCTACCCTCCTGAACAGTCTCTAATGGAATTGTTTCCATGTGGGACAGCGCCCAGACATAGCAACACCAGCTGGAACAGATTCAGAGTATGAATAATGTGATTGGACTCAGAGAATTATAAATAATAACAAGGTTCTGTTTTACATAAAACTAAAATGCATGTTAGTAATATTTTCCCCTGTTGCACATCTGGCTTTAAACCCCAGTGTTGTAGCAAGCACAAAAAGGCTAATAATTTAAAACTAAAATGGTTTCTTTTATAGTTGGACCCTGGACGTTTTTTGCACTTAGGAACCCAGGCACCCCAGTGTCTTGTTGCTCACTTGGATAACCAGGTTCCAACTGAGAGTCCCAGATCTATTTCCCGCACTCTTGAGAACGATCCGGTGAGTTGCTAACGTGTATATGGATTTTTTTCAGGGCTTATAATTTGTTTGCCATTGTTTTATATATCAGGAAAACTGAAACCAAAGGAAGGTAAGCAGATTTACATACAGTCAGACAATGTACCTGAGACAGCATTCTGGAAGCTTCATGTTCCCCAACCCTATCTGATACTCTAGTAACATAACTCAGGCAGATCAGTCTGTATCTGTTCTGATTTAATGCCTGCCATTGAACTCACTTCATGCTATCAGTTTTGTTATATATAGAGTGGGTACCTAGTCAACACTTAAATACTCAATATCTTAGAATTTAAATTTAGTAGTTATTATTGATCTTACTGTATGATGGGTTAGCAAACTTTTCCTTCAGGGACCAGATAATAAATATTTTAGACATACAAGCCAAAGTGACCTCTGTTACAGCTGCTTAGCTCTGCCATAAACAAGTGGCTGTGCTCCAGCAGAACTTTATTTATGAAAATGGATAGCCCGTCATAGTCTACCAACCCTGGTTTGGAGAATCCTCAGAAAGCTACTTAGAGGCCCAGGATCACAGAGCAGGGCAGTACCCAGTCTGGTTGCATTTTCTACTTCAGGTCCCATTAGGCTAAACACTTATTTCTCATTCCTCAGTATTATTGTTGCCTCTTATAAACGAAATTAGCTGTGTGATCTGTGCCTAAATGTGAAGGGAACCAGTAGTTTTTCTCTCCCTTTTTGTCCCTATCCTTGCCCTATGAGTTGCCCCGTATGCTGCACATGTGGAATGGAAAAAAAATAGCTCATTACCCAAAACACCATCTCAGCAGGGTGTGCTGTATTTATGTCTCTGGCGTTCACAAGCACAAAATGAAACAGGGTAAGTGAATGAAGTCATTGAAGTGTCTTTCAGCCTTCCCCTGTAATTGTAGTCCCTTTATCTGCCAGTTCCTCTGGGGTTTCTATGGCAACAGTGGCATGCAGATGATCTTGTCACATGATTGGAGCATCTCTATACACAGCACAGAAGAATCCAGATGGCAAGAATTGTCCCTGCTGCCTCCACATCTAGGGTTTATGTTGCTGAGCAACTGGCTGCATCATTCAGGCCAATATAAGCTTTATGTTCAATATACGCACTGTGGATTTGGGGACAACAGTGAACATTTTTGTCTGAGATAAGAAAGAATAGAATATCTTTTCCATCTCAGAACTGTTTGCTCAGTAGCGTCTAGAAAGCCCTTGACGCTTTTTCGAAGTCTGTCACTCTCCATTATACTTGTTTGCATTTTTATTTCCTAGGCCAAGCATGGGGAGCAGCATGTGGGCCAACACTACAACATATCCATCCAAGAGCTGAAGACCGTATTCCCCCATGGCCTGCCTCCTCGCTTTGTAATGCAGGTGCTCAAAACTCGAGGGTTTCAGAGGGAACTTGTAACACAAGGTGTTGATAGCATAGGTGTAGAATTAAATGAGTAGAAAACTAAAAGATTTAATTTGAATCTTCAAAAAGGTAAATTCAGCTATTGATTATCTTTTGTGAATAGTGCTGTTACTATTATTACTTTAAGCAGATCTGAAGTTAACCAATTTAAATCCTTTTTGAAGCCAGGCAAAATATTCTTACGTAAATAAATAATACCCCACTCTTTTTTCTTGTGTTACCCAACAGATTTCTAGAAACTTCAGCCTTCAAAAACTGTTAAAAATTAATTTAATATTGGCCTTAGCAAAATATCCTGAAAATAGTTAATATGTGTAGAAAAACAAAAATGTATTCATGAGTCAGAAACAGCATATGGATTAGATGCATCACTCATTGTTCTTCAGTCTCATGGGTTTTCAGAAGATACGTTTTGTAGTCATAACATCAACCTAAAGAATGTTATCTTGGATTGCCTTAATAGCCAGTGAAAGAATTCAGTTAACTGGAAGCAGGGTTTATTGGCAAAACTGGTTCTTTTGCTAATTCCTGCTCAGTTATTTTCAGTCTCAGAAATTATTCCTTCTTATTGAAATATCAAACTTGACTGTGTGGGTGATATTTAGCTTAGAAGCCAGAGGATGTCATTTCTTCAGTGTGCTTTATTTCAAGAAATCAGATGAGACACCAGTAAAGGAGCTAATTCTCGACATAGACGCTAATCAAAAATTTTGTTGTTTGGAAATAAGACCCAATTATTACTTTAAACTGTTCCAAGACATTCGTAGTGCAATCTCTAACGTGGTTCTGAGGGTCTAACTTTATCCCAGGTTGCTCTCAGAATGGCTTAGCCACCAGTGCTTTGGAGGGAATTACTCATTCTTGCCATAGCTTCCATTTACGTAAAAAGCCAACCCCCTGACTGTTGTCTATGTATTTAGTACTGTCATATTGCCTAATAACAGCATTTCTGTTTTAATATCTGTATCATGTTTTTGAAGTTTTCACTTTCTGTTAAGTTTGAACTTAACCTGTCAAAGTCCTCTTCCAATCCAGTTGTTTGGTTAGGATTAAAAAAAAAAATCAACATTATTTTAACCCTTATCTAACATACTTGTGAGTAGTATTTGTTAGATATTTATTTTTATCAATCAGTTCAGTTCAGTCGCTCAGTCGTGTCCAACTCTTTGCGACCCCATGAATCACAGCACGCCAGGCTTCCCTGTCCATCACCATCTCCTGGAGTTCACTCAAACTCACGTCCATCGAGTCAGTGATGCCATCCGGCCATCTCATCCTCTGTCGTCCCCTTTTCCTCCTGCCCCCAATCCCTCCAACATCAGAGTCTTTTCCAATGAGTCAACTCAATATACATTATTAAATACTTTATTTGCAAACCATTTTCACACATATCACTGCTTCCCAAATTTTTCCACCAAACTATTCCTGGTGGCTAAAAGGAGATTAAATTTTTTTAAAAAAGGAATTAATTTTGTGCGTTAGTTCTCTGATATATCCATATGCTGGTATTGTCAAGTATGGCCTCATAGCTGAGGCAACTGGTCACACCTGCTCTTGAGCTGGTACATATATAGTTCAGAGAAAAGTGTAGGTGGTTACCGTAAGAACTAGCTAAAAATAAATTTTAAAGAATAAACAGGCTTTATGCCATCAGCTAATTTGACGATTAGCATGTATCAGATACCTGTTCAGCATTTTACACACTTGTAATATTTGTATCAACCTTAAGTAGTATGCATAGTTATGTTATGAGACACCAGAATTATTTGTAACTTTTAATTAACTAATCTTCATTTACAGAAATAATCAAAAGCTGACTGTTATGTGCTTGGTGTGGGATGATGTGTTTTAATTTTTAGCTAAATTACATGGTTAAGTTATCAAATTCAGTACCATCCTTTAACTGAATAAATGAACTGTAGGCAGTTTGATTCTATGGTTGCTGTATTAGGCTCAGTGTATATTACCAGAACTGGCTAGAAGTTCCAGCCCCACCCTCTCCTCCCTCTTTTCCCGTCTTGTTAGGTGAAGACATTCAATGAAGCTTGCCTGATGGTAAGGAAACCAGCCCTCGAGCTTTTGCATTACCTGAAAAACACCAATTTTGCTCACCCAGCCGTACGATATGTTCTCTGTATCCTTTCCTGTTTGCCTCGGTTGTCTGAGCCAGTGCTTTCCTCCCTCAAATGTGGGAAAAGAAGAACTGCTTTATTTCTTGACAGTGGAAGTGGCCCTTTTGGTAGTGTTTTCTTTTAACAGCAAGTGCCTTAGATGGCGAGAAGGGAACAGGAAAAACCCTCAGTCTTTGCCATATTATTCATTTCTGTGCAAAACAAGACTGGCTGATACTGCATATTCCAGACGGTAAGAGCTTCCTCCCCTCATTCTGTTGGGGTTAGTCATTCTGTTACTGCGGTGGCACTGTGACCAGTTTTCTGGCAGGGCTGTGCTCCAGAGGCAGATTGGTGCGAGCTAGTTCAGGAGCCTTTTGATAACAGGAGTGAAGTGTTTTGGCCCCACAGTCCTCTGGTGGTTGCCTCACACCCATGAACATGAACTCCCACCTCTGCGTTCACCACAGGCTTTGTGCCATCAGCTAACAACCTCGAGACCCACAGAGCCTTTTCCATGGCACTGCTTGCCAGCATTCTGGGTTGTCGGCATGAAGCTTAAAAATTAAACTCTCACACTTGATACATATCCTTCCTTGTTTTGTTTCTTTAGTACATAATTTTACTTATTTTTGATTGCCCTGGGTCTTCCTTGCTCTCTGTGGGCTTTCTCTAGTTGCAGCGAGCAGAGGCTACTTTTCGTTACAGTACCTGGGCTTCTCATTGCGGTGGCCTCTCATTGCAGTGTGCAGACTCAGTAGTTACAGGGGATGAGGTCAGTTGCTCTGCGGCACATGGAATCTTGCCAGACCAGGGGTCAAACCCATGTCCCCTGCATTGGCAGGTGGATTCTTAACCACTGGACCACCAGGGAAGTCCCTGTCTCTCCTTGTTTTGTTCAGTGTTGTTAGCATCGACATATTCTAACTAAAACTGCGAAGACGCTAAGGTGACCTTTAATCCATTCGTTTGTGTGTTGTGTATAGTGATAATATTTACGATGGACTAGACCAAAAAATAAACCTCTGAAGCCGGAAGGCTTTAAGAAATATATATTGGAATCTAAAGTCATCTCCCATAACAGAAAGGGGCATGGAGTATTTTGAGTTGAATACAGTCAGTTCCTACCTAGTTTGTTTTCTTTTGCCTTTTGATTAGCTCATCTTTGGGTGAAAAATTGCCGGGATCTTCTGCAGTCCACCTACAACAAACATCGCTTTGATCAACCTTTAGAAGCTTCAGTCTGGCTGAAGAATTTCAAAACTGCAAATGAGCGTTTCTTGAGTCAGGTGACTAGACTCCCAGAAGTTTGGTGCTGGACAGTCCTTAAGATTTTGTCTTCTTTGTGCCCTAAGTACCAGTAGACTATGGAGAACTAATATTGTAGTTGGGATAACTATACCATTTTTTATTTCTTTCATACGTTTATTCACAGTGAGTTCATACCCTGAAACTCATATATGCATAGGAAATAGAGGCAGCAGTAAGCTGTCTGCGTCTGGTGTGTAGCAAAAGGAAGTCCAGACAGATTCATTGACTTTTCCAAGGTGACAGCCTAAAATCCTCTAACGAACATTTCAACTACATAATTTTTTCCAGATTGGATCTTTTAGGAACCAGAAACAGATCTGTAAAATTATTTTCAAGTGATTCTTGTTCACAGTCTCTAGGCAAGGGGTTTTCAACTCTGGATATAAGTCGGAATCACCTAGGGAGCTTGATAAAAATTCAGATAGCAAGGCTTCATCCTGGGCCTTTTTAATCAGAATCCCTTATGTTTTTTTTTGCGTGTTTCTTTATGCTCCAGGCAGAAATGGGCTAGAAAGCATTCACTTCCTGCTGAGGTCTCTTACTCGGCTTGAAAAAATAGATTAAAGCTGACTGCTAATAACCTTAACCTCCTTCCTTACCTTCCTAGCTAGGGTTGGGTTCATTCTCAGGCTAAGTGGCCTTTTTTGGTCTTTGTTTTATTTTTAGATAAAAGTCCAAGACAAGTATGTCTGGAATAAGCGAGAAAGCACTGAGAAAGGCAGTCCTCTGGCAGAAGTAGTTGAACAGGTATTGAAACAAAGACGGAACTTGTACTCTGTCGTAACGCGAGACGGCCCCTTGGGGAACTGTCCACTGTCTCTGTCCCCTGCAGGGCATAATGCGAGCGAGGAGTGCCACAGACGCGGTTGGGATTGTGCTTAAAGAGCTAAAGAGGCAAAGCTCTCTGGGCGCGCTCCGCCTCCTGGTGGCAGTGGACGGAGTCGGTGCCCTCTGGGGGAGGACCGCACTGCAAAGAGACGCTCACAGCCCGGTAGGAAACAGAGCTTCTCCAGCTGGCTTTCCCTGATTTCAGGAAGCATTGTATATGTAGGCTGGGACATAGCCTTTTAAACCAGGCAGTGTGTTTTCTTGCTTTTGGAATATATGAAGTAAGACGTATAGTGAAAATAGTATCAGAAGGACAGGGTGATGCCATGTTCTATCATCCACGGAACACCAAGAGTGTGACAGCAAAAGCTGTGTTTCCTTTTCACAACTTTTCTGTTCTCTTTTCAAAACGATGTTCCCTATTCCAAGCAGAGACGATCAGAAGCATCAAGGAAATGAGGGGTTTGGGGCAGTGGTTATGTTTTCCACTGTTTTTCATCTCCAGAAGCATGGCAGTTGGAGGACCAGTGGCCATGTAGCTTATCCCAGAGCTCTACCTCCAGGTACAGGGTGAGGTAGTTTGTTGTTTGCTTTGCCAGGCAGCATGGCTTGTGAGATCTTAGTTCCCCAATCAAGGACTGAACTTGGACCCTTGGCAGTGAGAGCATGGAGTCCTAACCACTGGACCCCCAGAGAAACCCTAGTTGAGGATTTTTTGGTTGTTGTCAATGCAACTATCTCAGGAGAGCATCCAGGTAAAGCAAGTAATGTTCTCTTCTTTCCCTCTCTTCTCCTTCTCCCTCTCACACGTTGACCAATATGCAGATTGCCCCAGAAGAACTAGCTCTTATTTATAACCTGAGGAAAATGGTGAAAAATGATTGGGTGAGTATGTACAATGCCTAACACATTTCAGGAAAAAATGTATTTTCATTTTAAAGGTGTTTGATTGCTTCATTGCTAATACTTACCAGTTTCTAATTACATGGACAGAAAGTTCTTATTATTATTTAATGCCTGTAATTCGGCTTATCTCTCCACTTGACTGTAATACACTTATTCAAAACCCTTTTTTAAAAATATTGGCATCATTTCACTTTACTGCATTTGTTCAAGATGTTTTTATTTCTTACCAGCTTTGGAGAGGATTTTGATAAATTTAAGATCATGTAGCAATTTATTGTCAGAGTCAAATCACAAATTAATAATTTAGTTGCCATTTAACTGTTCTATATGGCAAAAAAAAAATTCTGCAGATGATTAAAATGCATTTTCTGTCTTGGTGAAATTCAGCTTTTTCTTCTTTCTTTCAGCAAGGAGGTGCCATTGTGTTGACCGTGAGCCAGACTGGCTCTCTATTTAAGCCCCGGAAAGCTTACCTGCCCCAGGAGTTGCTGGGAAAGGTCCGATCACAGAACGTTTGTTTACTTTAGTCATCACACACACATATATATAGGGACATGATCTCAGACTTGGAGAAAAATCATACTCCTCTGCACTTTAACTAGTGTTAACTAAAGTGTTAGTTAACAAGTGTTAACCAAAGTGTTAGTGTTAGTTAAACGTGTTAACTAAAATGTTAACACTTTACCATGTTTGCTTTACTCTTTCTCTCCATCTTTTTTTTTTTTCTGAATTATGTGATAGTAACCTGAGATACTCTTGCCAGTCCCTTGGACTGCAAGGAGATCCAACCAGTCCATCCTAAAGGAGATCAGTCCTGGGTATTCATTGGAAGGACTGATGCTGAGGCTGAAACTCCAGTACTTTGGCCACCTCATGAGAAGAGTTGACTCGTTGGAAAAGGCCCTGATGCTGGGAGGGATTGGGGGCAGGAGGAGAAGGGGACAACAGAGGATGAGATGGCTGGATGGCATCACTGACTTGATGGACGTGAGTTTGAGTGAACACCAGGAGTTGGTGATGGACAGGGAGGCCTGGCGTGCTGTGGTTCATGGGGTCGCAAAGAGTCGGACACGACTGAGCGACTGAACTGAACTGAACCTAAGATATGATGCCCTCTTTTATATCTTGAAAGTGAAAGTCGCTCAGTCGTGTCTAACTCTTTGCAACACAGTGGACTGCACAGTCCATGGAATTCTCCAGGCCAGAATACTGGAGTGGGTAGCGTAGCCTTTCTCCAGGGCATCTTCCTGACCCAGGAATCGAACTAGGGTTTCCTGCATTGCAGGTGCATTCTTTACCAACTAAACTATCAGGGAAGCACTCGTTATATGCATATTTTCTAAAGTCAAAGATATTCTAATGTATCACCACATCCCAATTACCAAAATCAGAAAATTAACATTGACTGTTATCTATATAATATGTTCTGATTTTGCCAGTTTTCCTTTACAGGGAAAGAAAGTCCTGGATAATGCACCGCACTTAGCGTCATGTCTTTAGTCTCCTCTAATCCGGTGCAGATCCTCAGTCTTTTATAACCTTCATATTTCTCTCTCTGTTTTTGAAGAGTATATGCTAGTTATCTTATGTTGGGTTACTTTATGGGTTTGTCTGATGTGCTTTTCTTGAGTATATGGGATGTTAGAAGTTATACTGTGTCTTCTCAGTGCATAATATCTGAAAGCACATAAAGCTTATTTCTCCTCTTGCTGGCAGGATAAACTTTGAACACTTGGTTAAGGTGATGTCCACTTTGTCTCCTTAACAAAGTTACTCTTTTCCTTTCATAATGAATAAATATCTCATGAAGATATACTTTGAGACTTTATTTCTCAAGCTTCCCCTTAGCAGTTTTAGTTTTCATTAGTGATTCTGCCCTAAATCATATGACAATTACAAGATGGGTATTTTCTAGCTCCATTATTACTAAATGTATCAGTTGACCCTCTCTTATATTTAAGAATTTTCCTTTTTGCATTATATATTTATATATTTGTTGCTACACATAAGAATGTGGATTCTTATTTAATGGATTCTAAAAGTGGCACTCTTAAGAAATCTATATGCAGGTCAGGAAGCAACAGTTAGAACTGGACATGGAACAACAGACTGGTTCCAAATAGGAAAAGGAGTACGTCAAGGCTGTATATTATCACCCTGCTTATTTGACTTATATGCAGAGTACATTATGAGAAACGCTGGACTGGAAGAAACACAAGCTGGAATCAAGATTGCCAGGAGAAATATCAATAACCTCAGATATGCAGATGGCACCACCCTTATGGCAGAAAGTGAAGAGGAGCTTAAAAGTCTCTTGATGAAAGTGAAAGAGGAGAGCGAAAAAGTTGACTTAAAGCTCAACATTCAGAAAACAAAGATCATAGCATCTGGTCCCATCACTTCATGGGAAATAGATGGGGAA
>SJYQ01104355.1:0-11788 GCA_006410935.1 Redunca redunca | reverse complement strand
CCTCCACCCCAGTCTGCTGAGTCACTCCCTCAGCCCCCTTTCTCCCGCTGTCCTAGCCAGCCCTGTGGAGGAATAGCCACTCTGCACACCAGAGCTCAGGCTCCTGGACACTCCCAGCCAGTCAGAATCTCATTTGCTCTCATGGTGGCAACGGTGGCTTCTGTCTAGGCTATCCATCCCTTCCGGGACTCTAGTTGGCCTGATCCCTGCCTTTCCACTCCAAGGCACTGAAGTTTAACAAAAAGGTGGTTCCTCCTCTGTCTGGGCTTTAGGTGCCTGTTCTGAAGCCACACCTGATCTGGAAAGTTCCTTTCTGTATGTATAGACTCTGTGATCTTTCCTCAGACAGCTTCTACAGGGCCAGAGATAAATTCCATCAAAGCACTATCTGATTTCTGGCACCCCATGGCAGGACAGGGAGAGAGCCTGGGAGGGCAATGCCTGCGGGGAGGAGCTGGCCTGAGAGAGCTTTTTCGAAGACAGACTGTGGAAATAACTTGTGAGCCAGTGAGGCCTTCAGCCAAAATCATGGAAGGAACCCAGTGAACCCAGGCCTATCTTGTTTGTCTTGGAGGTTAGAGGATCTAATACAATGGCAAATTGTCATTATTATCCCCTGGAAAAGATACACATTCTCCTTCTAAGGTCCTTCAAGGATGTAATTGAGTCTTCATACAAACGGCTTTAAGGTGTTGGGATGAAATTTCAAACCAGGCAGCTAGGACCATGTACAGATTTCTCTGCATCCTGGAATGTAAGCAATGTAAGCTTTCTGGCTTAACCTGTAAATATAACTCATATCAAGAAAAGAATGGAAGGCTGCAGGGCCCAGAGAGGGAGAAAATGTAGTGATGAGGGGCAGCTGGAGAGACCATAATGCAGATACAAGACTCCTAAATTCCTCCCTGCCTCTGAAGTCGGGTGAGCATCTTGCAGTGCATATAGCAAAGCATGTTCCCTTCTTCAGGGTCCGCTCTGTCTATATGACCCCGGTCCAGCTCTGTTTACACTCACAGCTGCCAAGAGCCAGTCTGGCCCCTGGTCTTCCCATCAGCCCCTGCAGCCTCTGCCAGCCTCGGCCGCTGCCTCAGCCTCAGCTGCTACCTCTGTGCCGTTGTCTTGCAATCTCCCAGGGTTTGTGGGAACCTCAGGAGAGAAAAGCAAGGGACAGTGCACAAATTCAACTTCCAACTCAATCAAACCCTTTCCCTGTAACTGCCACAAGGGAACCCCTGGGGCATCACCCGTGGGTGGCAAGCTGAGGCTCTATCTGCTCCTGAGTACTCTCATCACGGAGGTGCCCACTGGTCTGCTGGGACCCGGAGCCAAGCCTGAATCAGATCCAATGGGTGAGAGGCAGAATGAAGACAGGTGAGGCCTGGCAGAGAATCCAGGTCCCAAGGCTTGAGTCCAGGAGAAGGGGGCGACTGTGATGATCACTTGTCACTGGGTGCTGGTGACAGTGGCCTGGTGGGAAGAAGGGCATCTGCCTCTCCAGAGACCTGGGGCCCGGCCTCTGCCTCCTTTGTTCTTTGGCCCGAGTTGGAGGCTGTGGTGGAGTCAAGACCAGCGCACCCCAGGCCTCCAGCGTAGAGACGAGATCGCATGGGCCACTTCTGCAAGACACAGGGAGGGCACGAGAGTCAAGCTCACTAGCAAAGCCCCTTGTAGCCCTTGTCACCCAAAACTGGGCCTTCCCTAGCCTCCCTCCCTGGGACCACCCCCTCTCCCACCACCACGACTGCAGTGCAACAGTGGTCCTGGGCTCACCACCACTCCTGGCCTCACACCTTCTCCTGACCACCTGAGCCTGGCTGAGAGGCACAGGAAGAGCCGTCTGAGGACAGCAATGGCCACAAGAGGAAACCGCCCGCACCGTGGTGGGGAGGGAGGTAGGCAGCCGCCAGGGGCTGGGTTGTTGGGAGGGCGGCCTAGTGGGGCAGGGAGAGGCTCCTCCTGAAACTGAATAGTCCTGGCTCCTTCTCTCGCCCAGCTTCCGCCCAAGAGCCTGTGGCCGCACACATCAGTGCTGCCCACTCTCTGTAAAAGCAGCAGGCCTCTCAGGCCCATCCGTCCTTGCAGCAGGCACATGGGCAGTCCCAGAAAATGCCAGGTTGACTCTGCCCTAAGATCTGCCCTCCTCTTGACAGCCCTCCGACCCAGTGGTTGAGGGCCCCTGCTTCTGGGTAGCTACCCCACCTCACCAAGCTGCCAGGGTTCTAGCCCTGGCCGGGCTCTCATGTATTCATTTTTCAACATACTTATCCATCATGCACTTCATGCAACTGCCTCCCCTCAGCTAAGGAATGACTGTGCCACCCAGGGACTCTGCACCAGGTGCGACCACTGGCATTTCAGAGTGACTTCTTTTTGTTTCAAATTATTGCATTTTAGCTGTATTTACATCAAAGAAAAATATCTTAAGTCTCAAGACATTTCAGAACTATGATGTTTAAGGGAGAGAGATGGTGACAAGTATCCTCCATAAAAATAAAGTTGCTATCCTCAGAGGGCAAAGATGACCCTTTATCACAGTTACACTCTGCAATCAGCAACTTACTCTGCACCCCCCACCCCCACCTCCACCCCCGCAGCCTGCCTAGTAGCTATGAGGCTGGGGTGTAAAGTTAGACACTCTAGGGTTCAAACAGCATTCAGACACTTAACCTCCCTAAGCTTTGTTTTCCTTGTCTGTAAAGTAATTCTCAATTAAAAACAAACAAACAAACAAACCTTCATTTGGTTCTTGTGTGGATTAAAAGATGAAAATGCTCTAAAGCCCTTAGTCCAGCTCCTGGAATAGCTTAACATAATGTTAACATAATGTTAACTGTTATTGCAATGATGATTATTATTAATCATACTTTTCCTTCATGATCTCATTTCATTCCCTGGAAGCGAAGTCAGACCCACGTGTCTTCCTTTTTACGTATAATAAAATAGAAGTTCGGGAAAGGTAGGTGGCAGCCTGGTAAGTTCTGCATGCAGTATGCCCTCCTCCCTGATTTCCCAGCCCCTGCTGGTCCCCTACCCGGCTGGGTGGCTTCCAAAGTGATGTTTTCTTAGACCAACCCCTCCTGAGACAGAAGTCCAGAGGACACCAAGGCGGAATGGTGTCTTGAAGGCCCTGGAATCTAGGAATCTCCCTAAAGTATGGTTTTCTTCCCCAGGCCTCAGCCCTGGAAACTGCCCACTTTGCTCCTCGACCACTAAGTGCCCCAGGACCTCTTAAGAATTTCCCTCCCCTTGGAGGAACCACATTCTCATGGAGTCATTTCTAATCATCACCCCACTGCATCCCATGAGAAACACAGGGTCAGCCCAGTCCCAAGAGCCTGCCTCAGCTCTCTCCCTCTGAGAGAGCAGGAAGCAGCTGGTCCCAATGTCAGCTCTGCCCAAGGGATGGGGCCTGAATCCAGGGTGTTCCCCATCACAAACCCCCTTCCCCAAAGCCCCGGGCATGCAACCTACCTTGAGAGGGTGCAAGTAGCGGAGTCCACGCAGGAAAGGCGGCCAGGCAGGGCCGGGCATCTCTTGTCCAAGCGTGCGGGTGAGGTGGGCTATGTAGCTGGTGGCCAGCACCAGCACGTCCAACTTGGACAACTTGGTGTCAGGTGGCACGGCCGGCAGGGTGGCCTGCAGGGCCAGGAAGGCCTGGCGCAGGGTCCTCACCCGGCTCCGCTCCCGCGCAGCATTCTCAGGACTGGCCTCACTCTGCACAGAGGACCCGGGTGAGTGGGTCTGACCGGACCCCCAACACCCCTGGGTGCTAAGTGTATCCTAGGGCAAGGTGTCCTGCCAGAGTAGTAGCAAGCCAATCGGCAGAGACCCAAGGGCCTCGTCCCCTCTTTGTTTGTTCTCGACCTGGCCCCACTTTATAGTGGAGGAAATGGAGAGAAGACCTCGCCTGGGCTCAGAGCTGTGAGTGCTGGCCTCTCCCATCCTCCACTGGGCCTCCCTCGGCTTTTTCTCCATCGACACCTTACTCTGAATCCTGCTTATCAGGATGCCCTGGGTCCACAGCAAGCACACAGCCCTACCCTGCTCTGTAGGGCTGACTCTCGGCCCAGCCAGGTCCTGAGATGAGGACGCAGCTGTGGTTAAGAGGAAAGGACAGCAAAGCCCACGGGCCCTGCTGCTGACAGCTGCTCTGGGACCTTGGGAAGCACCTCACTCCTCTGGGTCTCAGTTTCCTCAAGAGAAGTCAGCTGGGCCAGCTCTCTGAGCTGCACTCTGGTGAAGGCCAATTATGACTTGTCCCAGCTACCCAAGCATGGAGCCCCAGCAGAAGTTGACCAGTGGCTCCTCTCTTGGGCAGGATAGTAACCACGAATGAGACTCTGCCATCAGAGATGACATTGCAGCACCTCCCATGCCTGCCTCCCCCAGCTCCCTCTTCAGGCCCCGACTTTCTTACCCGACCCCGAGCCAGGCTCCTGGCCCTGGCTCCTCGAGGATTCGGGGCTGTTCGGCTCCATCTTTGGTTGCTCCAGCTGGACTCTTCCCACAGGTCCTGCCCTCTCCTGCTCAGGCGGCTCCTCTTGCTCTCAGTGCCTGCTAACAACCTCGGCGTGGCCTTGGCTGGGCTCTGCCCCAGTCCTGGCATGGCCTGTGCCCCTCTGGCCTCCCTCTGTGACATGCCACACCCCTGAGGTGTGGTGCTACAGCCCCCAGCTCCGGGACGCAGGGCCCAAGGCAGCCCTTGGGCTCTCGCTAGCAGGGCAGGCTGGTCATCCAGCCAGCAACGTCTATATCTGAGGGAGCTGGCGCCAACTCAGTCCTGCTCGGTTCCTTGCTCTGGGAAAACCGCCCACCCGGCACAGCCCCCGCAAAAAGCCTCCTGACTGCCTCCCAGCCGGCTGAGGGGTGGGGGTGCTGGACGCGGGGAGTGGCCAAACCCTGGGAGGAGGCCCCTGCCGAACAAGGCAGGAGGACGGTGGGAAAGGAGCACCCTTCTCGGAGCCCTGCCTGACGCCGCTGGTGGCCCTGGGATAGACCTGCAGCTTCAGCTTTGGGGCTCAAGTCCATGGAAGGGCCCTGAACTCCCTTCCTGGGGCCAGAAGCCTGGCTGTGCACGGCCCTGAAAGGACCTTCCCTCGCCTTTGCTTGTGAGCATGGCCTTCTGGCCACAGGCCCTCCTCCCCCACCCCAAGCATTCTTCCTCTTTCCAACTCAGTACTGTAACTCTTACCTCTCTGTCCCCCTGGAATACCTCCCTCCAGCTCTGCCAGGGGAAAAGCTACCCATCCTTTGGGTTATGCCCAAAGAATTTCAACCCCACTGAACCCAGAGCCCATGTCTCCCTGTTTGATTGGTACCCCATTCTATGCGCAGCCACACCTGGTTAGCTTCCTAACGGTTCACTGTTCTAGATCAGTACAGGTCAAGCACTGTGGTAAGTACTTCACACATATTATCTTACTTCTTAGACCAAGATCAACCTTTTAAGAAAAAAAGACTCTTATATCACCTCTTTACAGAAGGGAACACTGAGGTATTTGGAAGTGAAATACCTTGTGCAATGTCAAACACTGAGCAAGCGATGGAGGTCATGAAAGCCCAGGAAGTCAAGTGGGATTTGGAATGCGGCCCTCACCCTGCGCTGCTCTGCCTCAGGTGACCACTCACATGTCTGTTTCCCTGTGAGACTCGAGGTCTTTGAAGGCAAGGACCAGGTTGTTTGCTGAGCTGCCTCAAATCCTTCATACAACTGGTTAGGAGGGGACAGGCTGAAGGAACAGCCAGCCTGCCAGGGTCACCCCTGAACTTGAGTTACCACCCCTCCCTGCAGCAGAATCACTGCAAGTCCCTTATCCCTCAATCTTAAATGCCAGCAGAGACAGAATAAGTAAAGGGAAAGTACAGAGAGGACAGAGAAACAAAGGAGGATGTACAGGGAGACAGACACTCAGCCAACCAGAGAAAGGAAAACAGAGGCGAAGTAATACTGACTTGAATGTCATCAGTAAAGAGGTGATGACATTGATTCAGGTATATTCATGCTGTGGGATGATATGCAGTAATAAGTAAACCTGTGTATAGTGACCTGAAAAATCTCTCCACAATACACAGTAAAGTGTCGAAACCTAGCTGTAGATAGATCACTATGTACAATAAGATCCCAACTAGGCAGTTTGACTGTCTAAGAGCAACACCTGACTCAGAAAATGGGAAAAACCTAAAGTTTCAACAACTCCAGTAGGCTGACCATCCTGTTCAGGGCTCGCAAGATGAGACTGATATGAAACATTTCTGTGCTTTACCTGAGAGATATACATGTTCTCAGGGGCATAAGAACTCTGCCTTATACAAGAACCTCTCTGCTATTGAAACTAAGGGTCATCAGAAACTATTGTGGCAATCCTCTTTTGGGTCAAAGTTCATACCAATCTTGAAAGACCTGTTTACTGTGCCCTCAGGACAGAAGAATGGCATTTGGATGGAAAAAGCAATTAACTGCATACTTTTCAGACATAACAGAACTGTCTTGTGTTATACATGTAGTTACTCCAAAGTTATCAGAGGCCACGCTTCAAATGATGAGCTAAGAATCAGTGGGACGCTCATCCCAAGACCCTCAGCCCTCAGTTTTGAAAAGCTGCCTACAGAGAACTCCACCGCCACAAACAGATAAATTGGGCATTCTAAATCTAACCACCCGTGAGATGAAGAGTGGCCCATAGAATGGGTAGGAAGTATTTTCAGATTTTCAGTTCAATATTGTCTTTCTCAGCAGGCATTCGGGTGTGGCTAAGGCAGGCCTCTCCCAAAAGCTTCCATCCAGAGTCCATCTGAAATGTAATCAGGTCAATGGCAAAGCCAGACTTCTAAGGGAACTCACGAAAGCCCTTGGCAGATGGTAAATGGGATGACCTCTCTCCTTCTGGAGGAACTTACCTGTCAGGAAGTATTTAACAGGAGGCTTCCTGTGTGCTGTTTTGGATCTGTCAGGAATTCTCTGTTCCTTATTAATTCAGAGGAGAGGCAAGCCTCTCCTGGGACTCAGGAATCCAGGCATTTCCTTAATTAGTTTTTCTATACGGTGATAAGTACCCTCTTCCTACTTGTAAACCATATGGTAAAAGTGATTGTTTACAACTCTCTCTCTCTTTAAAATGGATCACCTATGTTTTGTAAGTCTGAAATTTTAATCTTTATCTTTGCTGAGAATAACTACCTTGTAAGACAGTATAGATGCCCACACCATGCTGATTAAAACACCTTTGCTCCATCAGAGCTCTGGTCCCCTTGTCTTTCTTTCTCTCCCTCTCTCTCTTTTTCAGGCTGATCCCCTGGAACGCAGAGGCTCTCTGAGTTCATTTTCCTGCCCAGACTTCTAAGACCCTCTCGAGAAGGCACTCTGTGCCTTCACCCCATCGAGAGGGCGCCTGAGCCCTTTGTGAACAGAGCAAGCCCCGTGCAGGGGCTTTATTGGCTTTCTGCGTAAACCAAGGCATATCAGCCTCTTTCTCTCTCCTTTAGTTTCTTATCGGTCGACTCCGGACCACCAGGTTCCAGTCCATTAAAGGACCTCAACACTTACTTATCAGGGAAGGAGGGAGCTCTGGCTCCAAATTTTCTGAGTCAGGACACAGATAGGAAGGAAGGAAAAAAATTAAAACTACACCTGCAGCCACAAGGAAAGAGATCTTGTGCCCAAGTGCATTCCTACACTCTCAAGGAGCTCTTCTACCCATATGATCAGTCCTCAGGACTGCCAAGTCATGGCCAGTTTAACCTGGGACTTCTCAGACTTTCACCTCAGGACTCAAGAGTTTCAACTCACCTCAAGACTTTCACTTCTCAGATTTGCATCCTCAGCAGAGATGCTAGAAAGGAAAGGAAATCTTACACAATGATAAACAGGGTCCACAAAGCCCCAGGAGGTGAACCTAGACAGGGTAAGCCTGATGTATAGGGGTGGTGTTTCCCAGGTCAAAAGTCCAGGGGACGTTTCTATTGCTCCAGTATCTTGCACAAGTTTCCTATCAGGCTGCAGACTCATCTACAGGGCACAGCTCAGGTCCATGCCATGCCTGGCTATCTCTGCTGGTATGGGACTACCTGCATGCACCTGTGTGGACAGTCCTGTCAAGTACAGCATTGTCCCAGTCTTGGGCTTCGTCCCTAAAAGCCAGGCCATGGATATGGCAGGGCAGGTTCTGGCACACTGGTTCAAACAGGCTTCATGGAGAACACAGACAGATGATGGGTGAAGGCACAGCTTCTGCCACTTGTTCTCTCTCTTCTTTAAAGTATTTTGTAATTTAATTTACTTATTTATTTTTGGCTGTGCTGGATCTTCATTGCACTGGCTTTTCTCTTGTTGCCATGAGTGGGAGCTACTCTCTAGCTGTTGTGCATGAGCATCTCATTGTGGTGGTTTCTCTTGTGGCGGCGGAGCATAGGTTCTAGAGAACAGGCTCAATAGTTGTGGCTCAGGGCTTATTGGCTCTGCAGCACGTGGAATCTTCTTGGACCAGGGATTGAGCTTGTGTCTCCTGTATTGACAGGTGGATTCTTCATCACTGAGCCACCAAGGAAGTCAGTATTCTCTTTGGAAGGGTTCTGGGAAATCTGTTTCTTGAGTATTGTCCCTGGGACAGGTTTTGTCCCAGGAACTGGTCTAACTAATGGAAGTTGGGCCTAATGACTCCTATCTCGGCCTCTAGTACTGATGACAGATTCTCCTCCTCCTGGGCTTTGTTTCAGCACAGCACCACCAGCCCCCACTATTTCAGGCTGGGGACAAAGCCCCTTCACAGTTCACATTGGGACTGGCTCTGTCTACATACAGAGATGTGGAGAGGAAGTGGATATAGATCGAGTAGGATCATTTTCAACCAAGAACTTGAGCTCCACCTTCCGGGAGTTGTCACCTACACCTGGAACAATGACCTCTTGAATACTATTCATATTTGAGGTCCCTTTGAGAAGAAAGCTGAGCGCCAAAGAATTGATGCTTTTGAACTGTGGTGTTGGAGAAAGACTCTTGAGAGTCCCTTGGACTGCAAGGAGATCCAACCAGTCCATTCTGAAGGAGATCAGCCCTGGGATTTCTTTGGAAGGAATGATGCTAAAGCTGCAACTCCAGTACTTTGGCCGCCTCATGCGAAGAGTTGACTCATTGGAAAAGACTTTGATGCTGGGAGGGATTGGAGGCAGGAGGAGAAGAGGATGACAGAGGATGAGATGGCTAGATGGCATCACCGACTCGATGGACGTGAATCTGAGTGAACTCCGAGAGTAGGTGATGGACAGGGAGGCCTGGCGTGCTGCGATTCATGGGGTCACAAAGAGTCGGACACGACTGAGTGACTGAATTGAACTGAACTGAACTGAGAAAGAAGTACTCAGTAAGCTCAGAATCTATCTGCATGGCCAGGGGACTGGTGCGAAGGGACAAGAAGAGTAGCCTTCTCCCTCTCTTTCTGGAACAGTCACTCATATTTCTCTCAGTGCCTCAAGCGCTATAGAAATGACCTAGAAGTGTGATTACTTCCACTCCAAAGGAAAAATGCACTTTTATTCTTTTTCAATCTTATGTCTCTAGATATGATCCCATTTATTTTTGTTTTGTCTTTTATTTGCACCCAACTCTTTTTTTTTCTTGATGCCACTCAGCATGAGGGATCTTAGTTCCCCAACCAGGTATTGAACCCAAGCCCCCTGCAGTGGAAGGGTGGATTCCTAACCACTGGACTCCAGGGAATTCCCACACACAACTCTTTTTTGTGTTCTTGATCAGTGTTGCTGGAAATATGCCTAGATTATCAACCTGCTCAAAGATTAGCCTTTTTTTAAAAAATATTCCTCATCTTTAAAATTATTATAAAATGTACCACTTTAACTATTTTTAAGTATACAGTTCAGTGGCAATAAGTATATTCACTTTGTTGTGCAAACATCACTGCCATCCATCCCCAGAGCATTTTTCATAGTGCAAAACTGAAATTCCATACTTACTAAATAATAATTCAAAGGCACCCCACTCCAGTACTCTTGCCTGGAAAATCCCATGGATGGAGGAGCCTGGTAGGCTGCTGTCCATGGGGTCGCTCAGTCGGACACGACTGAGTGACTTCACTTTGACTTTTCAGTTTCATGCATTGGAGAAGGAAATGGCAACCCACTCCAGTATTCTTGCCTAGAGAATCCGAGGGATGGGGGAGGCTGGTGGGCTGCCATCTATGGGGTCGCACAGAGTCGGACACGACTGAAGCGACTTAGCAGCAGCAACAAACAATAATTCTCCATTTCCCCTACTTCCAACACCTCTGAACTTTCTGTCTCTGAGAATCTGGCTACTCTGAGTCCCTCATATGAGTAGAATCATGTAATATTTGTCCTTTTGTGAAACAATATTCCATAGTATGCATTTATCACATTTTGTTTATCCATTTATGTGCCCATGGACATTGGGTTATTTACACCTTTGGGCTGTTGTAAATAATGCTGCTAAGAAATTAGTGTACAAGTATCTCTTTGAGATCCTGCTTTTGATTTTGGCGGGTATTTACACAGAAGTGAACTTGCTGGATCATACGATAATTCTATTTTTAATATTTTGTGGAACAACCATACTGTTTTTTATAGTAGCTGCATCATTTTACATTACTACCAGCAGTGCACAAGAGTTCTAATTTCTCCACATCCTCTGCAACACTTGTTTTCTGTCTTGTTTTATAATTGCCATCTTAATGAATGTGAATCCCTATTCTTTAAAGTCTCCATTTCACTAATTTTTAGCCTTATTTTTATTTTCTTCCTTCTCATTTCTTCCATTTTTCCTTAGTGGTCACTTTCCAACTTTTGGAGAAGAAAGCTGGGTTGGTTTGTCTTTAAAGTTCACTGTGATTTGCTAAATGATAAGAGGAACAATAGAACAGTTCAGTTCAGTTCAGTTCAGTCATTCAGTCGTGTCCAACTCTTTGCGACACCATGAATCGCAGCACGCCAGGCCTCCCTGTCCATCACCATCTCCCAGAGTTCACTCAGACTCACATCCATCGTGTCCGTGATGCCATCCAGCCTTCTCATCCTGGGTCATCCCCTTCTCCTCCTGCCCCCAATCCTTCCCAGCGTCAGAGTCTTTTCCAATGAATCAACTCTTCCCAGGAGGTGGCCAAAGTACTGGAGTATCAGCTTCAGCATCATTCCTTCCAAAGAAATCCCGGGGCTAATCTCCTTCAGAATGGACTGGGTTGGATCTCCTTGCAGTCCAAGGGACTCTCAGAGTCTTCTCCAACACCACAGTTCAAACGCATCAAATCTTCGGCGCTCAGCCTTCTTCACAGTCCAACTCTCACATCCATACATGACCACAGGAAAACCATAGCCTTGGCTAGACAGACCTTAGTCAGCGAAGTAACGTCTCTGTTTTTGAATATACTATCTAGGTTGGTCATAACTTTTCTTCCAAGGAGTAAGCGTCTTTTAATTTCATGGCTGCAGTCGCCATCTG
Organism: Redunca redunca; assembly: GCA_006410935.1. Classification (NCBI taxonomy): domain Eukaryota; kingdom Metazoa; phylum Chordata; class Mammalia; order Artiodactyla; family Bovidae; genus Redunca; species Redunca redunca. Next base: position 324 of record SJYQ01104355.1, on the reverse strand, counting down.
CAGTGATTTTGGAGCCCCAAAAAATAAAGTCTGACACTGTTTCTACCATTTCCCCATCTATTTCCCATGAAGTGATGGGACCGGATGCCAAGATCTTTGTTTTCTGAATGTTGAGCTTTAANTTTCTGAATGTTGAGCTTTAAGCCAACTTTTTCGCTCTCCTCTTTCACTTTCATCAAGAGGCTTTTTAGCTCCTCTTCACTTTCTGCCATAAGGGTGGTGTCATCTGCATATCTGAGGTTATTGATATTTGTCCCCTGGAATCAAGATTCCAGCTTGTGTTTCTTCCAGTCCAGCGTTTCTCATGATGTACTCTGCATATAA
>SJYQ01104352.1:0-29058 GCA_006410935.1 Redunca redunca | reverse complement strand
AACTAAGACTTTGCTCACAATACAGGGGGCCCAGGTTTGATCCCTGGTCAGGGAACTAGATTCCCACATGCCACAACTAAGAGTTCGCATGTTTCAGCTGAGAGTTCAAATTCTGTAACTAAAGACCCTGCATGCTGCAATGAAGATTGAAGATCCTGTGTACCTCAGCTAAGACTCTGTCGGTATAGCCAAAAAATATCTCAAAAAGCAAAAACCTCCTTAGATGACTTTACTGTTCTCCTCGGTTGAAGATCTTTGTCATCACACCAGGGAATGGTTGCATCTTTGTCCAGTGGGAAGGGCTAGCTGTGCCTTGTGGCACACACAACTGTTGCAGTCTCATTGTATCTTGTGGATGCAGGAAGATTTGGTGGTTAGAAGTATGGGCTTTGGAGTCAGTTCTTGACTTTGATGATATCTTGAGGTTCTTTGAGTCCTAGTTTGCTCATCCCATAATAGGAGTGATCACACCTACTTTATGTGGTTGGAGAGAGGAGAGAGAGTGCATATAAGACGCTTATGCTCATATAAGACGCAGACTCTTTGCGACCCCTTGGACTGTAGCCTGCATGACTCCTCTGTCCACAGTATTTCCCAGGAAAGAATACCGGAGAGTGGTTTGCCATTCCCTTCTCCAGGGGATCTTTCCAACCCAGGGACTGAACCCCAGTCTCCTGTACTGCAGGCATATTCTTTACCATCTGAGCCACGAGGGAAGCCCTTATATAAGATGCTTAGCACACTTGGAACTCAGGAAATGAAAGACACAGTTGTTACTAATGGCTATTCTTCCCAGAGTTCATCCCTTATCAAAAGGGGATCTCATCTTAGTAAGCCTGTTTGCTCTTCAGATAGAGACATGTGTAGGAAGCTACCTTATGTTATAAATTTCCTTGAGATAATTTCTAGTCATCCGGGAAAGCTTTGGCAAAACTGTGCCTCTACTGAGGGCAGTTTCAGTTGGCTGTTCCCCAGAAGACATTTGGATTGCTGACTCATTGGAGGGCGGGCTTGCTAACTCAGTACGTTGTCCAGGTCTAATTGCAGTTCCTATTAAGTTATATAAATGAGCTAAAGAAAGTGCAGCTTTCAGGAAACCTGTTTGCTCCTTACACTGAGCTGGAGCTGCGCCTCACTTGGAATGGAATACTCTGAAAATACTAGTGTCTGTGAAATTTGAATTAATACATACTAGAATTCCCTGTCACTCAGAAGTTCATAGTTAAATGAGTGAGACTTTGGTTTAGGCTTTTATTTTACTTAATAAGTGTGAGCACTTTATGTGGGTAGCTTTGATCTTCAGTGCTTCCTGAGTGTGTGATATGAATTGACTGTAGTTGTGCCTAAGTATTGACCTTTAAGCTATTAGACAGCTGAGAATGGCTCCATTGACCCGAAGCGCACAGAGAAGTATTTGAGAAGTACAGCACTGAAAGAAAGGAAACAATTCTGCTTGTTGAGAGCTGGAGAGAGATTTATTTATTTGAACTTTCTTTTCTTCCAAGAATCTTACTCAGTGAGTATTAAGCCAATTTGTGTTGGCTTGGTCATCACTGAGCTAATTCTTGGTACAGCCCTCTGTTGCCATGGCATCCCATGTGATGCTAAAGTAGAAAAATGTGCTGTTTTCATTTGTTGGAGGAAAATGATCACAAAGGGCCCCCTTCTAGTTTGCTGGCCTGGAAGTGGCCTAGCAGGGTATCATAAAAGTAGTAAGTAAGGGGACTCTTGATGTGGAACCATCTGTGCTGTAAGTTCCTTGAGAGCAGAAGTTATAACTGCCTTCTTTTTGTCCGTCACAGCCCCTGGCAGAGTTCCTGGGCCTGAGCAGGAGTTCAGGAAATAATTGTGGGTTGAACTTTGGCATTTTGGAAGGAGACCCCCAGGTACATTGCCAGAGGCTGTATTTCTGATGATGGGATGGGCAGTTGCTGGGATGTCTCAGATGTAGTTGTGGGTCAGGATAAATGAGGACATGACAAAATTTAAAATTTTTCATCTCAGCCCTACAGCAGAAGTCTCTGCTCACTAATTATTACCATGTAGAGCAGTGGTGCATAGGTGGAGTTTGATAAGCAATGGGGTCCTGAGTTAACTGTATTCCAAAAAGAAGGTATAACTATTCTTATTATGAAACTGTTAAAAGTTAAAGCATTACGGAAGTGAATAATGAACTGTGTCTTTAGATGCAAACACTAGTCATTTTTAAAAAATAATTTGTTGTGTATTTGGTGTATATTCCTCCAGTTTTTTTCTTATGCATTGCCAGTCTATACATTTGTACAGTATGTTGTCTTTTCATTTTTCGTTTCCTTTATGGTTTCCTTGCTGGGCAAAAGCTTTTAAGTTTGATTAGGTCCAGTTTGCTTATTTTTGCTTTTATTTCTGTTGCCTTGGGAAACTGATCTAAGAAAACATTGGTATAGTTTATATCAGAAAATGTATTGCCTATGTTCTCTTCTAGGAATTTTATGGTGTTTTGTCTCATGTTTAAGTCTTTGAGCCATTCTGAGTTTATTTTTGTGTATGATGTGAGGGTCAGGGGTTTTTTATCTAAAGTAACAGACTCTTGCTTGCTATCCTCACTTGCCTCCTGATGGTTAGAAGTGCTGTGTTCAGTTCAGTTCAGTTGCTCATTCCTGTCCGACTCTTTGAAACCCCAAGGACTGCAGCATGCCAGGCCTCCGCATCCATCACCAACTTTCAGAGCTTGCTCAGACTCATGTCCAGTGAGTCAGTGATGCCATCCAACCATCTCATCCTCTGTCGTCGCCTTCTCTACCTGCCTTCAGTCTTTCCCAGCATCAGGGTCTTTTCTAATGAGTCAGTTCTTCACATCGGGGGGCAAAGTATTGGAGTTTCAGCTTCAGCATCAGTTCTTCCAATGAATTCAGTACTGATCTCCTTCAGAATGAACTGGTTTGATCTCCCTGCAATCCAGGGGAGTCTCAAGAATCTTCTCCAAAACCACAGTTCAAAAGTATCAATTCTTCGGCGCTCAGCTTTCTTTATAGTCCAACTCTCACATCCATACATGACCACTGGAAAAACCATACCTTTGACTAGATGGACCTTTGTTGCTAAAGTAATGTCTCTGCTTTTTAATATGCTGTCTAGGTTGGTCATAGCTTTTCTTCCAAGGAACATGTGTCTTTTAATTTCATGGCTGCAGTCACCATCTGCAGTGATTTTAGAGCTCAAGAAAATAAAGTCTGTCATGGTCTCCATTGTTTCCCCATCTATTTGCCAGGAAGTGATGGGACTGGATACCACGATCTTAGTTTTTTGAATGTTGAGTAAGTGCTATGTTCAGTTCAGTTCAGTTGCTCAGTCGTGTCCGACTCTTTGCGACCCCATGAATCGCAGCACACCAGGCCTCCCTGTCCATCACCATCTCCTGGAGTTCACTCAAATTCACGTCCATCGAGTTGGTGATGCCATCCAGCCATCTCATCCTCTGTCGTCCCCTTCTCCTGCCCCCAATCCCTCCGAGCATCAGAGTCTTTTCCAATGAGTCAACTCGGAGTTTCAGCTTTAGCATCAGTCCTTCCAAAGAACACCCAGGATTGATCTCCTTCAGAATGGACTGGTTGGATCTCCTTGCAGTCCAAGAGACTCTCAAGAGTCTTCTCCAACACCACAGTTCAAACGCATCAATTCTTCGGCACTCAGCTTTTTTCACAGTCCAACTCTCACATCCATACATGACCACAGGAAAAACCATAGCCTTGACTAGACGGACCTTTGTTAGCAAAGTAATGTCTCTGCTTTTGAATATGCTATCTAGGTCGGTCATAACTTTTCTTCCAAGGAGTGTCTTTTAATTTCATGGCTGCAGTCACCATCTGCAGTGATTTTGGAGCCCCCCAAAAATAAAGTCTGATGCTGTTTCCACCGTTTCCCATCTATTTCCCATGAAGTGATGGGACCAGATGCCATGACCTTAGTTTTCTGAATGTTGAGCTTTAAGCAGTTCCTTATTTCTGGGATTCCTGAGAGATAACTGCCTACTTCATTTTGATACCCTTTCAAAACATGAGAGCAGAATATAGAGATCTTTGCAGGCAAGAGGTTGTGAAGCTTTGCCATGGAGAACAATCTTACAAGGTGTTACTGAAGAGGGCTAGGTGCCTAGGGGCACCGGCCTGGGAGACATCCGCAGACTCCTGTGGCCAGGAGAACTTTCAGGATCCATCCTTGTCCCCTGCTGTGAGGCCCCTGAGCTCCCCACAGATGGGTCTGGCAGCTTATGGACAAACTGCTTTGGAGTTCAGATAACAATCCGTAAGACCCAAACAGACCCAAGAGCGTCGGCTTTCTCTGTTGTTGAGGACATTTATATAGACGCCCAGAAATAGTGGCTCTGGTCTAACCGCCAGTGTGGCCTTTTCCTGCCACTTGAAAATTTCTGAGGTTCTGGAATTGTTGCCCTGCAGCCAAAAGAAATCTGAGAACCAGACCACAAACACCGGCTGCCCTGAGTTCACCACTTTGTTGGGAGCCAGAGAGTTCTAGAAGTCTGAGAAGTGTCCTCTTCCCTCAAGAGGCTGACAAGTCTGGTGATCTTGACTTGTTACATCTAGATCTAATCATAATCTAGAGCATAGCAGTGAGCAGCACGATCCAGGTTGTACCTGGAATGGACGTTTCAGAAGACACGCCCCTCAGAAAAGATCCATGGCAAAGGTTCTTTGATTCACCAGCTGGGCGGTGTGAGGAGGGATCACAGCCTTGACTTGGTGAGTCGGAGCTTGGCTGGGCCCCAGGCACTTCTGGAGACTTTATGGTTTGGCAAAAGGAGCTCTGGATGGAGAACCAGACTTTGGTTTGGTGTCGGCCGTCACTCTCTGCGTGGGTTCGGTAAATTTCTGCCTTTCTGGCCTGTCACATCTGTAAGTGAGGACAGTAGTGCTGAGTGCGCACACCTGCTGCTCACACTTACCTTCTGTGAGCAGTACTTTGACTCCAGCTCAGAGCTTCCCTTATGGCTCAGCTGGTAAAGAACCTGCCTGCAATGCAGACCTGGGTTTGGTCCCTGGGTTGGGAAGATCCCCTGGAGAAGGGAAAGGGCATCGGGTCCCATCACTTCATGGGAAATAGATGGGGAAACGGTAGAAACAGTGTCAGACTTTATTTTTGGGGGCTCCAAAATCACTGCAGATGGTGACTGCAGCCATGAAATTGAAAGACGCTTACTCCTTGGAAGAAAAGTTATGACCAACCTAGATAGCATATTCAAAAGCAAAGACATTTCTTTGCCTACTAAGGTCTGTCTAGTCAAGGTTATGGTTTTTCCTGTGGTCATGTATGGATGTGAGAGTTGGACTGTGAAGAAGTCTGAGCGCCGAAGAATTGATGCGTTTGAACTGTGGTGTTGGAGAAGACTCTTGAGAGTCTCTTGGACTGCAAGGAGATCCAACCAGTCCATTCTGAAGGAGATCAGCCCTGGGAATTCTTTGGAAGGAATGATGCTAAAGCTGAAGCTTCAGTACTTTGGCCACCTCATGCGAAGAGTTGACTCATTGGAAAGGACTCTGATGCTGGGAGGGATTGGGGGCAGGAGGAGAAGGGGACGACAGGATGAGATGGCTGGATGGCATCACGGACACGATAGATGTGAGTCTGAGTGAACTCCAGGAGATGGTGATGGACAGGGAGGCCTGGCGTGCTGCGATTCATGGGGTCGCAAAGAGTCGGACACGACTGAGGGACTGGACTGAACTGAACTGAACCCGCTCTAGTATTCTGGGGTCACAAAGAGTCGGACACGACTGAGCGACTTTCACTTTTCACTTTCAGAGTTGAAAGTGTGGAAACCGACTCTACAGACATTGGTGTCTTGAGATGAAATAGTGACTTGTGAGAGCTGGTATAGTGCGCCTTTCCTGGGAGGTCACTTCCTGAGACTTTCTTCGTTCACCGCCACCCTGGTCACTCTGCTGGGAACACATACATGAGAGCTAAGGACAGGAAAACTCTGCCCTGCTTCCCAGCAGGAATTTTGCCAGCCTCTTCTCTTGTGTTTGCCTTTTCACCTAACTGCTGTGGAAAGAGAATTTAGCAGGTATGATTGAAGTGTGGAGCAGCTATGATGATCTGGAGATCAATAGTAATCCCCCTTCTCAGAATTGGCACCCTCTTTCCTCCACTCTCAGTGTGTAGTTGGGAAGGTGGAGTACCAGCATCAGCCTATCCTTGAAACGTTTCCAACTGGAACAAATGTGAGAGAAATGACGTCCCAGAAAGGAAGAAGGGTCAGAGAGGGATAATCCTTGACTGTGTTACTGCTGACTTGAGATCCCTGCTTAGCCTAATTTAAAGTGAAAAGTCAGGCCTTTTCCTTTGTAAACCTTAGTTTTTCTCATCAGGACCAGACTAGGTATGCACATTTAAACCAGAAGAGCCAGTGGGAATATCTGGAGACAGTTATTTATTTTGTGGCTCCAGGGTTCTGCCTCCCCGCTGGGAAGAAGTGACACTTGAGGAGCTGTGCTGGGGTCACCCGTGCAGTTTGTCTTCTCTCTGAATGGTGGTAGGTGTTGCTCACCATGTGGTCTTAGGGATCTGGGCCTGTGTTCTGCCTCAGGAATCCTGGCCCAAGAGCTGTTGTTTTTTTTCCTGAGCTGTAGCCCTTTTCTGCATTCAGTCTTGTATTTTCTCCGAAGAAAGAGATGAGTCTGCAGAATTCCAAAGTCCACAGTTTTTGTTTTGTTTTGTTTGCTGCACCTTACAACTTCCCCCACCGGCGATTGAATCCGAGCCCCCTGCAGTGGGAGTGCAGAGTTCCAATCACTGAACCACCAAGGAAGCCCCAAAGTCCAAAGTCCTAATCCTTGGCCTCTGAAAAAGTACTTGGTTTATAAATGCCTTTGTTTAAACCGTGATTTCCTGAGCTCTTGTATGGGATCTCCTGGGCATTGGAATGAGAAAAGCCTAGTGATGGTTGAGGACTCTTTTCTTCTTCTGTGAGGAAAGATAATAAGTCTCATTCTGAGTCTTATTGACACACTGATTAAGACCTGAGCACTTAATCTTTGGTCTTTGTATCTGATGGGCTGATTGGTAATCAAGGTCTTGAGTATGTTTCCGAGATAAGCTTGTTCCTGGGGAGACTTGGCGGCACTGATCAGTCAGCACCATCTTGGACTCAGATCCCCCTCAGGGTCTCTGTGTGGGTGCTCTGTGGTCCTCGTGGTGCCCCAGCAAAGCCTCCCTGGGTCTCTCTCTGCCACCTTTCCTGAGATCTTTTGTGGGCTTTGAACGGGGCTGCAAATGGGGGTTGGTGTTGCCCCTGGGCAGTCACAGAGTCTCTGAACCTGACCAGCTGTTTTCAACATTAGATTCTACATCCAGTCACCCCACTTCAAAACATCCGGAAGTGAACCCTTCCCACTGCTTCCCAAGCCTGTCCTTCCTGCTGCACTTCTCACCTTCTGCCCAGGATCCTGAGCGACAGACTGGAGTGCCGTCCTTGCCTCCCTTTGACTCCTGTGTCCAGCCTCCAGTCCCTGTCAGTTCTCCTGCTGACTGCTCTCCATTCCACCCCACGGTCTGGGCTGCCACCTTCCTCGTTGGCCCTTTCAGTTCACCTTGACCCTCCCCCAGTTCAGCTTTATATTTCTTTGGAAACACAGAATCACCTCTCCTTGTAAACCCTTTGGTAGCTTCCTGTCACCTCCCAGGAGGGTCCTGGCTCCTCACTGTGACTTGAGCTGCTCTCCACATCCTAGTTCCCCCTGGCCTTCTAACACTTCAGTCCCCAGTCCTGTCTTCAGTCCTGTCTTCACACCACCACACTGTCCCTTCCCAAGCACAGGGCACCGCTCTGGACCTTTGGGCTTTGAGTGTGTTATTCTCTCTGCCGGAAACAACACGCCCACCTTTCCTCACCTGACTCATTCTCATTTCAAATCCAGCATGGGGGTCACCCCCTCCACGAAGCTTCCACCAACCCCAGTGTCATTCTACATATGTCCCCTGTTGTTTCTCAAGCCTAGAACTTACAATGAAAGTTTTGTTGAAATTCCCAGTTTTGATGTTTTGCTCTTCATTTATGAGTTTATTGACCATGCTTTGCCGGGTATTTCCCAAGTATTAACATACTTTGGGGTATGTTAAAATATAACCTGCATTGGACGTCTTATTCACTCTTGTATCCCTAGTAGATGTTCAGTAAACACTTGATCTGAGTTAATCATTTTATCCCCAGTTCTGTATGTCCTCATGAACAGGACATTCTCAGCTTTTTTCTTTCACCCATGAGGCCCTCATGTAAGCTTTGAGAAGGGAAACTTGGATAGAAGCACCCTCTAGAAAGTGGTACTTTAGCACTTCAGCTTCTCCCAGGGCCCCACTAGCCACATGGTGTTAATAGTGGGAACATCTTTGGAAACAAATGGGGAAGACTCCTGGATCCTCTTCCCACAGAAGCAGAGTACACCGATCCACAGCTTCAGTCTCATCTGGATGAAGTTGTTAGTGTCCTTTCTGAGCTCAAGGTCTCCTCTGCCTCTTAAATGAAGCCCAGGCTAGTTTGGTGGCCCCGTGGTGGCAGCATGCTAAGGCTTGTGGTCCCTGTTTCACTGGGATTGATTTTATCCAGTGCTGGGACTTGTGTGGCATTTTAGCCACACAAGGAATAAAGTGTTCAACTACTTGGGTGAAGATGGTTCATTAGCAAAGTAGTAGGTGCAATCCAGGGCAGAGTGAAGGTAGGGCAGAGACCCAGGGCAGGGGGGAGGTGGTTTGTTGTAGTGAGGTGGGGATCAATCCCTACAGAGGGCTTGGGGGGCCAGGAAAGTATCCATGAGGGAGGAAGCCTTGGGGAAAAGCAACTTTCCTCACCCTAGTGGGTGATAAGTGTTGGTGAACAGGCCTCCAACATGCCACACCCTTGTTTCAGAAAAGATGAGTCAGAGTAATAAGAGGAATGATTTTAACCTTTAAAAAACACAGGATTTCAACTGTGATAAGGGACCCAGGGAGAGTAGTGGGGAGGGTGGAGGCAGTGACAGCTAAGCCTGGTGCTGTTCCTGCCCCTCTTTGAAGTTGAAGAGCAGCTTGAAAAGCAGACCCAAGGAGAGGTCCAACAAGACCATGGAACTCACACCCAGTCTTTCATCAAGGTCCTCCATGGCATCTGGTCTCTGAGCACTCGGGGGCCAAAGCCATCCTCCTTTCCAGGGAACCATATTAGGGTCGTGTCATCAGGCTAGGTTTATCCAGAGATGGTGGGGGGGCAGTCAGGAGGATGGCTGGGGTCCTTTCAAAAGTGTCCCTGCTCTGCTGAGTTGTCCTTTCTTCCGTCTGTGTAGGCGTAGACGGGGCACTGCCTGCAGAGCAGGTCCTGCCAGCCTCGCTAGAGAGAATGCCCCCGTGTCCGTGATGGGCTGTGGGACGAGCAAGGTCCTTCCCGAGCCGCCCAAGGATGTCCAGCTGGATCTGGTCAAGAAGGTGGAGCCCTTCAGTGGCACTAAGAGTGATGTGTACAAGCACTTCATCACAGAGGTGGACAGCGTTGGCCCTCTCAAAGGTGGGTTCCCAGCAGCCGGTCAGGGTACAAACCCTGGCCCTGGTGACCCCCCCACCGGCCACACAGAGCCTCCCTCAGAACCACCACGCAGGGCCAGGGTAGCTAAGTACAGGGCCAAGTTCGACCCCCGTGTGACGGCCAAATACGACATCAAAGCTCTGATCGGCCGAGGCAGCTTCAGCCGAGTGGTACGAGTGGAGCATCGGGCCACCCGGCAGCCCTACGCCATTAAGATGATCGAGACCAAGTACCGGGAGGGGCGGGAGGTGTGTGAGTCAGAGCTGCGCGTGCTGCGCCGGGTGCGCCACGCCAACATCATCCAGCTGGTGGAAGTGTTTGAGACTCAGGAGCGCGTGTACATGGTGATGGAGCTGGCCACTGGCGGAGAGCTCTTTGACCGCATCATTGCCAAGGGCTCTTTCACTGAGCGCGATGCCACTCGGGTGCTACAGATGGTATTGGACGGCGTCCGGTACCTGCATGCGCTGGGCATCACACACCGAGACCTCAAGCCGGAGAATCTGCTCTACTACCACCCTGGTACCGACTCCAAGATCATCATCACCGACTTCGGCCTGGCCAGTGCCCGCAAGAAGGGTGACGACTGCCTGATGAAGACCACCTGTGGCACACCTGAGTACATTGCCCCCGAGGTCTTGGTCCGCAAGCCCTACACCAACTCTGTCGATATGTGGGCACTGGGCGTCATTGCCTACATCCTGCTCAGTGGCACCATGCCTTTCGAGGATGACAACCGCACCCGGCTGTACCGGCAGATCCTCCGGGGCAAGTACAGTTACTCGGGGGAGGTGAGTCTTCCCCATCTCAGGGATGTTGGGGAGGGCCCTGGGTGGGTGGAGGTTCCTATCAGGCAGCCTTTGATCAGGGTGGACTTGCTCTTGGGACCATGTTTGCGGGGCCAGGCATATGACGTAAAAATAATGAAGTGAGACTAGTAGGATATCTTAGTTTGGATTCCCCCAAAAGTGAGCCCTGAGACAAGGACTTGGGAACAGATAGTTTAATTGGGATGTGATTTCAGTAAGCACAAGGGTAAGGAGCGTGAGGCAGAAAGAGAGAAGCACCGCGATGGGTACAAGGAGGAGTGGACAGCTGTTGTGGCCCAGGAAACTCAGCTCCACTGGGGGCCCTGCGAATGATGATGCAGAACATGCTCAGAATTGTCCCACCGAAGGGCAGGAAAGAGGGTGGGTTTTCATTTGCTGACCGTTGTATGAGTTGAGCACTTCTTTGCTGAGGCTTTAAATCCCTGACACTTCCAGCCTGTTCTGCATGTCAGCTAGTGGTGGAGAAAGTCCTCAGGCGAAGGAAGCAGAGAGATTCGGGCGCTGGCAGTGGGAAGCTGTCAGCTGAGAGCGCTGCTGCAGGCGAGCCCAGAGGTGGGCCAAGAGACCGTGGAGCAGGGCGTCCCCCGCATCTGCTCCAGCAGCCTCGGGTGAGCCAGTGACCGTTGCCTTCTCTAAGGGAACAGCTGCTTCTCATCTCAGCCCAGTTTTGGCCCAGAACAGGGAGGACTCCACGCACCCAGACAGTCCAGTTTTTAAAAGAGAAGCCAGAAAATCTGATCTTAAAATGTTGAAGTATAATTTAAGCAGTACCTCGTGCTTAACCCAGCAGATGCTTACCTCCCGGCCTAAGTCAGCTGGGCGGCCTTCAGTCTTGTGTGTTTGGATCCACTGATAATCCTAATGCCTGACAAGATCTGTTAGGTTCCAGCACTGCTGGAAGCCGAAGGGAGTGCCGAAAAAGTAAGAACTAGTTGGTCCTCAGTCAGGGTGCTGACCTGGTAGGAGACAAGGCTCACCCCAGGAAATGTCAAGCACGGCAAGCTGGATAGAATGGTGCGCTTGGGGAGGCTATGAAGAGAAGTATGTGGGGTGACTTTATGTGGGAGGTGAGGTAAGCTTTGCTGATGACAGGATTCTGCCAAGGCAGGGCAGGAGCCTGCAGAGTGCTCCCCACAGTGTTCCTCCCAGGCCTGCACTGCTGTTCTTGCCTCCAAGACGGCCCACAGAGAGCAGAAGGGGCTCTGGGACTAGCCCCTTTCTGCAACCCAGCTTTCCTCCCATGAATGTTCCTCCCTAGCCTTAACCGGTTGGCCGAAAGCAGCATTTCCTGCAGCATTTCCTACAGGAGTCGCCCTGAAGCCTCTTGAAGGCAAAGTGCCCTCAGCGCTTGAGATCCTATGCCGTCATCTTCCCTGACAGCTTCAGGCCATGGTCGTGGTTAGTCAGCGACTTCCCTCCTGTGGGCCTGGGGGCTGGCCTTCCCTGGGGGGCGGTCCCCAGGTCATACTTTGGGGTGATGTGAGGAAGGGAGGGGAAACTGTCTTCTTCAACTCTGTGCTGACCACAGATGAAGGAGAAACGGTGACATTTTCTAGCTCTTCCCTAAATTTTTTCATGTTTTCTTTCTTGTTGCAAATGGATTCAGTAGAACAAACACCCACTGGCTGGGAAGCCCCAGCTGTGATGGGGTGGTCACAGCAGACACCGCCCTGGTCACCCTCTGGGCCAGGTTTCATCACAGGTCAGAAGACCCGGAATCCACCTCAAAGCAGCAATGTTGTGCCAGGACCCTGCCTGGCTTGCCCTTGGAGCTCCATGTGATGTAGCAAAGCTACGGAGGGGAGGAGGTTTCCCAGGAGTTGCCAGCAAAGGAGAGACTTTCCAAAAGTCTGTAGGTTTGCCCAAGAGTTCCTGATTTTGGCAATTGTTGATCAGGCAGTTTATCTAATGGGAGCTTGCAGAGTCTTGCTAACTGGCTATTGATTACCTGAGGATGAGAGAATGACAAATGAATGGGGGGATTGTGGACACAGTCTGGGTCTCAAGTCTCTGCTTCCTGCAGTCACGTGGCTTGAGTTGGGCTCCCAGTGTGAGGGGGGCACTACCCAGTCATTGGCCCCCCTACTCTTCATCTGAAGCTGAAAACAGCTCCCAGTTCCAAAGGCAAATCCCTGGGCAGCCCTGGTGGCCCCTCTCTGTTCCCAGGAGCTTGGCTGACCCCAGGGGCAAGTTCCACCACCATGTGCAGAGAGCTCTGGGCTGGAAAGAGTTTGTCCGGGATGTTCGCTAGGAAAGCAGGCCTTATCATTAGATCAGGCTCTGAGCTGGAGACCAGGCATCTTTCTGCCCTTGTCCCCATGGACAAGAATGTCCATGCCTACCCATCAGTGCACTGGGGAAGACACAGAGAGACAGGAAGGCCTGTTCCCCACCCCCAGGAAACTTGAGATTGCCCAGGAGAAAGGACAAGGAATAGGAAGTGAGCACAGAATGGACCCTTGTTGGCAGGCATGTTCCAGCACAGGCCTGGCGGTCTGGAACATGGGTCATGGGGCTCCCATCAGGTGGTGGAACTGGCCCCCCTTCTTAGCACTGGGCTGTGCCTCCATCCTCACTAGCCACCTATCTTCTACTGTGTGATGGTCATTCACCCTTATGAAGGCATTCTGAATAAGAAGGTATTTCTGAGTCAGAGAGAAAGACAGTCTTTCTTTCCCCTGTAAAGGGGGGTTTCCATCTAGCTTCTTGTGCAAGTAAAGGCCTGCGCACTTTGAGCCCAGCGAGTCTGGGAGGTGTGCATCTCTTCTGACAGTAAGTCCCATGGCACTTGGTGCCTTTCTAAGCGGCACCCTGCCCCCTTACAGTGGTTTCTCATGTGTACCGGCCCTCTCTGGTGTGCTCCGTTCTGTCCCTGAGCCCTCTGTCAGACTCAGTGGTTTCTGTGGACCTGAATAGAGGACATCCTTCAGCAGGTGGGCTTTGAGAAGGTGGAAGCTCAGGGAAGGGGATGTTGCTGACTGTGCTCCAGAATAAACAGGAGATGATTGGGAGCAATAGAGCAGAGGTTGACGAGGCTGGGCCGGGCCTGTGTATGTTGCTGGGAGCTCTGTAGTGCCAGGGATTCTTTGGAGATTCCAAGCATTAGGTGGGAGGGTGGCGTCTGGGTTCTCCATAGCAGGGAAATGCATCGGGAAGTGCTACAGGAGACTCACAGAGGAAGACCCACTGGGGGCTGGTGGAATAATCCCTGTTTGGAATGAGGGATCCTGGTATCCTGGGGATGTTTGGGGCAGATCGGGGATTCCTGAGAGTGGGCCCCACGTGGTACATGTGAGCCGTAGTTAGGGAAGAGGAGTTGTGGGGCAGAACCCTCTCGCAGAGTTGCAGGAGGAGCATCATCTTATGAGGTGTATCTAGAAGGGACCTCCAGCTGCCTTCTTACCTGGGGAGTGTGTCCAGCCCTGCTTTGACAGCCCTGTCTGGGGCCCAGCAGTGGAAGGAGGCACACAAGTGGGGCCTCCTTCATATCTGCTCCACGATGCTGACGCTGTGGATGCTCCAGCCCCCAGCCGTGGTCCCATACTCCCCTCCATCCGGGTCCGAGACGATGGCTCCTTTCACTCCTCACACTAGGCTTTCGCTCAGGACTTTCCCTCTGTTCCCAGTGTCAACCTAAAAAGTTTGACCAGCTCTCAATTATTCAGTTCAAAGATTGCTTCCATTAAAAATAGTGCCAGCCCTTGCCAACATGTAGCCTACTGAGTACCAGGCACAGGGCTGAGGATGCTACACCCAGCACGTCTAATCTCTACAATAATCTTGCCAGTGGGTATAATCCCCTTGTTTTACAGATTAGTAAACTGAGGCTAGTGAGGAAGTAGCTCGTCCAGGGCCTCGCAGAGGGTGGCAGGACTGGGATTTGAATCTAGGCCCTCTTGGCTTCAGAGTTCTTGGTTTTCCCAGACCCATAGTCTGCTTTCCCCAGCACATGTGCGTCAGCATGTTGCTGGAGTCTTCGTTTTCGCCCTCTCCCAGGCCATCATCTGTGGACATCTCTTCCCTTCCAGGCCTGTAGGTTTCTGAGGACAGCATGTGTATCAGCACATGTGTTCACAGTGCTTTCTCCAGCTTCCCTCGAGGGCAGCACCACTGGTTGTCAGTGATGCCCTGGGCAAGGACCCAAGTGTAACTGTCAGGCAGACAAGGTCGCACCCGCTACCTGGAGTCTTCTTTTCTGGGGCTGGACCCCAGGAAGAAGTGGGGCACCTCTTGGAGATGCAGTTAGGGGGTTGTTGGCCAAACCTGCCCCGAAGCAAATGCAGGAATCTTGGGAGAACAGAGTTCTGGGAAGGAGAAGGCAGGTGATTTTGAGGGGAGAAATCTGAATATTTGTCCAGTGTCTGGAGGTACTGGAGTGGAGAGGGCCAAGCTGGGGTCAGGTTGGAAGTGATAGGGAGACGTGTTGGCCAAATATGAGGAAGGCCTGTATGAGTCTGAGAGCAGGCTGAAGACACAAACAGTCACCTTGAAGGAGCTTCCTCTCACAGGAGGCCCCAGGAGATCTGGCGCAGCTGCTGCTAAAGGAGTGACGCAGAAGGTGAATCACCATCTGTAGGCCATACTAGAGGGCTGTTATGGTCCCACCAACTTGGAGATGCTGTGATTCACTTGACATGAAATGTAACATTGTGGGCCTAATGTCATTACTTTTGTCAAGAGTTCTATTCCTAGAGGCAGGATGGATGAAGAGGTTCTTGTGGGACTGATGACAGAGTTAGGCCATCAGCAGCTTTGCTGTCTGCCACATTTAGCAGCTTTTAATTGTCACCCTCCTCTGCTTGGGCAGTGTGTGAGCTGTGGGCGGGCCCAGGTGACGGCACCAGGAACAGGTGGGCTTGGGCAAAACTCCTCCCAGAGCCTTGCTTAGGAGAGTGAGTGCTGCCAGGCAGGGGCCTGAACCCCGGTGGGAGAGGAAGCCCACCTTCCATTGTGTTTGTGAGGGGCTGGCTCTCCAGGGGGGCATCTCTGGGCTGCAGGCTGCATCCATCCATTTGGGCCAAGAGACATCTGCTCAGGGCCAGCGAGTTGCACCCTGTGGTTGTTCTGAGAGCCCTGCAGTAGGGTGAGTGCCCGGAGCCAGAGTGGACGTTTACGTTCCCAGCTCACCGCCACATCTCATAGTAACTGAGACACGTGCCATTCTCCCCTGGGATGTTAAAATGAGGTGTGGAGCATGTGGTGTGTCCTGGTGCTCTCCAGACGAAGGGGGCCAGAGCCTGTGGGGCTGCTCGTGCAGCCTGCTTTACGTCCTCCGACAGGAAGCTGCCAGGGGAGCAGGGTAGGGCCTTGCCTGGGAGCTGTAGGGAGGCCAGGGGCCATGGGACTGGAGATTTGACGTTACAGGCAGCAGAGCAGAATGCAAGGAGGCAGGTGGCGGATTTCCAGGCTTGTGCTTGGATTCTACTAGACGCCTTTAATTGCCTTGTGTTCCCGCTGTCCATGTGGGTAGGGGCTCATGTGCGCCGCTGGGCCACCACTGGCTCCGTGGAGCCCTGCTGTCTTCTCTGCTGCTGTTGCCTTGGTTACACACTCACCTCCTGTGCTGGCAGAAGCAAATGCCCATTTCCCCACATTGTTGCACTAAGCCAGTTTAGCCAAACTACTTTACTCTGCCCACCTACAGCACCTTGTTACCCCAAGGTCCTTTCATCACTGCTGTTTCCCACCCCCTGCCAAGGTCTCTTCAACAAAGGGGTTTATCGTGGGTTGTGTTTGGAGCAGCTTCTGGTGCTGCATCCATCCCCTCCCTCTCCTGCTCTTCCCATTGTCTGTCTCTGCCTGCGGAGCTCTGCTGTTTCACAGGCCCTGTTGTTTCTAGGCCCTTGAGTTTCTCTGGGAGCTGCTGGGGCGGTTGCTCCCACATTCTGACCTCTTTAAATCTGCTGTGACCTCCCACACTCATCCCCCAGCCACCCCCACCGAGGTGGTTAATGATGACCTGATCCAACCACCCCGCA
The DNA here is from genome assembly GCA_006410935.1 of Redunca redunca. NCBI lineage: Eukaryota > Metazoa > Chordata > Mammalia > Artiodactyla > Bovidae > Redunca > Redunca redunca. The sequence continues at coordinate 12,700 of SJYQ01104352.1, read as the reverse complement.
TGGCCGCACCTCTCCAAGCTCTCCTTCTTCAGAGGTTCCTGTCTACCAGTGTGAGGATGACACCCAGACCTGAGCTTTGCTCCAGGGCAGCCCTGAGTCACCTCATCTCTTCACTCCTCCTGCCTGTGCACGCAGACCAAGTGCCTGCCCTCTGCTGAATCATTTGCACCCAGGGTTGCGGACACACAGGCCTCTGGGGACAGAGGCCACGATACGGATGACATGCTGACAGCCACCAGGATTCAAACTCCCTCAGAAATTGTTAGAATGGTAGGAAGTTTTACAAAAAACAAATTCCAGTGTGGGCCTTGGAAATCACTTCACTGCAGCAGTGGAGATAGAGGAGACCATTATGCAGCTGGCTCTGAAATCTAGAACCTTTTAGGGGATGTTCCAGGACACTGGTAAAAGCAGACATAACTTGGTCACTGACACAGGTTGTCAGCATCCTCGATTCCAAGGCCAGCATGCAGCACCCTTCCTCACTCTTGACTTGCACCCTGTTGCCCCTCTGTCCCTGTCCTCACACTGCAGACTCTGGGCAGGGACACTTGGGGGCGCAGATTTCATCTCGTTACTCATCTCAAGTTTAGAACACAGCTTTGGTAACCTTTAAGTTGTCACGCCTTTTCTCATTTTATTTTTATCTTTGAGATTCTCTGCCTCTTTTAAAAACTCTATTATTGTCCTTTTTCTCCTGTCAGACTCCTTCCCTCAACATCTTTCTCTGCTGCTCAGGTCCCCCTACCCACATCCCACCCCAGTGTGGTGGGTTCTCTCTGGCTGGAAGTCCAGACACCAGGACGTGAGTGTCTTGCTCAGAGGAGGAGGTGCGGGCTCTATCTCCACACAGTGTCTAATTCTGCCGATTTTTTTCAAAAGACTTTTCCTCGTGGCCCACATGAGAGTGTGCTCTTCTTCTCATATTAATAGTTCCACTCTCCTGAGAAAGCCTGAAGCTCCGGTTCCCAGATTTCCCTCTGTGCCCTTTTGCCTGCTCTCATTCAGGCTCACGTCACTCCAGGAAGGGGACCTCTGAGGCCGGCAGTGCTGGAGCTGAAAACACGTCTTTAGACAAAGCTGAGGGAAGAACTGAGTCATGGCAGCGAAGCCCAGGCTTCTCCCTTCTTCCCCCAGCAGCTCTTTGCTGGGCCTTCCTCCTCTGCCAGGGAGCCTTCCCGAGTTGTCATGGGCTGGAAAAGAACCCGTGGATGTCAGAACATCAACACAGCTTCAGTGTCAGAGGCTCTGCTTCTGTTCCTCACATGCAGCCAACTGGGAAAAAAAGATGGGGAGCCATCTTCTTAGAACCCAGGCTTCAAAAGCACTTAGCATTCATTCAGTTCCTCCATTTTAAAAGTGAGGAGGCTGTGATTTCTCCATGGTGAGCAGACAAGCTGGACCTAGAATGCAGGTCACGGGCATTCCAGCCCATCACTTAAGTCTGTCACCCAGATGCCATCCCAAAGAGACACTGGACCTCTTTCTCCCCTTGCTTGAGAGTGGTCAGACCCACTTACCGGAGGGAATCTCGGGTAAGCCCTGTGAGCTGGGCCTGCTGCTGGAAGGAAGCATCTTCTTCCTCCCTCTGCAGCCAAGAGAGCTGATTCGTCCTTGTTCTCATGATTTAGCCCTTGGGCTTAGCTACTTGGTTGTAGTTCAGGTAACATCCTTGCTGGGCCCTTGTGATGGTAGAGCTGGAGCGAGTGAGTGAGACTGAGGCTGGAGGAAGTGCAGCCTCTGAGCCGGAGTGGAAGCCCTTTCTGGTCTGGTGCCCCCTCCAAAGGGAGAGTCAGATTCTGCTGCTGAGCGTCACCAGGAGGGAGCGGTTCTGCAGAAGCAGGGCCGTGAAAAGGGGTGAAGTTGCTAAGGGGGTGCTCATGCGTGAGGTCCTCTCTCCACCCTGTTGGTTTCTGTGCTGTTACAGTATTGGGAATTGCAGGGACTCGGGGGGTTAGAGTGTAAGGAGGAGGGTGGCTGGCTGGCTGGTCAGAAACAGGGCAGAGGTGATGCCCTTCTTCCTACAGCCTCTCCTTGTCGTCCTCTCGGGGCCGGGCCTCTCGCCTACATAGCTCATGAGAGTCTGGACAGAAGCATGGGGGCTGTCACCCGGGGGACTGCAGCTATCCTCTGGTCCCACAGCAGAGGGAGACTGGACCGACTGGGGCCAAGGCAGGCTGACACTGTGACGTTCCCTTCCATGCCTCTGCCAGCCCAGGAACGGGTAGAAGCCTCTGGGAGACTGGCCAGTGGTACCTGGGGCCTATCCCTTCTGCCACCCACCTGAGGCCCGTATGTGTCCTTGATCTGGCCCCAAGTATACTGAGGCAAGAGTTCCATCCTTTAACCACAGCCAGCAGTTAGAGCTGTGGAAACTGGAGGGCAGGACAGGTTGCCCTTTTTCTGTTTCTCGTTTTGACTGCACCATGCGGCCATACAGGATTTTAGTTCCCTGACCAGGGATCAGACCTGCACCCCTTTCTGCTGGACTGCCAAGGAAGTCCCATCTCGTTCCTTTTCCTTATCCTCACTTGGCTGCATGTGAGGAACAGAATGCTACCTGGCTGGTCAGTCAGATGCTGCCAGACATGCTCATGTGGCTGCAGAGGCCCGAGCATGTTGGGGAGGCAAATGGGTTGGTCTGCAGGTGTTGATCACTTTCTTAGGAGGTGCTGAGTGACTTGGCTAGAAGCGTGGCCAGGTGTGGGTGTGGAAAGCCTTGCTTTTCCTTTGTGAGCCCTGTTGGAGGCTTCAGCGGGACTCCAAGGGGTCACTCTTCTGGAGGTCAGCATAAGCCCCTGCCCCACTGTCAGGGGGCTGGCTTGGGGACCACCTTTCCATATTGGGCCTGTTTGGCTTCCCACTGCAAAGTTCCTCTGTGTGAGGGTTAGGCTGGGTGCCACTGCACAATCTGGCTCTCAGGACGGGATAGCGCGAGTCACATTGCCTTAAGGGACCCATCTGGCTCAGCTGCTCACAGCTCTTCAAAGATTGGGGGTGGGGGGCCACTGTCAGCAAGGGTGTGCTGGCCCTCAGACTAATGAGCTCATCGGCATTCCTCACAGTGCTGTCCGAACACAGTAATTGGAGAGGCGAGCGCCTGGGGGGAGGAGGAGGAGCCGATCAATTGGGCTCACTTTGGTGCTAACGGCAACAAGCAGCAGGAGGTGATGTCTGGTGTGAGCTGTGTCACTTTGGAGATGAAGATGCTTAAGCCCCCAGTACGGGTCTGGGGAGAGGCTCCTCTGAAACTGCCCTGGACTGGTCCGGAGCTGCAGGGGGCCTTGGTTTGCCAGGGTGTGGATCTGAAGTGGCGGTGCCTCCCATCCATCCATGTTCAGGCTCCTGACATGTTTGTTCTGTCATTTGAGGAGGAGCTGCCTCTCGTCTGGCTTGACTGGACCAAGGGCCAGGGGCAGAGTCATGCCCCAGCCCTGTTTGGCCAGCCTACGCTGCAGCCCTGTCTTGGAGCTGTCCCACCAGCAGGCCAGGCTGAGTGGCAGCGTGCTCCCCAGTGATTTTTCCTTTTCTTGGAGACCATAAAAGGGCAGCACAAGCCCAGGTATTCCCATGACCCAGCCGTTCCAGCTCTGGGTTTGCTTTGTCCATCTGTGCCGCTTTATGCCTTCATTTTTCTCACTCACATGAGTGACGGGGGTGCAGATGGTCTGGGGTCTAGTTTGGCTGGCCTCTCACAGTGGTTGCTTGTGTTCAGGTGGCAGCAGTAAGCCCCGGGCTTTCTGGCACTGTGAGCCTGGAGCTGCGTGGCAGCTGTCCAGTCCAGTCCCCCTGCATGTCGGCCTCAGTATCGGAGCCCCGAGCTACACAGGCCCGCCTGCAGGGAAACTGGACCAGGCTGCTGGTGTGGGAGGGCTGTTGCTCCCTGCTCTCCCTCACTGCTCTTAGCACAGAACTTAGGGTCCCTAACTGCCTGCCTCCTGGAGGCCAGTAGCTCCCCAGGAATCAGTGGGAGCTGGCCCATTGGTGAGGAGGACCCTGGTAGGTACCTGTTTAGAAACCTGGGCTTTCAGTCACTTTCTTCCAGTTTGGCTCAGTAGAAGTTGATTTGAGATTTGCTTTCCAAAGGGCAAGTAATGATAACAACTCCATGTTGTCCCATCCTGTCTTCAGGACTCCAGATGGGTCTTTTCTTTGTCTCCTACCCCTCCCCACCCACTGTCCCCCATCAGTACATCAGCATCAGTGGGGAAGGGCTTGGGGAAGAGTTGGAGCTCAAAGAAGCCAGAAGCAGGGTGGTGATGGTGTGTAAGAGTTTCTGCTGGGTAGACATGCAGCCACCCCAAGTGTGGGCTCTCAGACTTTCCTGAGTCCCTTGGTGTGTGTGTTCAGGGGTTCCTTAAGGTGAAGGGCACCGTAGGGTAGAACAGGCAGACCACCCTCTCACCTCGCAGAAAGGAGGGTGATGGTCTCCCTGACCTCCCAACCAAGCCGTCTGGAACAGGCTCAGCAAAAGTCCGAGCCACCTACCCTTTGCAGAGTGTCAGACCCTGTGCCAGAGTGCTCCCAAGAGAGGCGGGGACTCAGAGCAGTGCTGCATGCACCCTCCTTCAGCAGAGTAACTTGAGGGCCTGGGCCTCTGAGCCCCATGTCCTAGAAGCAGCTGCAGGAGAGAGTACCCATCAGATGCCATGAATGAGTTGTTTACTCGCTGAGTCTCTTATCTGCTGAGTGCCTCCTTTATACCCAGCAATAGGCACTGATGACTAGCTGAGCATGGTCTAATGAGCACAGTAAACCTGAAATTGTTGGAATAATTGTTTAGACTGGGGGCTAAGAGGGAGTATGAGCAAATGTCTTTTAACCTGAGAACTGGGGATTCAGCCAGGTGAAGGGTTGTGCAGGCTGAGACCTGGAGACTGACAATTGCTTGGTGTGTGGCTGTGACGAGGCAGCCACACACCATGAGGGTGCATGTAGCTGAGCAGGCTTTGTGCTGAGGAAAGAACACACTAAGCTGAGGCTGGTACAGGACACTGCCAGGAGTGCTGCATGACTTAAGGAAGTCATGCAGACATGAGAAGTACCCCTGAGAAGGGTCCTGGTCCCTGCTGGGCTCCTGCGATTCCCCTGCCCTCCCATCAGGTGAAGAAATGTAGTTGCCTTGAATTTTTCCCTCTTCTCTCCATGGCTGAGAGGCTGAGGCTGATGCAGAGAATATGGTAGTCATTTTGGCCACTCTTTCAGTTGGAGAGAGGACGGGCCCTCTGTAAGGACTAGGAAGTGGCCTGGAATGGGGTGTCTGGGGATGGGAGCTTAAGTGCAGCTTAAGATGTGGTGGAAGATTTGGTCATTTTCATTAGATCCCCCTGAGTTGCAGTGTCCTAGGTTAGGATGGGTGGTCTTGACTGAGGCTACCTCCTTGAACTAGGCTTTGAGTCCAGGACACCTTAGAAGTTGGTTCCCTTGGGGAGGGGTGGGTCCTTCTCCTGTCACACTCCATGTCACCTGGAGAGTAGCCTCTGCTCAGCACTGGGTGGGAAGGGGAGGCTCAGAATGATCTACATGGGAGGAGCGGGGCATTGCCTTTCTGGGGCGCAAGCGCAGGGCTGCTGGACAGGTCTTGAGTGCTGTGTGGGTGACATCTTCGTCCTGGGGAGGGCAGTGATGAGTGTGCTCGCTCTAATGCTTGTCCTTGGCCTCTAGCCCTGGCCCAGTGTGTCCAACCTGGCCAAGGACTTCATTGACCGCCTACTGACGGTGGACCCTGGCGCCCGTATGACTGCACTGCAGGCCCTGAGGCATCCATGGGTGGTGAGCATGGCAGCCTCTTCGTCTATGAAGAATCTGCACCGCTCCATCTCCCAGAACCTCCTCAAACGTGCCTCCTCACGCTGCCAGAGCACTAAATCTGCCCAGTCCACACGGTCCAGCCGCTCAACACGCTCCAACAAGTCCCGCCGAGTGCGGGAGCGAGAGCTACGGGAGCTCAACCTGCGCTACCAGCAGCAGTACAACGGCTGAGCTGCCAGCGGGATGCAGACATGGCGGGCCCCAGCCGGGCCACACACTGCTGGGTCCAGCGGCCTCTCTAGAGGTAGACCTGCACGGTCCAGGGTAGGTGAACGGCCCCAGCCCCTTCTCTGTGCCTGCAGCGCCCCCATCTTCACTCTGGGCCTCAACCTGGTTCGACAGAGCGGAGGGAGTCCTGGGCCCTAGGAGCCCTGAACCTGATTTGGCACAGAAGCTCCTCTTGGTGGACAAGTGCTCTGGTATATATTGGGGGAAGGGCGGGACTTGGCCTTCAGTCTCACCTCTGTCTTGGCTCTCCCCCAGACCAAAGGGGCATGCACTGCCAGCTAGAGGGTATCCTGTGGTCTCAGGACTCTTTGGGACAGTTACTTCTGGAACTCCCCTTTCCTCTACCAAGCCTTCCTCCCTAACCCCCTGCCCCCATGTTTCATGGCATCCTCACCCTCATGATTATGCTCTAGTGAGAGGCCCAGGTAGGCCCATAACTTGTGCCTTGGCTGGACTTTCAGCCCCTGGCTAAGTCTAAATAGTCTTCCACCTCCCAGCCCAAATCTGTCTTCCTTCCTGGTGTCCCCAGGGACCCCTCCTGGCCCCAGAACTTGCCAGGATCTCTAATGGGAAGGCCGTGGAGTGGCCCTTGGCCCTCTGGACTGTGTGGCTGCATTGGTAGCTTGCTTGCTCCAGGCTCCAGCCTCTGGCCTTGAGGGTTCCTGCCGCCAGTCCACCATCCTCAGTGCCTTCTTCGCAGAGCCTCCTATCACCTCACTCTCTCCCTTGGATGCCCGTTCTTTCTATTCCCCAGGTGCCTCCTTCCCAACTGTGGGGGGTTAAAAGGAGCCCCACTGCTGCTACCTGGGGGATGGGGCACCTGGGTCAAAGCAAAGGACAGGGGCTTCTGAGGGAGAGCCCCATCCGGATTCCAGCATCAGCCCTGGTTCCAACCTTGGTGCTGCCGGTTGTTGCTTCACTTCAGGCACTACTCTTCCCTCCTCTGCAGCTGCACGAAGGCGCCATCTAGTGTCGAGCACTCGTGTGGACAGCCTAGGAATGCCCATTGTGCTCTCCTTTTATCCTCCAAGAGGAAGTGGGAAGGAAGGAGGGTCCTGGGACTGCTCAACTGTCTCCCCTTCTGCTGAGCTTATGTTGCAGCTCCCCCCTGGAACTTAGCCATACTGTGTGACCTGCCTCTGAACCCTGAATGCGTGGGGGCACTGCTCTCCTCATGGTGGCCTTGCTTGGTCCACCCTGTCCCTGCTTCTTTTCACAGCATTACCCTTCCATTCTGGGCCCCACTGAATCTCTGTCTGGAGGGAGCCCCATGAGAGGTGGGTGAAATTGGATGACTGCTTTCCCAGAGGTCTGAGCAAGACCATCCCCGGTCAGTCTTGTGCCTCCCCTCCACCACAGACGGGGGCTGCAGCCCAAGTCCTCTCCCTCCACAGCCGCTCTCTGCAGGTGGGGAGGAGCCAGGGCCCAGCTTTAGCTTTAGCTGGACTGCGGGTCACCTGCCAGCAGGGAGGGTTTGGTTCTCAGTTCCTCATAGTGGGTTCCCTTGGGCCAGGCCCTCAACTTTTTGCATGTGCCACCTTCAGTGGGAACTACGCCCAAAGAGACCACTCTGGGCCACATCACCTGTGCCTTGTACACCTGCTCCTCTGTCTCCAGTGCTCCTTGCACGAGGCAGTGGCAAGCCCAAGTCCTCTGTCCTCAGAATTCCCCCCACTTCCCCAGGTGCCTCTGGGGATTTATTTCCCCTTGGCCAGGATGCACCTGGTCCGAGAGTAGGACCAAGGAAGTTTGGAGACTTGGGCCTTTGTGACGCCTTGGACTGTGGATGGAGAATGTGCAGTTATTTATTTTGTGTACTCAGTCTGTAAAGGTATCCTCTGTACTCAATAAACAGGCTGCCTTCCCCAGGGAAAGCTGCCACTTCATTCTGACAGCCCAGCCTCCTTGCTGGGGACCAAGGGGTTGCCCAGGAGGTGGGGATGGGGAGCTCAGCCCAGACGCAGCTAGTCTAGCAGGTTCTTGACTCCAGCATGTGTTGGGCCAGAGGACAGAGTTCACTTGGGGAGTGGGACCTCCAAAAGCCTCTCCTTTTTCCTGAACCAGGAAGACAGAATAGACAGCAGGACTGAGAGTATTTATTGGGCCCCAGCGGAGCCTGTGGTGGGCTCAGTTGTAGGCTGTGGCCTGATTGACCCAGGTACTGAACCTGCTGAAGGAGTGTACATGGCAGGCGTGAGCACACTGCAGTCACTGGTGCCCCAGGAGACCGTATCAGTAAGCACCCACGTGTTCCCCTTCTGGCAGACAAGCAGGCCTCCAGAGTCACCCTGGCGGAAGGAGAGGGAAGTCTGCATGGGGGTGGGAGTACCACAGGAAAGCGCTGAGGACAGGACGGGGCCAGCGCTCACCTGGCGCAAGGAGGCCCCTGCACAGATCGTGGAGCTGTTGAGCATGAGCCCTGGTACTGCTGGCACCGTCTCTCGGTGAGCAGGGCAGAGCCGGCTGCCTCAGGTGTGCCCGAGTCACACTGCCTGTGGGCCGGGTGGGGCTGCTTATGACCCACATGGCTTGCCCCTACCCTTCCCTTCCACCCAGATCTTTGACCCAGGTTTCTACCCACACCACTGAGGCACCCAGCCATGTGAGGCCTTCAGGCAGTGCCTCATGTGAGGAAGCCAGGAAAACTGGTGAGATGCACATTGTGTACTGGGCTGGGGAGGCGAGTGTCAGTAATATGAGATCATTGTTCATGGTGGTGGGATTCCAGGAAGGGTGCCTGTGGAGTCAGGAAGGGGCCGTGCAGGATGGGCGTGGGCACAGGCCCCCAGGGTGATGGGTGCCAGGGTTTAGACCAGGGCATCCTGTGAGTTCCTCACCCCTAGGGCCTACACACCTACACTGCCCACCCTTCCTTTCCCGTCTGCAGCCCAGGCACTCACCACGAGATGGACAGACCCGCAAAGGCTCAGCGCCAGATGCTCGGTCGTACTCATCCAGGATGACAAAGTGGCAGCCAGGGCTGCAGTGAGAGTGGGGCTGGGCAGCCAGAGGGAGGGCAGAGTGACAAGAGAGGGGCCTCCAGAGCAAGGTGGTGGGGAGGTGGGGCAGGGAGAGGGGAAGCACTCCCACACATTGCAGTGGACAGCCGTGACCGCCCAGGACTGGCCGATGACACACCCACCACAGAAGCAGAACCCTTTGCTCTCCTGGGGTCAGGGGTTAGCGGTGGGGGGGGCCCAGGCTAAACCCAGGCATGAAACACCTAAGATCCTGCCCCAACGCCAGGGTCCTGTACCTATGGGGACACCTCCCAGGGCCAGGGGCCCAGCACTGCCTTCTTCCCACTGACAGTCCTCTGGCTGAAGTGCAGCGCCGGTTTAATGGCAAGAATGCCACAGCCTGGCCATTGGACTGGAAAGGACCTGCTTCCCGCATCCCAGCCCACTTCTCTCCTCCTGGGTGCCTTCAGGCTGTGTCTCCAAAGGGGTTCAGATCAAGAGGGCTCTTACCACTGCTCCTTCTCTCATGAGCACCTCTGGGTCTCAATCTCACCTGCCCCATCCAACCAGTCCCGACATCCTGTCCATTCTCCCACCTCTCTCCATCCTACTCACACCAGGTCTACTCCACCTCCCATCTCAGGCCATTCTTCCCCCTGACCCAGGTATATGTTGTCCCCTTCCTAACCCCTCCACTCACTCCAGACCTTAGCAGTCTGGACACCACATACAGCCAGATGGCTCTTAAACTACACATCCACCTTTTGCTTCAAAGCTTCCTAAACTCGTCCCTGCTCCTGGACCCAGCCCAAGCTCCCATCCCATTTAGGAGACTGGCCCCTGCCCACTTCTTGCTTTCTCCCAGCCCTGCCACATCCTTTTTCCTTTGCCCACTCTATCTACCTGCTTGCCTTACAGCCACCCCAGCCCCTTCTCTGAGACCCTGAGCAGGAAGCCTGGGCTGGTATTGTGTTGCCCTAAGGCTGTTCAGTCAGGGCTGGGCCAGGCCCACTCAACGCAGGAGGAGCCAAGGAGGACGAGGCTAAGGGTCAGTCTGAGCAGCAACACTACAGCAGACATGAGGCTGAGAACTGGGCCTGGCTTTATGGGTCTCCTTGTCCTTGCACCAAAGTCCCAGGAGTGAAGCCAAGTAGCTCCTTCCCATGCTGTCAGCAGGAGGGTTCTGTGTCAGAGCTCTCCACCCAGGCCTTATCAGATAGAGCCCAGGTGTGAGGCTCTCACCTCCTCCATCCCCCAAATCCTGTCCTGATTGGCTCCTCACCTCACATCCCAAGTGTTGAGCACCAGGTACCAGGGACTTGTGCTTTGCCTTAATGGCGACCACTTGGCTGGTATCAGGGAAGTCTCCCATAGCTGTCAGGAGTGCCAGACCCAGAGAAATCTGCTTAGCACTCAGGGGTGTTCCTGACTGGTAGAGGGAATATCTGCCTGTACCAGCTCTACTGTGGAGAGCCAGGGCCAGTGGCCAGGACAGGGCAAATCCTAACACATCTTCTCAGAGATTCCTTATCAACTTGGAACAGAAGTCATGGTTTGCTCAGGGAGGTGATGACTCTCCTGCCACATGGTATGCGTGGACCCAAAGCTTCACCTGTCTGGTTCCAGAGCTCGCACTGTTCATGATGATGCCTAGGAAGGGTCTTGTGCACAGGAGGGCAAGGTATGAGCTCTCGGTGACTGACCGACCCTGGATGGAGGTCAGGGGTAGAAGGGTGACAGCCATCAAATCTGCCAGCGTCCAGCCCTTGGGGTTCCCATGGACAAGCCCTGGTATCTACAGCCCATTCACTGAAGAGCTCCAAGCTAACCCTGAACTGAGGGGAGAGAAGACACCCCTGTGTGCAGAGTTGCAATGGGTAAGTTGGTTTGCCTCCTTTTAGGAGTATGAGCACTGAGGCTGGTTCAAGAACACATCAGTCAAAACAACAAGATGAAAAAAAAAAAGTAATTGTTGACTGGAGAGGATAGATAGGTAATAAAGCAAATATAACAACATACTAATTGTAAAGTCTGTGGTGGGTATATAGGTGTTCAGTGTGGAATTTTTTTTTTTAACCCAAACACACTGATAGTTTTCAGGAAGAAGCTTTTTTTTTTTTTTAATATATTTATATATTTATTTTTGTCTGTGCTGGAGCTTCGTTGCTATGCAGGCTTTTCTCTGGTTGTGGTCAAGGGCTACTCTTCGTTGCAATGCACAGGCTTCTTGTGGCAGTGGCTCCTCTTGTGGAGCACAGGCTGGAGGACACATGGACTTCAGTAGTTGCAGCATGTGGGCTTGATTGTTGAGCTTTCCCGGCTCACGAGCACAGGCTCAGTAGTTGTGGCCCATGCTCCTCAGTATGTGGGATCTTCCTGAACCAGGTAGCAAACCCGTCTCCCGCATTGGCAGGCAGTTTCTTTACCACTGAGCCACCAGGGAAGCCCCCAGTGTGCAATTTTTTCAGTTTTTATGTTTATAAAAATAAAAACCTTCATAATAAAACACTGAGGGAAAAAGCACAATCAGAGACCTAGGGATGTCCAGCCTGGAATAGGCTCTCCCCAGGGACTGGGCAGATTCTAGCAGTTCCAAAGCTCCAGGGGAATTCAGCCATTCTCTCCCAGGGCAGGATGCTCCCACCAGCACCTAGCACCTGGGTGCTCGGCAAAAGTCTGCTGGATAAATGTGTCATGTCATCTCTTCCCACGTGAGCCCTGTGACCCCTGGCAGTCAGAAAACAAGAGTCAGTCCCCCCAGTCATAGCCCAACAAGTGCAAGCAGAAGCTCAGCGTCGTGTTAGTACCTCAGGTGTCAGAGGGGTTCCACAGATAAAGGTGTTGTAGGAGTATGCTTGTGAGAACTTACCTTGGAATCAGGAAGCAGCTCCTCTATCGGCATTTTAGCCATAGTGGGGCAATGTTGGGTGGGGTGTGGGGGGCGTGGTCTGACTGGGAGCTGTGGGCTTTGTCCTTGATCACTGATGAGGCAAGTAAAGGCTCTAGGTGGGGGCAGTACATAGAGCCCTTTGGGTTGTACAATGGTCTCCAGTGGACCAGAGGGCAAGAGCCAGGCATGGGAGTGGTAGGGGTAGCCTCCATGGTATGGAGAGGGGGCTTTCCACCTTGAGCCTGCAATGGCTTGTCAGGGCTGGGGTTCTAAAGGGGTAGATGACTAAGATGGTGAGTGAATGGTGCCCCTTGGGCCAGACTGCAGCCATGGGAAGGAATAGCCTTTGCAGGGACACCTTAGCCACAGAGCCCTGCTGGCTGCTTTTTCCCCCCCACCCAAGAAAGACAGTCATCTGCTGAGATAGGTGTTTGTGTTTTCTGGGTTTATTCCTCCTTCTTCCAAGCTCAGCCTCAGCTTACTTCACTCCACATCCATGGCCTGCACAGTTTCCTCCACCACCTCCAGGGTCAGCGGCACCACTGTCTGGGACAGGACAGATGTGGTCCCAGGGGCAAAGCGGTACTGGCTGGACCTGGGAAGAAGCAGGGATGACCCCTCAAAAGGGGCCCATCAAGTGTCCGGTCCCCAATAGCCCTGTCTTCCCGCTACCACCCCATCCATCCTCCCCTGGGATTCCTCCACCCCGGGTGCTCCTACCTCTCTATAGGCTTTGTGGGAGAGCTCAGGGCTTGCAGCATCTTGGCGCCGGCCGCAGTGATCACACATGCATCCACATTGCCCCCAGAGC
>SJYQ01104349.1:0-27842 GCA_006410935.1 Redunca redunca | reverse complement strand
TTCTCCCGGCAATCTTGATTCCAGCTTGTGCTTCTTCCAGCCCAGCGTTTCTCATGATGTACTCTGCGTATAAGTTAAATAAGCAGGGTGACAATATATAGCCTTGACGTACTCCTTTTCCTATTTGGAACCAGTCTGTTGTTCCATGTCCAGTTCTAACTGTTGCTTCCTGACCTGCACACAGGTTTCTCAGTGCCCACCTTACTTGAACTAAATTCAGTTGAAGTGTTGAAAACATGGAGCTTTTGAAGCAAAATAGTTTGGGTTCAAATATGAACGCTGCCATTACGACCTCGAGCCTTGGTTTCTTCACCTGGAAAACAGAGGTCAGTCAGCCTCACTGAGTTACCGTGAGTATACACGAGGCTGTTCCAGTAAAGTGCTCAGCGAGTCGTCCTGCAAGTCAGAGCACTGCAGTGTGGCAGCTATTGTGAAGGTCTGTTCTATTCAGTATTTACCATCCCCCAGTCTTGGTGCTGGATTCCAGAAATCTTCGGATGAATAGTTAGGGTATAAACTCAAGAAACTCTGAAGCTACCCAGGGAAGTACTCCCATCCCTATAGCTACAGCATTTATATGAGGATTTCTTGTGTATATCATGTTATTGGAGTCTTGTCATTGGAAAGTCTTTGTAAAGCTTTGCTTAAATGGCGTGGTGTTTAAAATGACAGACCTTCTCAGGAGGATGCTGAGGAGGCCGCGAGGGTCTGAGACAGCCCGCAGGCTTTCCTTACAGGGCACCAGCTAAGCGTCTCTCCCCGCCGGCCTCACTCAGGCAGCTGCAGGGCCTCCTGTAACATCTGCACCTTCCTTTGCTGGGGTCGCTTTCTTGGGGTTAGGGAGACCCACCGACTCGGTTGTCCAGGACGAAGAGGGTACTTGGGTGGAAGGACTTACATTTCACAAACCAGAATAGTCCCGGGGAACCTGGGGCCAGGTGGTCACCCTGCTTCGGGTCCTGTCCTTGTTCCGTGATCGTCGTCTGCATCCTGAAGCAGGCTTTGTAGGTCTTTCACGTTGTTAGAGACATGGCCGTCGGAAGGGAGTGGGCTGGAGAGAACCGGACAGGGGAAGGATGGAGAAAGCTGCGTGGCTGGTCAGCCTCTTTATCCAGGAGTCTGCTCTTTGGATGGAATCTTATTAGCATTAGTATTACTTTAAAGAAGAGAGCGCTCTAATAAAGCCACGAAAGCTGGACAGTGTAAACTGTAAAGTTAATGGAATCTTTGAAAAGCTCCCCCTGGACAGTGGTGTTTGCTGTGCCCAGTAGGGCTGTGGCCCAGAGCTTGGTACATAGTCAACGTTCAATAAATACTTGTTGAAGGAATGCTGCAATCAATGTAATCTTCAGAAACAGCTTTGAGAGCTGGGTTCCAATTCAGGCTGGATTTGAGGCTGGGCCCTAATGCTCTGGCTTCCTTATCGCGCTGATATTCCGAGTGCATTTGTTATATCTAGGAGCTTAGGCGCCTCTCGATTTGTCTCTTTTTCTTCTTGGTGGACACGCCGGACATCGGCAGGCGAGCTGCCTTGTCTTCTGTTGCAGCGGGGATGCTTCTGGAACGTGCCGTGTGTAACCGTGATGGTGGGTGGGCTGTGATGGGGGCATTTGTGTACACAGAGCTTTCCTCCCAGCGACTGGGAGGGATCTCCTGCTGAGTCTGTTAATTCCAAGCGGGGGTTGGGAAGGGGGTCAGACCTGGCTCTGCGATCCTGGGTGGCAGTGTCCAGAGCTGGGCTTCCGTTGGCCAGTGTTCCCTCTTTCGGAATCTTCATTACTAATTTGGAAGGTGGGTTGGTGGCAACCTGACCGGGCTCTTAGATAAGCCGTAGATTTTTCTAGTCTTTAGCTGCAGCTTCAGGTGGTAATCCTTTGTTTTCTGTTTCTTCTTGAGAAGTGTTAACTGTTTATCTGGGGATGTTAGGACCTGCAACAAACTGCCAGAAACAGTAATTAGCCTGCTGGCTGCCAGGTCTGTAAATCTCAAGCGCAGAGCCCCCCAGGGCAATCGTCAGACGTTTACATCACCTTCCCATCAGCCCCCGTTTCATCATTGTGTGCACCCAGAGCTGTATTCCCTTATGTGCCTGATAAGACAGATTTCTTCATGGTTTCTTACTTCACCAAAGAAGAAGGTAAGCAGTTTATCTAGGGAAGAGGAATCTTTTGGGAAACAGAATTCATTTACTAAAATTGTGTTTATTGGAGAATCCCGCGTGCGGAGGAGCCTGGTGGGCTACAGTCCACGGGGTCGCGAAGAGTCGGACACAACTGAGCAGGCTCACTTCCACTTTCACTACGCACAAAATGCTAAATACTAGTTCAGACAGTTAGTGCTTCTTTGCAGAATCTATAGTTTACTTTTTGTTTCCCCGACAGTGGAGTCAGAGCTCTCAAAAATTAATTGTTCATACACCTTAAGTTTATATCAGAATAATAAATAAGGTCTTTGAGAATTGCATCTCAGGCCAGTCATACTTCCCTACAAGAGGTTCATTGACATACAAGGAAAAATGTCTTTACTAAGAAGTTAAAAAGAACACTTCGGATTGGACTCCAGACTGATTATACCTTGTTTGTGAAATCTGTCCATGCAGATGCCAAGCCTCTCTTTAATGTACTCCTCAGAATAGCATCCTCTCGGGGTCAGGTCCAGTCTGCAGTGGAAATGGAAGAAGATGCTGTCCAGACAATTTAGAATTCCTTGTGAATTAGGAGGGCAGTGATAATCAATTTTGAAGTCTAAGCGTGATTCAGCCTCGGTCTTCAGTTGGCTCAGCTTTTGTTTTATCCCTTGTTCTTGACTGACTGCAAAAGGCGTCGCCGTGCGCTTCTGTTTCCACTTTTCGTGAACGTGGGCGGCGCCGACTTCGCCAGGGCCCTAGGTGCCTCCCCTCACCGCGCGAGGAAGCGGCTCTGCATGGGCTGACTCTCCTCCGGCTTCTGCAGCCTGCTTCCTTCCCAGTTTAACTTCTCTTCGGAGATTCTGACTTGAAAAGAAGCAGATATCTTCCTTTTCTGCGGCTTTTTAGTGCTAGGTGACTAGTGCCGTTCAGTATCATCTGTGGTACAATTAGATACACTTTGTTTTCCCAGAGCTGGTTGCAGAGAAAAATAAGAGTTAGAGACAACAGCTTGAGGGAGGAAGAACGTGAGTGGAAAGAACAATGAGGGTGAATGATTGTGCTGGACTGTGGTATTCTTAAAATTTTAATTTTAGCTTTAAAAATAAGAGCCACCATTGTTTACATGGTGGTACTGGTTTGTGATTAATAGTATCTTGCCCAAGCAAATTGAAGTTGCTGTTAATAATATGCAGAACAACATGAAAATCCATCAGGTGCTTTTCTTCCGAAGCTCGGTTGGATTCTACAATGTATTTTATGACAACTGAAAGACAGTTTTGGTGGGGGGAGGAGATGGCTACGGTAGATGTGTTTATTATGTTTCAGGTGAAGTGCTAAGAGTTTTAAGCATATTATTTGGGAGGGAAGTTTCCTAAGATTCTGGAAACTTGTGTAACTTCTTCAAGGCCACACAGTGAATTTACGCCAGAGCCGGGATATGAACCCGGGGAGACTGCTGGGGAGCTGGGAGCCACTTCGCAACTGGGATTAAAGATGGGAAGAAGTAACGCTTTTCTGTTTTAACCCAACAGGCTCAGTGCAGTGTGATTTAGGAGGAGACCTGCCTTCTGCCCTGCCCTGTCCTTGGGAACAAGGATGGACGCGTTTGGTCAGCCATCTGCCTGAGTCAGGGGCATGCTGGCTTGGAAGCAGCGTGGTTTGGGGGACTCCCCGACAGGTCCTGTTGGGAAATTTGCAGTGAGGTTTCCAGCTATTACCTGACTTTACCCTGTGCTAACAAGTTCCTATGGAGTCTGACAGTGGGAAGTGTTTCTCTAAAGACCACTTGACTGACAGCCAATGTATGTGGCTGGGAACTTGAGACTTTCATGAATACATTGCTAAAAAGCATTGAACAAACAGGCATTTTTTACTCACCTTCCTCTCCTAGTTCTTATTTTCCCCCCAAACAAAAAGGGAGTAAATCGCATCCTTTCAGACTGGCACCCTTTGTTTTTGCAGTTCCTTTTTTCCTGGAACCACTTTTTTTGTCCACCCCTCCCTGCCAATAAAAACACAGCTTTCTAATGGAAAACCATGAGTATACGCTTCCTTCAAGACATCTTTCCTGTTCCATTTGCCCTATGGATTCTCTTCCAACTCTCTCCAGCAAAATTGGATTTTCCTTCCATTTTTCCCCTTAAATCCCACTTATCCCCATATCTGATAGTTCTACATATGCTTGCCTCACCCGCTCCACTGTGAATTCTTTGACTGCAGGACTTTGTCTTGTTTAGGGGCTTGGGTAGGTGAATGGAGGAGCCAACGGGCAGTGGATGAACAGACTATATGTGGATTTGCTGGGACTGGTGAGAGTGTGTGGTAGTGGGAAGTGGTGAGGGATCCAAGCACTGATGTGTGTGTGGTTCTGGCGACTGGCTCAATGCTTACCAAAACCTCAGCATTATTGCCGTTTGGGGCTGGTTAACTCTCTGTTGTGGGGAGACCGTCCTGTGCCCTGGGGGACGCATCCCTGGACTCTGCCCACTAGGTGCCTGTTGCCCAGTTATGGCAACCAAGGACGTCTCCAGATGTTGCCACGTGCCCCTTGAGAGTCAGAGTTGCCCCAGCTGACACCGCGGTCCTGGGTTACTTTCCACATCGAGGTGGGGCCACATGACCGGTTCTCACCAAGAGGATGTGTGTGGGAGTTAGAGGCGTCGAGAGGTGGGGTGTTCCTGCCCATCGGCTCTCTTCCTGGCCTGCTGGCCAGCTGCACAGGGGTTGGGGAGAACTGGGAAGCCCTGGGCTGCGGGGGCGTCACAGGGGGAAGGAGCCTGGGTCCTGAATGACCGTGTGGAGCAGAGCCTCGCATGCCAGGCTGCACTGGGCTGCAGTGCGAAGATGTTAAACCCCATGGCATTAGCCAGGGAGGCCTGGGGGCACATGTGTTGGCAGTCAGCCTACCTTCCCTGGGGAATTTCCCCGGTGGCTCAATTCAGGAGCCGCGGGTTCAGTCTCTAGGTCAGGAAGATCCCCCAGAGAAGGAAGTGGGAGACCGCTTCAGAATCCTCACCTGGGAAGGCCCATGGCCAGAGGAGCCGTGTGGGCTGCAGTGGTGGGGTGGAAAGAGTCGGACAGGCTTAGTGACTAAACAGCCGTACCCGCTGCCTCCCTAACCTCCCCTGACGCTTGGGATTGTGCTGGGGCAGCCGGCCAGTATTCCAGGCAGTGAGTAAAAACAGACATTCTAACTGCGGACAATGAGAGTTTATTTGTTTGTTCTTGTGTAGGTAACATCAGTCTTACTGCTAAAATTCTTTTGCTTTCTAAAATTTGTCAGAAAATAAGAGGGTGATAAACGTGGATTTATTATTCCACCAGTCTAATAATTCTGACCTGTGAATAACAAGCAGCCCTGAGCTATAAATATTTTCAGTAAAAAGTAATAAAACATCAGATGTCCCAGCAGTTCTCATTTCCCCAGGTTGGAGTATGTGTCTGCAACACAAGTTCAAGTTCAAATATTTGTGGCAGTTCACGTTTGCTGCATCTTCCTGTTGGGGGATGACAGGTGTTGTGCCCTGCAGGGACAGCTGCTCCCCACACCGTTAGTGAGTGAATCGCTATGTGGTGCGATGGGCTTTGAGAGTGGACTCACACACGCTCCTGTGCTGCTCGATGCAGTGGAGTCCTGTTCTTCAAAAAGCTGAGCCCAAAGGCTCGCTCATCAGACCAGAGCCAGCGCCTCGCACTGGTTTCCTCCGCCGCTGATTGTATTTGTGGCGTGTCTACGTCGAGCCGCTGTCTGGAATGCGTAAGTCAGACGGTTTCCTTTGGCACTCGTCTGGATGACGACGGCGGGCTTGTTTGCAGGAGACAATGGCGGATTGTGGGTGCGCCCTTCGTTGGCTGAAGCCTTTGTGTTGGAGTCAGTGGTCTCCGTGCCTGCCCTGTTTGCACAGCGTTCAGTCCACTGTACAAAGAGCCACCCCCGGTGGGCGCCACCTTTCTCTCAGACACTCCCGCTCAGCAGATAGAGCAGATTTGGCTTGTTGACTTTAAGACGGTAAAGTCTCTCTTTTTTCCAGAAGAAATCCTGCTAGGCATCTTAAGTACCAAATATTTTTGATTCTTCTGTTTTTCATCCCATATAAAACATTTTCACAATAATAAGAATCAGTTCAGTTCAGTTCAGTTCAGTCGCTCAGTCGTGTCTGACTCTTTGCGACCCCATGAATCGCAGCACGCCAGGCCTCCCTGTCCATCACCATCTCCCGGAGTTCACTCAGACTCACGCCCATCGAGTCTGTGATGCCATCCAGCCATCTCATCCTCTGTCGTCCCCTTCTCCTCCTGCCCCCAGTCCCTCCCAGCATCAGAGTCTTTTCCAATGAGTCAACTCTTCTCATGAGGTGGCCAATGTACTGGAGTTTCAGCTTCAGCATCATTCCTTCCAAAGTAATCCCAGGGTTGATCTTCAGAATGGACTGGTTGGATCTCCTTGCAGTCCAAGGGACTCTCCAGAGTCTTCTCCCACAGTTCAACACCACAGTTCAAACGCATCAATTCTTCGGCGCTCAGCCTTCTTCACAGTCCAACTCTCACATCCATACATGACCACGGGAAAAACCATAGCCTTGACTAGACGGCCCTTAGTCGGCAAAGTAATGTCTCTGCTTTTGAATGTGCTGTCTAGGTTGGTCATAACTTTTCTTCCAAGGAGTAAGCGTCTTTTAATTTCATGGCTGCAGTCACCATCTGCAGTGATTTTGGAGCCCAAAAAAATAAAGTCTGACACTGTTTCTACCGTTTCCCCATCTATTTCCCATGAAGTGATGGGACCAGATGCCACGATCTTCGTTTTCTGAATGTTGAGCTTTAAGCCAACTTTTTCGCTCTCCTCTTTCACCTTCATCAAGAGGCTTTTTAGCTCCTCTTCACTTTCTGCCATAAGGGTGGTGTCATCTGCATATCTGAGGTTCTTGATATTTCTCCCAGCAATCTTGATTCCAGCTTGTGCTTCTTCCAGCCCAGCGTTTCTCATAACAAGCAGGGTGACAGTATGCAGCCCTGGCGTCCCCCTTTTCCTGTCTGGAGCCGGTCTGTTGGCTGATACAGTATTTTGGTCATCTGATGCCAACAGATGACTCATTGGAAAAGTCGCTGGTGCTAGGAAAGACTGAGGGCAGGGGAAGAGGGTCCAGAGGATGAGATGGCTGGAC
Organism: Redunca redunca; assembly: GCA_006410935.1. Classification (NCBI taxonomy): domain Eukaryota; kingdom Metazoa; phylum Chordata; class Mammalia; order Artiodactyla; family Bovidae; genus Redunca; species Redunca redunca. The sequence goes on along the minus strand of SJYQ01104349.1, from coordinate 20,549 downwards.
GGCATCACCGCTGCAGTGAGCATGAACTCAGGCAAACTCCGGGAGATGGTGAGGGACAGGGAGGCCTGGTGCGCTGCAGGCCATGGGGTCTCAAGGAGCTGGACACGACTGGGCGACTGAGCAACAAGCACTCACTCTGTGCTGGGCTCTCACGTGCTTTGCAGACAGAATGTGTGTCGTTACTACAGTAGTCTTGGGGGAAGCTGCTGTTAATGTCTCTAATTTGATTTCTCCATTTTCAAGAAATTGGGGCTCAGAAAGGCTAAGTGATTTGCCCAAGGTCACAAGACGAGTCAGTGCCAGAGCTGAGATTAGAACCCGGCCGTCAGTGGCTCCAGGGCCTATGCTAGACGCTGCGGCATGCTGCTGCAGATTTTCCGTTCTGTTAAGATGACTCACTTTCTCTGAGATGTCCTGTATTTTTATGACTTCAACTAACATCTGTATATGATAATTAAAAAGAGTTATTGATGTTATTGCATTATTTTTTGCATGGGTTGGGCATCGTTTCCTTGCTAAGCCGTCAGCTGATGGTCTTGTGTCTTCCATAACTCTCGGCACAAACGCTTCCTTGTAGGAAAGTGCTAAATTAGTGCACTGTTTTGATTACTTTCGTATAGGAGGTGGCGCTTCCCTGAGGCTCCGACAGGAAAGAACCCACCCGCCAACGAAGGAGACATAAGAGACACAGGTTCGATTCCTGGGTTGGGAAGGCCCCTGGAGAAGGAAGTGGCAGCCCCCTCCAGTCTTCTTGCCTGGAGCATCCTACGGACAGAGGAGCCTGGTGGGCTTCAGTCCCTAGGGTCACAGAGTCGGACACACTGGGTGGCTAAGACACACACATGGGAGGCCACCTCTGTAGGAGGAAGAGCAATGTGTGTGCACGGGACTCAGATGCCGGGTGGTAACTGGATGAAGTGGCTTGGAATCCAGAGGGGGACAGGTGGCTTCCTGCCAGAGGATGGCTTCCTGGAAGAAGTGGCATTTAACGATCCCTGGGAAGGGGGGTAGTCGTCTGGACAGGCGGGCAGGTGCAGTGGAATTCTGCAGCAACAAGGGGTAAGGGAGGGTGGATCTTCTCTTCTGCACAACAAAAGATGCTTTCTGACTGAAGTGTGGAGTAAGCAGGACTTGTAGCGGGAGGATTAGAATGGTTGGTGGAGGGGGGCTTTGGGATTTATTTGGCAGGAAGCCACTGATGACGTGGAGGCTGGGGAGGACCAGGTGTGGAGCTGTGCTCTCAGAAGCTTAATCTGGCTGTGGTGAGTGTGGATCGGGGGGGAAGACAAAGGTGGGGAGGCCAGTGGGGGCCAGAGCAGAGATGGGGCGATGGACTCCCGGGGAGGGGCCGCAGGAGTGGGAGGGACGGGTGAACACGGCAGGCGTTCCAGAGCCAGAATCAGTAGCATTTCGGAGACCGGTTGAGTGAGGGGTGAGAGGGAGACAGGTCTTCAAGTTTGAGGTCCTGGGTGAAGAAGGGCGGTAACAAATGTAAAACTGCAGGGGAAGGACCGACGTGGGAGACATCAAGAGTCCACTGTGGAAACTTAGCAGCGAGGTCAGAGCTGCGGCTTGGAGGGTAACCCACATCCACATGGTCATTACGAGTCTGAGGTTGAGCCGTGTCGCCAGTGGGAGAGAGACCCTCTCGAGGGCTGGCTGTGAGAGGACAGAGGTCAAAAGAATGGTGGGAACAAGGGAAATGTTGCCTGGAGCAGAGGGTGCTTGCATGTGTTGAAAACGGAAAGCGGTTTGTGACTCCATGGTAGCGCTTCCCCGGTGGTCAGCGGCAAGGCAGCCAGTGCGATGCAGGGCTCCAGGCCGCCACAGCTTGGTTTCTATTTGTGACTCCCAGACTGGCTACGATTTCTTCTCGATTTGAGATGTTTTACAGACTGTGCCTGAGGACTGCTGTCTGTGGGACCCTGCCTGGAATACGGGGAACCTGGCTGGAAGACCCTTTCCTCAACTGAGCCGGGTCGCTCTGGCCCGCGTGCATGGCTCTCTGTGACCCCATGGACTGTAGCCCACCAGGTTTCTGTCCGTGGGATTGTCTAGGCAGGAATCCTGGAGTGGGTGGCCATTTCTTACTCCAGGGCGTCTTTCCAACCCAAGGATCCTGCGTTGGCAGGCGGACTCTTTACCACTGCACCAGGTGGGAAACTCACCAACCCCTGGCTTGGGGCCAGCCAGCCTGCTTGCTCTTGTATTCAGTTCTGTCCTTCTATCTATTCTTCTGGGCTTCCCAGGTGGCAGTAGTGGTAAAGAACCCACCTGCCAAGGCAGGAGATGCCAGAGACGCGGGTTTGACTCCTGGATGGGGGAGATCCTCTGGAGAAGGAAATGACAACCCACTCCAGTATTCTTACCTGGGAAATCCCATGAACAGAGGAGCCTGGTGGGCTGCCGTCCATGGGGCCACGAGGAGTCAGATGCAGCTGCGCACACACACTTTCTGTTCCTCTGTTCTACCTCATCCTGTCATTCAAAGCATAACTCTTCCTTCAGATCCCTGCTCAGACCCCTCAGATCCCAGTTGTTATTCCAGTGTGTGTGCCAGTCCCGGCTGACTCCTTGCGACCCCGTGGACGATAGCTCTCCAGGCTCTTCCATCCATGGGATTCTCCAGGCAAGAGCACTGGAGTGAGTTGCCATTTCCTTCTCCAGGGGATCTTCCCAATCCAGAGACTGAACTCGTGTCTCTTGCCTCTCTTGCATTGGCAGGGGGGTTCTTTGCATCCCTTGGAAGCCTTGATAATGGCCCCTAAAAATGACCTTTACTGCCTTCTATGTGTGGCAGACCTTAGTGTAGGTCTTGGGCATGGCCAGCTGCGGTCCAAAGGTGGGTGTGGCTCTCTGAGGCCTGGGTCCACCTTATTCTTCTTTGCATTCTGATGACCTAACTTATTATTTTTTTGACCAGTAAACACGAGTGTGAACTGTTATGCCTGAAGGCAATGCTACCCCACTCCAGCACTCTTGCCTGGAAAATCCCATGGACGGAGGAGCCTGCTGGGCCCCAGTCCCTGGGGTCACAAAGAGTCGGACACGACTGAGCGACTTCACTTTCACGCATTGGAGAAGGAAATGGCAACCCACTCCAGTGTTCTTGCCTGGAGAATCCCAGGGACGGGGGAGCCTGGTGGGTGCCACATGAGGTTGTGCTCTATGGGGTTGCACAGAGTCAGACACGACTGAAGCGCCTCAGCAGCAGCAGCAGCTCCTTAGGGAGCAGAGCTCCACTCTCTTGTATTTCCCGTGCCCTTTTGGATATCTTCATGGATTCTGGTAGACCAAAGGCAGTGTTCTCAGAAAGTCTCCTCTCTGGGGACACGGCGTCTTGACAGCTGAATCCTTGTCTGCACTCAGAAGTGTAATATGTTAGTCCCTACCTTTGACTTCGTTTATACTTGTCTACTATTGGAAAGACATAGGGACTATCTTGACAGATTCTTCTCTTGATGTGGTGGTAGGTTGTGGCTGCAAGGACAGTCTCAGGGCACATTGCCACGAGCTTTTTGCTCAACCCAGGGGTTTTCGCTTTGGGTTTAAGCTAAGATGTGGAGTTAGGTTTTCCGGGAACAAAATATACTCAGAGCCCAAGTGGGTGCAAATAGTAGGGGAAGCATGAAGTTCATTTTTATGTTTTTCTAAAATGAACTTAATCAGACAAAATTCACTTAGTATGGGATGAAAAATGGTTGTGGATAAACAGAATGAAACTATGCTCATTAAGATAGATTAGGAAAATACTTTGGGGAGTAAAGCAGCTTTAATTTTCCTTTCCTGAGGTTTGTTTACTAATAGAATCTTGGCTCCATCAGCCTCAAAAAACTCCTAGCAGGTAGTACTGATTACCTGGAATCTGCTGGTCTGGGCCCTGGCCTATTTCATTTTCTCAGAAAACAAGCCCACTTTCTCTGGGTTATGGAAAAAGAACTTTTACTCCTTCAGAGAATGTTCAGTGGGCTGATGATCATAACTAACTTGTGAATAGTGAGAGCTTAGTATGTTGGAAGAGAAAGAAGCAAGTGAGGGCGTTGGCCGCAGTGCTGAAGAGGTAAGGGCCTGCCCGTCTTTAAGTATGGAGACTGCAAAATTTGGGGTAAAGTAGTAAATATTTTTGAATTGGATTTGTACTCTGATAAGTGAAAAAATTGCTACTATGTGCTTCAGTTAAATCCAGTCTCTCAGTTGTGTCCAACTCTTTGCAACCCCATGGACTGCAGCACACAAGGCCTCCCTGACCATCACCACCCCCTGGAGCTCACTCAAACTCATGTCCATCAAGTCAGTGATGCCATCCAACCATCTCATCCTCTCTTGTCCCCTTCTCCTGTCGCCTTCAGTCTTTCCCAGCATCAGGGTCTTTTCCAGTTAGTCAGTTCTTCGCATCAGGTGGCCAGAGTATTGGAGTTTCAGCATCAGCATCAGTCCTTCCAATGAATATTCAGGACTGATTTCCTTTAGGATGGACTGGTTGGATCTCCTTGCAGTCCAAGGGACTCTCTAGAGTCTTCTCCAATACCACAGTTCAAAAGCATCAGTTCTTCGGTGCTCAGCTTTCTTTATGGTCCAACTCTCACATCCATACATGCCACTGGAAAAACCATAGCCTTGACTAGATGGACCTTTGTTGGCAAAGTAATCTCTCTGCTTTTTAATATGTTGTCTAGTTTGGTGATAGTTTTTCTTTCAAGGAGTAAGCATCTTTTAATTTTATGGTTGCAATCACTATCTGCAGTGCTTTTGGAGCCCAGAAAAATAAAGTCAGCTACAGTTTCCAGTTTCCCCATCTAGTTGCCATGAAGTGATGGGACCGGATGCCATGATCTTCATTTTCTGAATGTTGAGTTTTAAGCCAACTTTTTCACTCTCCTCTTTCACTTTCATCAAGAGGCTCTTTCGTTCCTCTTCACTTTCTGCCATAAGGGTAGTGTCATCTGCATATCTGAGGTTACTGATATTTCTCCTGGCAATCTTGATTCCAGCTTGTGCTTCATCCAGCCTGGCATTTTCCATGATGTACTCTGCATAGAAGTTAAATAAGCAGGGTGACAATATACAGCCTTGACGTGTTCCTTTCCCTAATTTGGAAGCAGTCTCTTGTTTCATGTCCAGTTCTGACTCTTGCTTCTTGACCTGCAGATTTCTCAGGAGGCAGGTCAGGTGGTCTGACTATGTACTTGGCAGTCACTATCTAGTGTCTTGTGAACTCAAGTCACCCAATGTAATCCTTACAGTGATTTAGGGGCAGGTTTTGTTCCCATGTTTTGGATGACCAAACCGAGGCGCAGGGCGATCTAGCATCTCACTCAGAGCTGTGCTGTCACTGGCAGAACGGAGACTCGGTCAGCGGCAGCGGCGTGCCGGTCCACTACCATGCAGCCATCTCGAAAAGCTCTGCAGTGTCGGAAAGTACCAACAAAGAGCAACAGCTGTCGGGACCTGCTGGTGGTCTGGCGTGAAAGTCTCCAGGTTAAGACTTTGCCTTCCAGTACAGGGGGCTCAGTTCCTGGTCAGAGAGGTTAAATCCCACATGCCAAAAAACCAAACTGTGAAACAGAAGCAATATTGTATCGAATTCCATAGAAACCTGAAAAATGGTCCACATCAAAAAAAAAAATCTAAGAAAAGAAAAAATAACTGCTATCAGAAGCAGAATATACAGACAACCAGCATCTTCAGTGAACATATTACATCTGAAATGCTAAAAATCTAGTTTTCATTTCAGTTACCCTGTGCTCTGGTCAGGATAGAATTGTAATTTATCTTGTTATGATAGAATTTATCTTATTATGGCTATTTTGTTTCTATACCAGAAATTCATCCCAAGATTATAGTGCAGTGAGTAACTGCTGAGTTATGTGACAGTTGAGGATCTTGAGGTTATTTTGAGGGAAGTCTCCTCTGGTGGAATAGTCAGTGCTTTTCCGACATAGGACAAGCTAGAGAGAAAGGAGGCCTGATTATGGATTTGTAACATATGATGGAAATGAGTAGGTTTTCAGCAGTGTTTTGGCGATTAGAAGTCAGACTGCTCAGAGTTCATTCAGAAATTTTAGCCAAATGTATCAAGGTCATTAGCAATATTTTTTGGCTCTGGTATTAAGTTTTTTAAAGATAAACGTTCATTTCCAGCATGCTCCTCTATGAGTCCCCCTTCTGAATGTCGGGAGTAAGGGACACCAGCCGCTTTGCTGCCCTCCTGACCTCAAGGCCCTTTTCTGGAAGCTCTCTCATGAAAACTTTTGCCTTTTGCCACGAACACTTCACGGTGAAAGCGGCTTATGCCCTCCTGAGTGAACCGTCTCCATTTTATACTCAGGAGAGTCTGGGTCTACATGGGGTGAGTTGATAGCCTGAGGTCGCTGCGCTTCAGAGGCGGCGCGAGCCAGCCCCGTCGGATGTTCAGCCTGTGCGGCTCCGGCTGCGCTGCAGGAGTCACCCGGTGCCCGCTCCGGTCGTCCAGCCCTTGCTTCTGGCCGTCTGCCGGGCCACAGACCCCACCAGCGCACGCTCACCCCGCCGCCTGCCGGCCTAGTTTACCGTCAGAGATTCAGCCCTTGTGGTGTGGAGAGGAAGGCGTGAACTGGCTCCTGTGGACTCAGAGCCGCACCCCTGCCCTGCTCCCTGTGGTCAGCCTTGTGACCCTGGCCAGTCCGTCCGCGTCCTCATCTGGCGGGGGCGCTGCCGTGCAGGTTCATACCGATGACCCAGTGCGTGGCCCATGCAAGGTGCTGGGTGCTGTTTCCAGTGTTACGCACGTGCTAGCTCGCCCATTCTCAGAACAAGGCCAAGGGAGGAATCGGAGGCAGGCGGAGACATTTAATGATGTGTTTGAGACCGACGATCAGTATAAATTAGTTGTTTGTTCCTTTGGGGTTTTATGTCCATGAAAGTGAAAGTCGCTCAGTCATGTCCGACTCTTTGTGACCCCACAGACTATACAGTCCATGGGATTCTCCAGGCCAGAAACTGGAGTGGGCAGCCTTTCCCTTCTCCAGGGGATCTTCCCAACTCAGGGATCAAACCCAGGTCTCCAGCATTGCAGGCAGATTCTTTACCAGCCGAGCCTCAAGATCCTTTGCTAAAATGTGAGTGCCCTTGGGTAGGGTTACCCATTCACCTCCGTAAGGGTGTAGTAGCTAACCCTGTGATTCAGGCCTCTGAGAAGCGGGTGCAGGGCTTGGGGAGGAGAGCGGAGGGGTCAGACAGAGGGAAGGTGAGAAAGAGGATGCAGGGAGTAATGTGATCCGGCTGGTACAGGCTCTGCTGAGACTTGAGGGTGGGTAGTGGAGGAGTAAGGGGAGCGTCAATGCAAGGCAGATCCGGAAAGGATCCGGAAAGGTGGGGGGCGCTCAGTTCCAGCTGGGCCTCTCTGCCTGCGGTGGAGCTGGTCCCTCACTTTGGCCTGACTCGTTTCTCTCTTGGATCTGAGTAAGTGAGGCCTGCAAACCTTCTGATGGGAAGATAGGACTTTGATCCTTTCTGTTTCCTGGTTAAACTTAAAAGAAGTTGTCTTCTTTCCACATCCTTAAAAGAAAGGAGGGACGAGTGATGTCCTGAAGCAGAATCTCCAGCACGACGTTGGGGGGATGGCAGGGGCGTGAAGGGGCCGTGCCAGTGTTGAAGAAGCAGGGGCGAGGAACAGCTGGGTCGAGGGGGAGGGTGTTCTCGTCCTTGGGCAGAAGAGGCCAGAGCGGGTGAGAGCGCTTGGTGGAGACGGGCTCTGTGGGAGGCGAGCACACGCGGACGGGAAGATTTTTTAAACTGCTGTGGCTTGTGTGTGTTTGCAAGAAAAAATCCCATCCTCAGAGGCCGTGATGGTAAAGCTCGTTTAGAGTGCACAGGCCACGCCGCAGCTGCAGTGAAATCTGGCCGCTGAAGGCTTCCTGTGCTGTCTATTCTCCACCCCACCCCAGCTGTATGATCCTGAAAGCAGGGCACTTGTGTTAGCTGCGGGTCCAGTAAGGTGCTACTTCCGCATTTTCAGTTCTTTCTTTCCAGCAGAGGCTTGAGAGGGGTGGAAGGACGGGGTAGGAAGGACAGATGGCGATGCTGGACTCGAGCTGGTGAGCGTGCCCACCTTTCCCCTCCTGAGTTGAACTGAGAAGGAACAAGCCCAGCGTGTAAGTCTGTATCACGGAACACGGATGCTTGCCATGAAGCCCAGCACTGTCGTGGCTTCCTGTCCAAAGGTGCCTCTGCTTATACACTTTCTCGTTTTGTCTTTATTTCATTGTTCCTTGTATTGTTAGCAGTTTGAGAGAAGTTTCGCATTTCTGTGGATTGCCCTCATTAGAATTTTGTGGTGATGGAAATGGTTAAGACTGGAGTTCCTTGAACTAGTCCTTCCTACAAAGAAATGGAGAACTTAGGATATTCCTAGAACACACAAGCTTAACCGAGATGTTAGAATGTTCTGAAAACCTTTTCTGGGAACCTGACATGCTTATGATGGGTCGTTTTTATGAATAGTAGATGCTTTTCAATTTTTCGCTTAATCATTAAAGTAGGAACCCTAAGAAGCTCAAGAATGGGCAACTCTGCCTGCTTTTCAGTCCCTTGGGAAGAGGGTTGTGGGCCCTTGCCCTTTCTGTGGAACCGCCTGGAGCGCCTGGTCCTGGCCATCCGGCTCCGCACCCTTCCTCTGCGTAACCGCAAGGCAAGCGGACAACTTGGAAGGTGCTTCTAAAGCCCATGCTTATCCTGGTGACCTGAAGTGACCTCTCTGGATGCCCAGGGCAGTGGGTGCCCTGCAGGGTCAGCTAAGGGTGTCTGGGCTGGACTGCCTTCTGTCCTGAGGTCTCCAAGCTGACACTGAGCAGGCGTGGCTGCTCTTGAGACATTGAATAAGTGGGGAAGAGAAGAGACAAGTTAGAAAATATTTGGCAAATGCTTCTCCCTGGGAGCCACACCCCTGAACACAGCACAGATAGTTGCTGTGAACCGAGGGGAACACTTGGGTGAAGGCCGACCCCGAGGTCCGGAGCTGGCTCTGAAGACCTGTGCCGGCTGCAGGCGAGGTGGAGGGAAGCAAGACCAGCCTCGTGCGTGACCCTGCTACCGGGAGTCTCCTTGGAGCATTTCATGGAAGAGACCCCGGGGCATCCAGAAGGCCCCCCAGGGGCTCCTTAAGTTCTAAGAAGGTGAGGGAAAATGATTTTACGTAGTGTTTGTTTTAGCTAGGGCATGAGCTGAAGGTTAAATTTACATAACAATACAGTGTACTTTTGCCTGTTTTCACAGTACCTCGGAGAAATCACATGCACTGGACTTTTGCAACTATTCTGAGGGGTTGAGGAGCATTTAGGAACATTATAATTAAGCGATTACCGTGAGTTGCAATTGTTATTTTTGCTTTCTGTGTTGTCAGTGGCATCAGGGTTTATCTGAGCCAAGTTCGTGGTCAGGAATGGACACCTGAATGGTTGGGACTGGTGCTGTGGGGAGTCCAGGCTGCTTTACATCACTCACCCCTGCAGAAGGGCCGACAGAAGAGCTGTGGGGAGTGGATACAACTCCCGCCTTAAAAACGCCGACAGCTACAAACCCCTTGCTTCCAGGTATCTCTGTGCCCTCCTGCTGCTGCCAGGAAGCAACAATAAAAGCCAGTTGGAGCTGGGGATTGTTTGTCATCTCTTTGCTTTTGTAACACATGGGTGACTCTTGAGTTCCTCCTCTAAAGACTATCGCTTGCCGACTTAAAATCGGAAACAGGCTTGCTTCATAAACCCATTAGCTTGTGAGCAGACAGCTAGTGTTCTCTCCATCACGTGGCTGCCGTGTTTGAATGCTTGATGGAAAAAAAAAGCTCCCTGACAGGCAGAGCTTTGAAAAAGTGCACAAAACCCCTTGCCCGTCTCTTCCTCCCCACTCGTAAGGGTCCTGCGTCAGTTTGGCATGAGCCCCTGAGTCTGTTGCCTGCTTTGGCTTTGAATGTGTTTGTCATGGCACATTCGTCAGTTCCAAAGGTTTAGGGAGCGCCTCTCTGCGTCCCTGCTGAGGGTGCGGGGGCTGGTCACGGAAGAGCCAGAGCCGTTGCCCTGGAGACGCAGTTCGTGGATTCAAGGGGGAGACTCGCGTGTGCCCTCAGTGAGAGTGAAGGTCACTCAGTCGTGTCCGACTCTTTGTGACCCCATTGGCTGTACAGTCCATGGGATTCTCCCGGCCAGAATACTGGAGTGGGGAGCCTTTCCCTTCTCCAGGGGATCTTCCCAACCAGAGACTGAACACAGGTCTCCCGCATTGCAGGCGGATTCTTTCCCAGCTGAGCCACCAGGTAAGCCCCAGTGTCAGCAGTAAGTCGTGGAAGCAGAAAGTGGGGTGAGGGGAGAGATACCCAAGGGCGTCTCGGGGGCCCTCCTGGGAGGATAGGCGGAGAACGACAGGTGCGCGGTCTGCAGAAGCCAGAGTGTGGGGAAGATGGAGAAGCTGGAAGTGGAACCAAGCCGCCCAAGTGTCTGCAGACCTCCGCGGGCGGGCGGGCCCTACTGCCTGGTCATAAGCAGTAAGTCGGATATTCGAAGCTGAGAGTGATCAGAGAGACCACAGCGTGGGAAACTGGGCAGGAAGTATGGCGTGAATCCTGGCTCTGCCGTGTTCCTGCCCTGTAACTTGGGCAAGTGCATCAAATGTCTTTGCTGACTTGCCTTTTCCTGCAGTATGGGGACCCTGAGGGCACCTTCCCTGGATTGTCCCCAGGGTTAAGGCAGCATCATATTAAAGCTCTGGCGTGGAGGAGCACTCCCGAGGGCTGCCTGGGGTCTGACTTGCCACTGAGGACCAGCTTGCAGGGTGGGGGGAGTGAGGGGGAGATTGGAGATGGGGGATCCAGTTTTCGGGCTTTCAGGGTGGTCTGGACCGCGGTTCCCAGGGAGATGGGCCCTGTGGGACCGTGGTCTCTGAGTTCCTTCGGGAGCACGTGGTCAGGAGCACCCCTGCGTCTCCACCCTGGCCAGGGTGTGAACGCTGGTGCTGGCTGCGGGAGCAGGCCTAGGTGACACCCTAGGGGGCAGTGTAACCTGGGCTGCGGGCAGCTTTGCAAACTTCATATTATCTTGTCTTTTGGACCCCAGGGTTTGTTCCACCTCCCAGTTGTTCCAGCAGGGAGATAGGTAATTGACTCTCAGCTGGCCAGCCTTCCTTGCAAACTAAAAGAAAGCTCTCATTTTTAGAGTTTTATGCAGGTTTCTTCCAGGAGGACATGGACAGATACCACCCAGATATTTGCCTTAAATTTAGAAAGAGTTGCCTTGGAAATCCATCGGACTGTACGTCTAGACGCGAATGTGGAGAAAACTCTTTTTTCTGAGGCACCGAAGTGCTAGTCCGTCCTGAACGTCTCTGAGGCCATAGAGATGCTAGGGACTAGATTCTGCGACGAAATGGAGGCGGCTGGCAGGGGATTGTTTAGGACCTGGGTTTAGACGGTTTGCAAAACAATTCGGCAAAGTCTCTGAGGCAGTGGGGGAAAAGAGTATTGCTTTTTTGTGCTGCCAACCAGGTTTGTCACATGGATTAGTAATTTAGATAGGAACAGCCGTGAATCACCGCTCAGCGTTTCACATTTAATTTTATCCTGGAAGCAATTTCCCTTTCAAATTCTCTAGCTGTAGTTATCATTAATGAATTAAACATTATGAAACCCAGAGAACTACTAATTCATTTTGAAATAAGTAGACATTTAAATCTGAAAAAGAAACCTTAAATTTCCTTCAGTGGTGTTTAATATTTTCAAGCTGACAAGATGGGGAGCGAAGACATTTCGCAGAGGAAATGTCTCAGGGTGGTGAGTGGCAACTCCTGAGGTCTCTGCCCGACATCTTGGCCACGGGTTTGGGGGTGGGAAAGGCACGTTTTCTCGGTGACCAGTGACGGGTGTTTTCCAGAGGGGGAGGATTATAATATATGGAAGAGTCAGCTGGTTGGAGTCAGAGCTCTCCACCCAACTCTTCTCCCCAGCGCTTTGTGGCCTCACCCTTTCAGCCCTGCCGTTTCCTGGGGTCCCTGCCAGCCCGCTCCGTCCCTGCCAGCCCTGCTCTTGCTCAGATGCTTTGGGGAAGGGCCCGGTCCATCCCGCCATCACAGGTTGCTGGACACGAGTCTGCGGTCCTCCAGCCTCTCACTCCCTGAGGTCTGGCTTGCGCGGGGTGACGGTTATGGAAAGGTCCTCTGCATGCACAGACGCTTCTGAAGACGGGGAAGCCCCGAATGAGACAGAAGGCCAGGGTTCTTACGTGTTTGGGGTTTCTCCTCAAAGACACTTGACCAGTCTGGTCAGAGAGTCAGCGGATCATGTCCACAGCAACGTTATCTGAACGACTGGAAAAGATAAAGACCTACTTTTCAAGGCCAACAGATCTGATTCCCTTTGGAACTTTTGTTTGATCCCATCTTTTTTTTTTAAGATGGAATTTGGAGCTTTTTTTTTTTCTCCCCACCCCCGTGCCTTTTGCTCTGTTAACTGACCTTCTCTGCAGGATGGTCATTGCATCTGTGATCTTGTGTGAGCCTCAGTTTCCTTGTATGTAAAATGGGAGTGATAATACTTTCCCTCCTTCCCTGTTGTATGAAGATTACACCAGATCGTGGCTGTGAACATGCCCATTCGTGTCCTTCTGTGAGCATGTGAGCAAGGAAGGGACCGAGGGTCAGGATGCAGAAGGCAGGGTTTGGATTAAGTGGGAGGAATAAAACCTTCCATTTCTGCTGCTCCCACCCCTGCCCTGCTCCTTCCCCTCCTTGGCGCCTGAGTTAGATGGTCTAGGTTCTTAGGGGAAGGAAGGCTCCTTCCAGGGATGCTGGGCCTTGTCTGTCTTCCTCCAGTTCAGCCAGGTAGGCGGCCACACTGTGAAAGGTGCTCCTGGTCACAGACACGTATAACCAGGTTATATCCCAATCAACCCATCATACGTCAGAAATATCCTGGTAAAAAGTGGTTTGAATACACCCAACCTGCTGAACACCGTAGCTCAGCCTCGCCCACCTTAGACATGCTCAGAACACTTGCACGAGCCCACCGTTGGGCAAAACCATTTAACACAGAGCTATTCCCTTCTCCAGAGCATCTCCCTGACCCAGGGATGGAACCCGGGGCTCCTGCATGGCCGGCAGACGCTACCATCGGAGCCACCAGGGAGCCCCCCACAAAGCCTGTCTTGTAATAAAGTCTGACTGTCTCATGTAATTTCCTGAGTGCTGTACCGAGAGTGAAAGACGGAATGGCCGTCTGGGTACAGAGTGGCTCTTGCCCTGGTGGTCGCGCGGCTGACGTGCAGCCGTGCTCGGCGCCACTGCCTGGCGCTGCGAGAGAGGACCGGGAATTGCTCGCCTGGGGAAAGAGCAAATCCAAAATCCAAAGTCTGGTTTCTCCCAAATGCGCATTGCTTCCACCCCCTTGTAAAGGCAAACAATCCTAAATCGAACCGTCCTCAGCTGGAGACCGTCTGTATTTCCTCCTTCCTCCTTGGTGCTGCTTCTCAGTCAAGAGGTCTTTGTGAGCCCCCAGTTCGCTTCCCCTTTTGCTTCCCTTTGCTAGGGCTGTTGTAACGAAGTCACACATACTGGGTGGCTTCACACAGGAGAATCTCGTCGTCTTGCATTTCTGGGGGCTGGGAGTCCACGCTGAAGGTGTGGGCAGGGCCACGCTTCAGCTGAAACCTGTAGAGAAGGATCCTTCCTGGCCTCTTCCCGCGTCTGCCATCGCCAGCAATCTCTTCCTCTGTTGTACGGCGCCTTCTTTCCTCGCGTGTTTCTCCCTTAAACACGTCTGTGCTGTTGGATTAGGGGTCGCCCTAATGCAGTGTGACCCCGTCTTAGCTGATGATGCAGGCGGCAGCCCTGTTCCCCAGTCCAGCTGCATTCTGAGCTCCCGGGCTGTGGACGTCTCTTTTGGAGACACAGTTCCACCCAAAACACTGCCTCTCCCCCAGCAGACAGCTTGATGCTCATTCAGGCCACAGCTTCAAGCGTGTTTCAGAGGGCGGCACATGCCCCCCTGGACAGGGGTGCAGCCCCGCTTTCCGGAGCCGGGAGCCGTGATGGAGCGCCTCTAGCGACTGTCGTGGAGCCCTGGGAACATGGTCTCTGAGCGGCACGCAGCGCTTCGGAAGCAGCTTAGGGTTTGACTCAGCACCCAAACAGCCCTTTCCTGCTCTGTTACCAATTTCACTTAAGTCAACTAAGCCTGAAACCCAGAACTTAGATGGTACCAGTGGGAAGTCCAAAAGCCCTTCCAATTTTATTTGAAACACTTGGTTTTATCAGAAGTACCCAAATGGGAATTTGAGCAAATGCCTACCCTGTCCTCTGCGAGGTGGAATGAGCTCGAGACGGCTTCTGAACGGGGCACACAGGTGACTCAGACGCCGGGGAGCCCCAGCCCCCCTCAGTAATGGGCTCGTGTCCGAGGGGCATCAGAGCAGCCCACGTGGCTCAGAAAGTGCCTCCCCGACCTCTCGCACTTGGTGACTGACCCAGCGTGGGGTTTCTGCAGATAGGATTCATACGGTAAGAAGGAAGCCAGGTCAGCCTGCATCTGGTCCTGCTGTTGCCCCAGTCTTGCCAGCAGAATCTTAGCACGTTTCTTATTAAGATGGGATCCCAGGCTTCTCATCTCTGTGAAGACAGTGCGATCTGCTGCATCTCGGTGTCTGCAGGTGATTAACAGATGGCCGTGCGCAGGCCACTGGCCGGTCCCAGGTACACAGTGAGGATGATGAAGAGGACAGCCTTCACGAGCTCCGTCTCCACGAGTCAATAGACGTTAGGCTCAGACAGAGGCACTTAAGTAGGAACAAGGTCTGAAGTGCAGGGCATTGGTTGAGAAGAAGCTACTGATCTTTTCTTAGGGTCAGGCCTGGCCTGGAAGGAGTGCCTGGTGAGGGCCATGGGCGGGAGTCCACTTCCGGATAAACTGGAGGAGCTGCCGGAGGTCTGTGGGCGGGCGGTAAGGGGTGGNAGAGAAAAATCCCATTTACGTGGCAGCTGGAAATACACTTCATTTTGAATTGAAGTCAAGTCGATCAGTTGTGTCTGTCTGAGACCCCATGAACCGTAGCCTGTCAGGCTCCTCTGTCCATGGGATTCTCCAGGCAAGAGCAGTGGAGTGGGTTGCCATTTCCCTCCCCAGGGGATCTTCCCGACCCAGGGATCGAGCCCCGGTCTCCTGCATTGCAGGCAGACTCCTTACTGGCTGAGCCACGAGGGAAGCCTTTTGCCCTTTT
This sequence comes from Redunca redunca, assembly GCA_006410935.1. NCBI lineage: Eukaryota > Metazoa > Chordata > Mammalia > Artiodactyla > Bovidae > Redunca > Redunca redunca. The sequence continues at coordinate 5,319 of SJYQ01104349.1, read as the reverse complement.
ACTTCATTTTGCCTGGAGTCAGATCAGAGTATTCTGAGGCCCTGAAGTTCAGAGGCAAAGCCCAGGCAAAATATATGACAGCGTTTGATATAAAAATTATTCAGGTTTCACCATGGAAGTGAAATCGGCGAGACGCACTGGGTGGTGTCCTGGAGGAGTGTTTGAAGTAAGGGATTCGGCGATCTGGGTTCACTGTGACTCAACTTTGGGCTCACCTTTCAATATCCTTAAGTATCCTTTTTCTCGTCATCAAAATACAAGAATTTCCGTTTGTAATACACCATCTTCCGCTTCCAGTGTGGAGGGTTATCCAACGAGTCATGCACAAAACAGCCTTTGAAAACTGGCCTGTACGCTGACGGCAGAAGCTACCAGCACGGAGGCCGAAAGGTCAGATCCTTCTCTTCGATACCTGTTTCCCTGTGTCAGTTTTAATTATATTCACGGCAGAGTTTTGATTGAAAAATCCTGGGTTTTCCTCGTTTTACTACTTACTTAATTTAAAACGCTATCCTGAGCAATAGCGGCGTCTCTAGATGAGGGCGGTTCAGAGACGGGGATTGTGCAGAAGGATGTTTGTGAATAATGCTTAGGTGACACACTGTTGTGATAATTATGGCTTTTTGAAGATGAGTTTTATGGCAAGTCCTCAGTTTTCCTGCCACTTTTTTCTTCCCCTGAGCTTCCCACTTAAGCTGGTGTTTGTTCTGTGGAGCCAGCAGCTCAGGGAGCTAAGTCCTGAGACAGCTCAACAGCTCTTTCAGTCAGCTTTCTTTTTTTCTGTGGCTGCTCTTCCGGGCTCTCGAGGACAGAGGTCGCCTCCCCTCTCTGTGGAAAGTAGCAAAGTGATGCCCTTTCTCCCGTGCATCCCTGGGTCAGGGTGACCTTGAAAGCTGTGTTCAGTGGCCAGAAGGGCCCTAGTGACGATGCCCGTGTGGGATCTGAGTCCCGGGCATAACCTCCCCACCCATCCCTTCTGAGATGGTGCTTGGGAGGCTCTGAGTGCAAGAGGCAGCAGGAATGAAGGCCCTTCTGCGGGTAATCTCCCAGGGCCTCTGTGGCTTTCCCCGCAGAGGGACCTGGTGTGGATTCCACCGTGTTTGCTCACCAGCTTGCTTGTGTTCTCCAGCTTTTAGTTGTTAAGAGTCTCGGACGTCAGCTTCATTTCTTCCTTTTACTCACCAACTCAATCAGAATCTAATTTCAGATAGAAGTCAGCCAGTGAATTTTGTTAATGGATCTTTGGAAAGCTTTTACAGTTGGAATTAGAGGAGCCCTTGGAGGTCATTCATCCTAACCAGCCCTCTTCACCGTACAGATGAGAACTCTGAGATTCAGAGAAATTGAGTGGTGATGGGTCCAGGTTCTACAGTGAGTCAGTGATCGGAGTCAGGGCGAGGATGCAGGGCTCTTTAACGGCCTGGAAACACTGTGTGGTCATGTGGAGTGTGGAGTAGGGAGGCCCTGTGTGCTCAGTCGAGTCCAACTCTTTGCGACCCCACGGACTGTAGCTCGCCAGCTTCCTCTGTCCATGGAATTTTCCAGGCAAGAATACTGGAGAGGGTTGCCATTTCCTCCTCCAGGGGATCTTCCTGACACAGGGATCGAACCCGAGCTTCTCGAGTCTCCTGCTTTGGCAGGAGGATTCCCTACCTCTGCGGTTTGAATTCTTCCACATGGCCCGTACAAGCCCTGCTTTGCTGCTGTGTTACAGTTTTGGGGACAGAGACAATGAGTTCTCTTAGGAAAATCGTGTAGGTTGCTAATACTATACCAGTTGCATTCTGATGCAATGCCACATTGATTTTTTTTTCACCACTGTTTTCACATTAAATTGAACACAGACACAGGCAAGGTATAAGCTTGGCAGTGAGATTTGCTTAGCTTGTTTATTTTCTCCCATTGTTAAATTGCCGATGGTTTAACCTCAGGTTCTCTCCTCCATGATGTGTGAGTGAGAGGAGGGGATGGGAGATCCCAGGCTTCACGGTGTTAGAATATCCTGATGACCCAGCTACAGTCACACTGCACACCAGGGGACCAGCCATGAGGCTTTAAATACCACCCCCTCGGCCCTCTCTGGTGGCTTCCCTGAGAGCTCAGCTGGTAAAGAATCTGCCTGCAGTGCAGGAGACCCCGGTTTGATTCCCGGGTCAGGAAGATCCCCTGGAGAAAGGAAAGGCTACCCACTCCAGTGTTCTGGCCTGGAGAGCCCACGGGTTGCATAGTCCACGGGGCCGCAAGAGTCAGACACCACTGAGCGACTTTCGCTTTCAGCCCTCTCTGGCTCTCTCACTCGAGAGAAAGAGAGAAGGAACCGTGGATGATCGCTAAGGGGGACGGTGTTCTGTATATTCTAAACAGATTGTTTCAAACATGGAGGAAGCGGAAGTCCTTCGCTGTAAACGTTACTGGAGACTTCCTGGTGTGAGTAGGTCTTCTTGCTGTTGTGCAATCGCTCAGTCGCATCGGCTCTTTGCGACCCCGTGGACTGCAGCACGCCAGGCCTCCCTGACCTTCAGCATTTCCTGGAGTTTGCTCAAGCTCATGTCCATTGAGTCTGACGCTATCCAGCCATCTCGTCCTCTTTCGCCCCCTTCTGCCCTCAGTCTTTCCCGGCATCAGGGTCTTTTCCAATGAGTCGGCTCTTTGCGTCAGGTGGCCAAGGTATTGGAGCTTCAGCAAGTTCGGATTGTTTTCCTCCTTTAAAACTGAGAGCTGGGCCCCTTGCCCGTTCACTTTCTTTCTTCCTTTGAGTTTTACTGAATTTATTCTTCTCTTGCTTCCGTTTCATGCTTTGGCAGTTCGTTCCCCAACCAGGGATCCAGCCCACCCTCTGCCCTGGAAGGCGGAGTCTTAGCCAGTGGACCACCAGGGAAGGCCTCCTTTCCCACAGACTTTCCTGTGAGACCGATCTGTCCGATAGTTGTTAAGGTGGAGTCTGTGTAATGAATCTCTGCCTCCATGCCCTGTTGGCTTTGCTGGACCAAAGGGAAAGGGTCAGACTCGAGGCAGGCTTACCAGCGAGGGTGCACAGAACTGGAAATTTCCACTTGGCATTTATGGCTGAGGAGCAGTGATAATGACTGGGGCAGAGTTGAAACACTTCTTGTTAACGGGGTGGTGAGAGCCTGGAAAATAATGTCGCAAACATTGCCTTATCTGGGGAGGCAGAGGGGTGGCTGCAAGAAGTGGGGCCTGGAATTACGAGATGGGGTTTGAATTCAGCCCCACTCCAGATGGGGAACGCGGGTGAGGCAGCAGCCTTGAGCCTCAGTCTTCTTTGAAAGCTGACAGTGGCGGGCAGAGGGGTGAGCGTCGTGGGGGTGGCAGCGACGCAGGCCTGACTCTGACATACTGAGCGTGGGCCCCCAGAGACGTCCTGTTCTAATCTCTGAAATCCATGAATGTTGCCTTATACCGTAAAGGGACTCTGTGGAGGCAGTTAAGGGTATGGAAATGGAAAGGTTATCCTGCATTATCTGAGTAAGAGTTGGACACAACTGAGGGACTGAACAGCAAGCGTAATCACAGGGTCCTCACGAGGCTTCCCTGGTGGCTCGGTGGTAAAGAGCCTGCCTGCCAGTCCTGGAGAGGTGGGTTCAGGTCCTGTGTCAGGAAGATCGCCTGGTAACGCACTCCTGTATTCTCGCCTGGGAAATCCCATGGACAGAGGAGCCTGGCGGGCTACAGTCCATGGGGTCGCAAAAGAGTTACATACGAGTTAGCGACTAACCAGCTTCCTTATAGGAGGGAGAGAGGGAGGCAGCTGGGGATCTGAGGAAAGGCTGTTTCTTATAATCATGGGCGCCCATCGAGAGACTTAGGGAACAGGGCAGAAGAAGATTGTTGGCCGATTGCTGGTGCTCCAAGTGGTCCCCTGGAGTGGACGTGGTTCTCTGATCTGATAGGCTGTGTGGTCAGTCATGTGTCAAAGCAGATGGGTGATTGGGCATCTCCATTTGCGAGGTGCCGTGCCAGCTGTTGGGGTCCCTGGTCCTTGCCCAGTTGGAAATCCCTGAGTACCAGGAGACCTCACGGGTGAGGGGTGGGGCACAGCTGCCACGTGGGAGCTTCAGGAAGCTTGCACCAGACCCCTGAGCTCAGAGAAGCACTTGGTTAGTTTATGATTCATGGAATTGTTTATTTTATAACTTATCTTTTTAGGTGCCATTCACAAACAGATTTCCCTTACTGACATGAGTTCTATCTTTTCTTCATAGAAAGTGGTCTGAAACACAGTCTTCTTTTCCCAAGATTTTCCTTGGTATGCATTTCTTGTGCTGTAATCAAGCCTATGGAGCTTGGTCCTGCTTTTCAGCAACTTGGGTTTCGTTAACGATTAGAGCTACTAATCAAGTTTGGTGGGATCCCAACAACTGTGTGTGTTATTTTCAACTCTGCTTTTCCAGAAGAGAATTATTTTAAAGACAGAAAAATTCTAGAGAATGCTCAAGGAAAGTTTGTGCTTTCACCAGACCCACTTAGAGCTGCTTATGAAAAATGATAAGGAGAATGATAATGATGGTAATGATTGTGATGATTACAGTTGCTTTCGAGTGGTTACTCCATGCCAGACAGTGTCCTGAGGGCTTTGCGCGCGTGTTCTCATGCTATCACCCAGCAGTAATGTGAGGTCGTGCTTTCTTAGTTTTCGCTTTTTACAGAGAAGGGGCACTAAGGCACAGCGGGGCTGGATGTATTGTTTAAGTTCAAGTGATGTTCAAGTTCAGATGGCTCGTCAGCGAAAGGCCTGGCATTTTATTTCCAGATGAGTCTGACTCAGAGTTGCTTTCCTTGCTGCTGTGTTACTGCCTGGGGACAAAATCCACAGTTAGGAGGTTGGGAACGAAGATCCTCTGAAGGAGACAGGAAGGATATATCAGCTAACTCACCTCAGTTTGTCCCTGGCAGGTTTGAATGAGGAAGCATCATATTTGTCCTGGAGTTAGGGACACGGAGCTGCCGAGAAACTGTGGATTGCCTGAGGCCTCAGAGTAAATCATTGCTAGAACTTGACCCAGAAGCCGGGGGCTCCTCCAGCTCATTCGGTGCGGACTCAGTCTACTCCCTTGCACAGCCTACAGTGGTTCAGCTGCGTGGATGACAGAGAGATCCGTCATCTTGAGTCAGAAGTTTAAGAGTTTCAGTTTGGAGTCACTTCTAAAGCTCCCTTTTCTTCTTTTCCCGTCTTGGAAAACTGCACAGGCTGTAGCGACTGCTCGGAAGTCCCTCTGCGGGGCTGCTGGGAGCAGGTGCAGATGGCCTTCTGGAACTCTGGGCATTTGCTCCCTGCCTGCTCACTTGCTCTGCACTTGA
>SJYQ01104348.1:4939-24170 GCA_006410935.1 Redunca redunca | reverse complement strand
AAGAGCCCATGTTCAAGGTCGTGTGGACAGGAAAGGATGTTGAGGGCTGCCACTCAAGACTTCTGCCTCCCTATCCGACCCCTTCATCTGTATCTCTCTAGGCCTGGACCACACGCAGCGTGCGGAGGCTTCATCGCTGCCTTGGGGATTTGAGGATGGTCTTGCCAATAGCCACCCTGAAGGCCAGCCACCCAGGAGACCCAGATGAAGCCCTGCCTGGGACCCAGAGAGCTCTGGGGAGCCCATCAGAGCCCCCCACCACCTGGAGGCTGGGGCAGCCCCCTCCCCTTTCCTGGATGAGACAGGCTGTTGTTGGCAGAGCCCATCCTGAGGGTGACCAAGGACAAGCCCTCGCTCCCAGAGGAGGACCACGCAGCAGCTGCAAACAGCTGACGGGATGGAGAGCTTTCCCAGGCCAAGCAGGCCTGGTAAGCTGTCCCCCACGTGCGTGTCAAAGGAAAAAGGAAAGAGAAAGAAAATGGAATTCCACTTGTGGTTGGTCACCAGGGCCCAGCTCTGGAGGTGGGGTTCAACCCCCTAGTGTCTCAGAGGCCAGGTTTGCAGGACCACTCCCCTCCCTTCCTGCTTGAAATGACGCTCAAGCTGCATACTTGCGGTCATGCCCAAGTCTGGGGTTGCTTGTGGTGACTGTGTGTGGCCCCCTCTGTACCCTGGAATGTTTAATGAACTCACCTGCTGTGTTTGGTAGCAAGATTTGCTTCATGACTAAATTGCCGTCGTTGGAAGTACTGTCATCACATGTGGGATTAGCATCCTTCACAGCAGTCCCTACTCACTGTGCTGAGCTCACATCCCAAGCCTACACAATACGGCCCTTGTCAGTCAAGCTCCATCACTGTCCTGAAGCTGGGAGGGCATCTTACAGGGGCTCTGTGTCTCTGACAGAGAGGCCCATACACTTGCTGCTTGTTGAAATCTGCCTTTCTGTGTCACCAGGAGAAGGGACACTCTACGCCTGGGTGGGTTTCCTTGTTGCTGGATTCCTGAAAAGGGCCCAGACCAGCCAAAGGAGGACATGAGCAAGGGCGCTCGATGGGCCTCCACCAGCCCCCACGTGCCCACCTGACCCCACGTGCCCTCTGCAGACCCTTCCTCTTCCTCAAAGCATCCCAGACCAGAAACACCAGAAACATGATTTGCCATGTGGCTCAACCGTGTGTGTGTTGCATGCTCAGTCACTTCAGTCATGTCCAACTCTTTGTGACCCCATGGACATGGACTGTAGCTCACCAGGCTCCTCTGTCCATGGGATTCTCCAGGCAAGAATCCTGGAGTGGGTTGCCATGCCCTCCTCCAGGGGATCTTCTCAACCCAGGAGTCTCCTACATCTCCTGCACTGCAGGTGGATTCTTTACCACTGAGCCACCAGGGAAGCCCCTGGTTCAACATCAGTTGTGGTGAAATTATATCACTCAGAGCAGTTTAATGGACAGAGATTCTGAACGAGGGCACAGCACGAAGAGGGTTGTGTTAGCCACTCGGACAGGGTCAGAAAGGTCATTCATGGCAGGCTTTGAACAGGAGTTCAGGCAAAGCAGGCAAGGAGGAAAAGGTGATGGCAGCAGAGAAGGAGGTGGGAAGGCCCAGGGGATAGAAACAGTGCGAAGCTGGGGTACTCTTGCTGCCCAAGGAGGAGGTGAGGGAGGAGACAGGGGAGGAGGTGGTGGGGAGGTGGGGCAGAGGTAAGGAACTCCCAATCTCCATCCACGCCAGGGAGAGCCACACCAGGGGTACTGGCTCCAGAAGACACAGCAGCATCTTGAGATTATAAATCATGATTTTTGCTTTTTAACAAAAATGGCTTTGATGCATAGACATGATCAGTTCCAGCCCCAAGTCCCACAAGCTCCCCAGGATTTCTGTCCATCCCCCAAATCTAGAAATATGATTTTAAAATTCAACATTCAATTACTAAAATCATGGCATCCAGTCCCATTACTCCATAGCAAACAGAGAAACAATGGAGACGGTGACAGACTTTATTTTCTTGGGCTCCAAAATCAGTGCAGATGGTGACTGCAGCCATGAAATTAAAAGATGCTTGCTCCTTGGAAGAAAAGCTATGACAAACCTAGACAGCATATTAAAAAGCAGAAACATTACTTTGCCAACAAAGGTCCATCTAGTCAAAGCTATGGTTTTACCCATGGTCGTATATGGATGTGAGAGTTGGACTATAAAGAAAACTGAGTGCTGAAGAACTGATGCTTTTGAACCATGGTGCTGGAGAAGACTCTTAAGAGTCCCTTGGACTGCAGGGAGATGAACTGAGCTGGCTCTGAGATCCTGCTCCGGAAATCCAGGCTTCTTTCATCCTTTCTCTTTATGTGGCAAATGTATGGAGTGCCTGCTGCATATTGGGTGCAGGGCATGGTTCACATAACAACAATGAAGGAATAAAGAAGGCCGCTCTCGTGGGGCTTCCATTCCACTTGAGGCAGAAGAGGTAAGGAGAGACAGATGACAAGCAAAGCACAATTATTGAATATCGCATGAAGATAATTGCCAGGAAGAAAAGCCAGTATGAGGGTGAGGATGCGTAAGAGTTGAAACTCACAGCAGATGAATGGATAAGAAAGCTGTGGTACATATACACAATGGAGTATTACTCAGCCATCAAAAAGAATACATTTGAATCAGTTCTAATGAGGTGGATGAAACTGGAGCCGCTTATACAGAGTGAAGTAAGCCAGAAAGAAAAACACCAATACAGTATACTAACACATATATATGGAATTTAGAAAGATGGTAACGATAACCCTGTATGTGAGACAGCAAAAGAGAGGCAGATGTATAGAACAGACTTTTGGACTCTGTGGGAGAGGGAGAGGGTGGGATGATTTGGGAGAATGGCATTGATACATGTATAATATCATATAAGAAACGAATCACCAGTCTAGGTTCGATGCAGGATACAGGACGCTTGGGGCTGGTGCACTGGGATAACCCAGAGGGATGATATGGGGAGGGAGGTGGGAGGGGGGTTCAGGAGTGGGAACTTACGTACACCCATGACAGATTCATGTTGATGTATGGCAAAACCAATACAGTATTGTAAAGTAAAAAAAAAATTAAAATAAAAATTTAAAAAATAGAAGAAGAAAAAAAAAAAGACATCCATCATCCCCTGCCCTCCCCCTCCTTTCTCTCTGTTGATTTTGATGCAAAGTTCGGTCTCCTCTGCTGACAGTGAGCCTACAAGTATATCTCTCCATGCCTGCTAAAGTGTTGAGCTCAGCTTCTCTGGGGACTACTGTTGTCTCTCATTAATTTTCCCAAAACTGCCTTCTCTATAAATAACTCAGGCAATTAAATTGTTTAGAAAAACCTTAAGGGTTTGCTGAGAACGAACATCGTATTGTTTGCATTTTAACTGGAAAGATTACCAAGTGATTCCTGTTTTCCCATCTGATTGTTAAATCCTGATAAGTCAGCTTATTTTTGTTAACAAAATTGCTGGATTCCTCCTGCTACATGGTGTTCAAGTGAATTAACAGAGATTGGAGGCAAAAATTGGATAGGAGGAGTAGCTGCGCTCACAATGAGTTTCTATTCACAGTCTCATTAAAGCCAGCCGTGATGGTTTCAGGAAACGTGGGCTCATCTAGGTGTGCAAACAAGGCATTCTGGCTCACGGAACAGCTAAGAATAGCTGTGCTTGGCCGCCCTTCTCATCATATTGTTCAGCTTCAGGAAAATATTTTTGTTTTGAAGATTTCTAATGTGCTCTGGGCAGGGGTGAAGTTATAGAAATAGGCTCTTTTCCCCCCTTAACACTTCAAAGCTTCCACAAATGGTCCTTGTGGAAAATACAGGGGCACCAAAAAAGAAAATAACATGATCATCTCCCTGCCATCCGTGGATTTAAAGAGATGAGTCCCCAAAACTCTGTTCTCTGGGTTGGAAAGCTTGCCTGGAATAAGGTCACAGTTTGGATATGCTTTGGATGGGTTAGCTCCTGAGCAGGTTTCTATAAATCCTTGGAGACGTTAAGAAAAGTATTGAAAATGTGCAAAAAGGGCCAAAAAGTGGGTGGCAGGAACTTTCATTACCACGCTAGGTAATGTTTAACAAGACCACCCAAGGATTCTTCAACTATCTGGGGAGGGGAAAGGGCTGTGTTTGACCTGCCATGTCCTTTGATTTGAAGTTAGACACTGTGAAATTATATGGTTCATTAGAGACCAAATCTAGGACAGATGCATGTGATTTCTGTTCTGGAGGAACATAATCCCAAATATTAGTTTTTATTGCCCCCAAAGGCATTAACCAGCCAGGGTTGACCCTGAGGCAGTAAACTTATCTCAGGATGATGTTTGGGGGGGCCGAGGGGATGGAACCCTGATCCCCTACTCCTTTCTGAATGAACTTCCCCACCTGATTGACTCCCTCAGCGGTGAGCTAAGTGCAGTACTCAGCTTATGTTTCTTCTGCATTTGTGTGAGTCTCATTATTTTAACTCTCGGAAGATTGGACCTTGACGGGAAGGACAATTACCAAAGTGATGCCGTGTTGACTATGCTGAGCCACCTTGAGCCTGCTGCTTCTTTTAAGAACTCTCCCTCTCTCTGTTCCTGGTAGGGGCCCGCTTCAAAGACTCACCCCACAGGGATTAGACGAGATGCCCAGATATCCTCCCTGCTCACCTGGGATAGGGCCACACACCAACCCAATGCCCAGTCGTGTCCTCATTAATAGTTAGTTGAGTTGCTAGTTGCTGCTGGACCAATCTAGACAAACACCTGCTCACCTGAATTTCCAAACTTTAATGAAGCTTCTCCTCCTTCCCTGCCAGGCCCCTGGGCTTTGGACCAACCCAGCCTGAGCCCATCGGAACGTGGGCACTCCTCGCCAGCACCCCCCTTCAAGGCCCCTGGCCAAGAACTGGGCTGTCAGGATACCTCCCTGTCTTGCCACCGGCTCACCGCCTGCCCCCTCCACACACAAATCCTTGCTGGCCTTGCTGACCCTCCCTTTCAAAGAAGATGGCCCCCCACTTGCCCCTGGGGTCCCTTGCAGACCTCACGGTCTGACCGTCTCCCTGTTGTGCCGGCCCCTCCCTTACTGAGCAGAAGGCCCTCTTGGCCCACATCCAGATCTGCTTTGATTCGGCCCCAGTCTGATCCCATGAGGAGGAGGGGCCCAGCCTGAGGCTCCTTCACAACCTATTCGTCCTGCCCTACCTGCTTCTCCTGCCCCACCATGAACAAGCTGGGAGACCATCTCCGGGGTTAAGAGGCAAAGGATGGGGGACAATGGGGCAGCATGGACAGTCCTTGAATGCCAGCCCCAGAAACTATATTATTAACCAATTAACCACTGGAAAAAATATATGCAATTTTTCCAGATCTTCTTCCTCTCAGCAGAAATCTGGGATGTGTTATTTTCCTAGGTCCCTTTCCACTGAAACATGTGTGTTTTGAAGGAAACATAGCCCATATGTTGCTTATTCATGTCTCATGAAAAATGCTCTTGGGGAATATTTACCCAAGGTCCAAAACAACTTCCATTTGTTTGTGTTTTTAAAGAAATTTCCTGAACTTAAAAGCAGGAAGTACTTGCTGGCCAAGTATATGAATGTAAGCTCTACAGGTTTGGTGGGCTTGGGATTAGGTGTCCATGATGGGTCAGGAGGTCTCTCAAGCCAGAGGATTAGCATCGGCCTCCCGGGACCTGATGGACAAGCCCAGAGCTGGTGAGCAGAGACCAGTTCCACCGTGAACATGGCGGCCGAGCTTTCGGATGGCAGTTCCCAGGGGAGGACGGGGAAGGACCAGGCCTTGTGAAAATCTGCTCTGACTCACAGCCCCAGAAGGTTTGACCCTGAATGCCTGTCATTTTCTGCTCAACCCCCCTCCCCCTCGCCCCGCCTGGAGAGGGAAGGGACAGGGCATCTTGGAACTCATTCTGGCTGTCAGGCCAATGTTTTGTTGCAGAAAGAGGAAGAAAACCCTGCCTCAGTGGGGGTGTCCCTCCCACTGCCAAAGAGAGGAGGAGAGGGCAGACAGTGGGAGGAGGCGAGATGGGGGCCAGGGATTAGTGGACAGGCTGTGGGGGCAGGGCCGCCCTGCCGTTCTCCACCCTGAAGTCTCAGGCCCACCATCTGCGAGATGAGAACAAATGCACTCGCCTCACCAACACACACACATCAGAAACACACATCTACGACTCCCAGCACACCCCTGGTGACCCATCGGCAGACCACATGGCAGAGTCTGAGGGGACCTGCCCTGTCGGTGTAACAGTGCTGGCCACACCTGCCCTGACCAGTGTGCCCAGGAGGTTCTCGGCCAGTTTCCAAAGGACACCTGTGCAGGCACAGCTCGGGCCATAGAACCTGGAGCTCCTTTCCACTAGCACTTAGCCTGGATCGGGGGTTCCCAAAGTAGACCACATGACCCTAGGAGTGTGTGAGATGGTCCAGCAAGGCCTGGGAAGGACACCAAGGCTTTCTTTAAATTAATGTCACCAGAACATAAGAGCATCTCCCAGTTCTTAGAGTAAGGGCTGACACTCACGGACGAGCACTGCCCTCACAAAAGTCCATGAGCCATCAGAAAGTGCGGGCACTCAGCAGGGCTCCACCCAATGTTTCCATGGACCTGCTGTATGGATACAGACCCTGGAGGATCTTGGAAGGACCTTGACATGAGAGGGGGGTGACTATGCAAAGTCTTACACCCCTCGACTGGTGTAGATCCGTGCACTCAGGTGATTCTGGAGACTAAGTGGGTGATTCTCTTTCACAAAAATGTGGACATTTCTTTAGATGCACTGTCCTCTGTGGGCAAAGTCTGCTCATCAAGGGCAGCCCAGCAAACTTTCTGAAAAAAAATCAATAAACCCACTGAAGCTGTCTTTTTAGGGGAAAGGTAAGGTTTTCACAGATGGAGAGAGACTGCTTTCTACAGAAACTCATCCCAAAGAGATTGAAAAATGTGGAGTGTTTTCCATCCTTATGTGATTTCGTTACTGGAAACGTATAACCATATTGTTTATAAAAATATTATATCTGTGTACTGAGAAAACTTGCAAACAGAATCATGTGCTTGTGTCTCCAGCTGGGGCAGGGTCTGTAGAATCAGATCCCAAAACGCCTCATACTCAGAAGCTTGAATCACTGCTTCCAAAAGCGTGGACAGGATTTATAAATCCATAGCACATGTTCAACCATATTAATGTTTCCAGTACCATTTTAACAAGAAAAAAAATTGTGTCCACAATAAAAATAACACAGATTATTTTAAATATTGTACATTTCATCTTTGCTCTGTTATCTTTTTATTTTGATGGATATTCTATTATTCAGATAACATTCCACTTCAATGTCACAAGTACAGAATATGTGTGTGGGTACATATACATACGTCATGTGTTAGCATATTTGGGATGACTTTTTAGATTTGGGGTGATCGTCCTGTCCTAGATGGTCCCATTGAGCCAGGTGGTGTCCCATTAAGCCCCAAGGAGCCAGGTGATACCAGCCACAGCCCACAACCCGACGAAGCCCACCTCTGCCCACTAGCCTTCACCGCACCTGAGAGCCGGACTTTCTGTTCCTTACCTGCTTCTGCCTGGCCTCCGTGGAGCCTGTCTCTTGGCGAAAAAGCCAATGTAGAAATGGCACCATAGCAAGATCCTCGGACATGAGCCAAAGCAAACTACTGCAGGTCCCTAAAACGAGGCCTGGGAACACGACTGCTCTGCGTGTCTGCAGAGGAAGCCCCCCGCCCCCACCTCCTCCCCTCTGTCACACCCACATGCACTCCTGGCTGGGGGAAACATTCCATATGTGTGCACATAGGCACACAAAACACATATATGCACACACACACATACACATGCACAAATGTAACACTTAACAAGTCTTTTGGCATCTGACGAGCAGATATTCTTCATCGTAATTTTAATTGCCCAGAGAATTGGCAATGGGATGGCACAATAACTGAAGAAAAGCGAGAAAAATAGTTGAAACTTGAACATTCACTGTCTAAATGGAGGGACGTATACTTTTAGACATCAGGGCAACAAGAAGAGGATTAATATTTCTTGGGTAAATAAAATAAAACCAAAATTCAGGCATACCCCCAGGGCCAGGCTCCAGCAGGCATGTGGTTTAGGCCGATGAATGATGAGCCAGTGCATGGGTGATGGGGAACAGATGCCTGGCTCCCTGCCCCCCAACCCCCAACCCCGTGCACAGCCCTGCCAGCCCTACCAGCCCCAGCAGGCCCTGCTCATAAACATCCTGCCCCTCTCACTTCTCCTCTGCTTTCAGGGACTCCCAACTGTGCCCCCCCCCCCCCGCCTCCATGTCCTGCCATGGCTCTGCTTTCAGGGACCAGACTAGACACAGGCCATCTGTCCAGGGGGCACAGCCTCACACCCAGTGGCGCCTGCATTGCGGTCTGAACGACACAGGCATTTCTCATTCTCCCAAAAATGAAAACTAACGCTACCTGTGGCTTCCCCATGACTCGCTCTGCACCTCCTGGGAGTGTGAGCACCAGATCTGGGGACCTAAGGTTGCATCCACGCCACCAGCTCCAGAACATGCTGGGCGGAAGGAAATTTTGGAAAGGCCATTTTCCGGCAGGAAATGGTCCACCTTGTCTGAGAGACAAGCTTCCTGTCGCTGGCCCCATGGACCCTGGGCACCTGCTGTGTTTTCCATCCAGGCCTGTGGTCTCAGTACCAGAGTTCATTGCCAGCTGCTGGCTTGGGGCTGCTTCCAACACTGTGAACTACCTCTGACCCATACAGCCCAGAGGGAGGAGGCCAGATGGGCATGCATTAAGATTCCTGAGCCCTGGGCATCAGCACATTCGGAGCCTGAATCCCCTGGGCTTCTTTGCTCCACTGACCAGACACACTCCAAGTCTCCCCTCCCCATCTGTCACCTCTGTCCTTGTGCAGAAATGAAATGAGGCCTCAAGGGCAGCGAGAATTACCACGGTCCCTTAGGCTCCGTCCTCATCCCCCATCTGCTGTCCTTCCCCACCTCGCTCTTCGTGACTCGCCATGGAGCCATGAGTTGGTGCCTGGGTCTGCAGATTCTAACTCCAGCATCTCCTCTAGAGCTGCCCCAGGGCCCCCTCCTCCACGGTCCTCCCTTCATGGCAAATAGATGGGGAAAAAATGGAAACAGTGACAGACTATTTTCTTGGGCTCCAAAATGACTGCAGATGGTGACCTTTGCAAAGTCAAGTTGCAAAGGTATGGATAGAGGATGGGGGTAGCGCTGCAGCCCTTTCTGCAGCAGTAATGGTCTAAAACCACTACAGACTCTAATTCCCTACATGGTCATTGAGAACCTACCATGGGCTCTGCTGACACACAGGTCAGCAGCCTCCTACTCCTGGGTCCCAAACAATCAAAGATCCCGTGACAGCTGTCTGCTTCTGAGCATCATGTGTTCCGAGACCACTGCACACCCACACCCTGCCCACCTACCTACCCTCCCTGGTCCCTCCTCCCAACCAAAGCCAGCCCCCATCAAAGCCAGAGCCATGCCAACATCATGGAGGCCTGTCGCATCCCTAGGGAATCAGCCTCCCCCACGGCACTTCACAGTCACAAGTCAACCTTCCCTCCAAGTTCAAGGAGCCCAGCAGGTGCTGGCCAGTGTGGGGCCCGCTGGGTACAGCCACAGAGAGGCTCACAGTCTGCCACAGTGCCACCGTGTGGCAGGACAGGGGAGAGAAGCGAAGTCTGAGCAGGTGCCAACCGTGGCCCTGGGGGAGGAAGGAACTCCGTCCCTCCCCAGCTTGTCTGTAAGGACTTCCTGCGTTTAAGGCATTAAGGCAAACAGGACAGGAAGCAAACAGTGGTTGCAAGATGAGTGGCAAGACTCTTCTTGCTCCCCATGTGTGGGAGCTGGGCATCTGGTCACAGTCTTTGTCCACAGCACACTCCTTGTGACTTTCTACTTTGATACAATTTCAAATTTTAAAAGCTTCAAGAATTGTACAAAGAACTCCTCTTCGCCTTTTACCCAGATTCACCAGTTAATTATATGTTGCCTCTTTTCCTTAATCATTCTCACTCTGATATAAATACATATATATACCTACATATGAATTTATATGAAGTTTTTTCTAAGTTGTTTGAGAGCAATTAGGAGAAAGTATCCTCTGTTTTACTACTAACTTCATTGTGTAGTTCATAAAAACAATAATTTCTTACATACTTATATAATATGTAAATCAGAAGATTTTACATTGATATAATTCTATCATTTAGCACAAAGTCCATATTCAAATTACATCAATTGTCCCTATAATGTCCTTTAGAGTAACATTTTTTTCCAATAAATTTTTTAAAATTCTTAATGCCTAAATTCATAAATTCATTTAAGAGTAGTTGACTAACAAGTCAAACTCATCCACACGTTTCACCTAGCAGCTCAGGTAGCAGAGACTTTGCCCCATGATGTGGTTGGCTGAAGAGGCCTGGGGTCAAGAATAAGAACAGGTGATTGGCCTGAACTTAAGTCACATGGAAGACAGTGGGGTTTTTTTTTCAGCGTTAAATCTTTCTGCAAGCCTGAAATACCTCCCAAACCCCTGCCCCCAAGGGTCTCCTAGAAGGAGAAGGATTCCAGGTAAACTTAATAAGAGATATTGCTCCAGATAAACTCTCCCTGGCTGTGGGGACTACAGGGCATGAACAAACAGAGCTGAGGATGTACAGGGAGAGAAAGCAGAGACAGGGATGAGGGTCGCTGGGCTGGGCTGCCTGGACGCTGCAGTGGTGGGAGAGCCCGCTTCCCACTTGGTCCAGATCTTACTTTCTGCCTTATGAATATAGAGTCACTATTCAAAACAAAAAAGGCCGGGGGCGGGGGACATCCTTGCTGGTTCAGTGGTTAAGAGTCCACCTGCCACTGCAGGGGACACAGGTCCAATCCCTGGTCCAGGAAGATCCCACATGCCTCAGGGCAACTAAGCCCGTGCATCACAACTACTGAGTCCTCACCCTAGAGCCTGCATGCCCCCAGAGTCCATGATCCACACCAAGAGAAGCCATTGCAGTGAGAAGCCCACGCACCCTAACCAGAGAAAGCCCAGGTGCAGCAACGAAGACCCAGCACAGCCAAAAACAAACAAACAAATAAATGTCCATTTAAAAAGTAGTTTTTTAAAAAGGTGGGGGGGATGAATGGGGAGGGTCATGTTTGGCCAGGATGGTGACGACATTTCCATCAAGAACCCGCTGATCTTGAGAACAATGCAAAAGGCATCTTAGGTGAATTCTTCCGGAAGCTGACTCTAGATTAAGCATCCAAGTGTAAATTTATTTGGACAGTGAGCCCAGGAGCCCAGGTAAGGGACTGAGAAATTGATTCAAAGAGAGGCAGCAAATAAAGGTGTCCTGTCAATCAAGACATCATGTGGGCAATTGCAGTGTGGCCCTTTGGGAGGACTTGTAGAGCATGTCTTGCAATGGCCCTGAGACCAGAGAGCTGGGATATTAACACATCTATCCCACAGTCCAGCGCTGGGAAGAGGGTTGCTCCTGGGCTTTTAATGCCCTGGCACTTCCAGCCTACAGTGGCAAAGAAGCTGTGTCCGGTGACCACAGAAAGTCTCCAGGCTAAAAAATGTCCAGGCAGGCAGCTGAAGACAGGTGTTCCCTGAAGAGTTAATGACAGTTTGCCACAATGACATCACCACATGTGACCCAGTCCATCCTTAAATCAGGAAATGCAATTAAATCTCAGCACAGATGGTTATGTTACTTATGGTTTGTCTAGTAGAAAAGTACATAAAAAATCAGGGGAATGAAAAGGCAACACCACCAGCAGTTTTCAGAGAGAGTCCCCTGCAGGATGTGGGTTCAAAACTGGTGTTTGGAGGGAGCTGGAATGGCCCACACTGCAGCAGGTCTCCCGTGTTCTCTGTGAGCTGGGTGGGGCTCAGGGTTCCCGTATCAGAGAGCTCCATGGGCTGGAACACCAGGTGAGCCAGGCTTTGCTGACAGGGTCAGTGAAGACACAGAACAGGAACAGATGTTCTGAGCTTGTGGGGCAGGACTGCCTCCCCCAGAATACTCTTCGTGTCCCCATAAGGCTGACTTCAGAAGGTTTCTTCAGGGTGTAGGCAAAAAACAATGGAATTGTCAAGCTGCTAAAACCCTGCCAGACAGATCGTTGGGGAGCAGTCCACAAAATGTCCAAGGGGTGGCTGCCAGCCTGTGTCCCACCCAGAGAAACCCTGCCCTCCCCAAGGAGGGCGAGACCTAAGTAAGATTCCTATCCACACACTGGGAAGGAAACAATGAGCTCTCCACCATCTTCACTATGATCATTCTTACTATTATTATAATGATCGTGACAATATATTGGGTGATCATTATAATAATACTCAGAGGTCGTCAGAGGATGAGATGGCTGGATGACAGCACTGATGCAATGGACATGAACTTGGGCAAAATTCGGGAGATGGTGAGGGACTGGGAAGCCTGGCATGCTGCTGTGCATGGGGTCGCAAAGAGTTGACATGACTGAGCGACTGAACAACAGCAGCATATATTGGGCATATCTCCACGCTGCCCATTTTCTCCTTTTCTTCTCAAAATGTCATCTCATTTATTCCTTAAAACAAATCCTTGGGGTGAGTCCTATTGAAACCGCTCACCACCAAAGCAGAAACTTTGGCTTTGAGAAGGTGGGTTCCCTGCTCACAGACACCCAGCTGTGACAATTCCAGAATTCCAGCCCATTGCCCATCACTTTCAGTCTTCAAAACCACCTCCTGGTTATGCCATCCTGCCTCACCCACGCCCTGTGCACTCCCCACCAGGAACGTATATGCTCCTCATCTGAAACACTGCCTGGAACAGAGGGAGCAAATTCACCTCCTTCCTATTTCCAAACGACTACGGGTCAGTTAAGTGATCCTAGGATGACTTCTACCAGGAGCCAGTACTCACTCATCTGATAGCAGTTCCTTTAGACCCCTGCTCCCCTCTGGGGAAGCCATTGTCCAAGGTGACTCAGAGGACATTGGCACATCTTGTGAGGAACCAAGTCCTTGCCTCAGGTCACTTTGGGAAAAAGCCAGGTTGTGTATCAGTTCATTTTCTTCTGACAACAAGTCTTATTTATCCCCTAAAGCAGGGTGTTTACTGTGAAGAAACAGGCCGTGTGAGTGGAAACAGGAACTGCTGTGTGGCCACATCAAGCCTTAACACACCTGCCTTGGCCGGGGAGCCCGTGCCTGAGGCCAGGGCAGCCCACGCTCAGAGTTGCTGCAAGGCTGTCTTGTATTTAGACCCGTTGTGACTGACCTTCTTTCCTACTTCTTCTTGGTTTGCTGTTGTTGTTGTTGTTTCCTATTTTAATGCCTTTCCTACAATCTCCAAGCATCTGGACAGATGATAATGTGATCATTCCTGTATTTTTTAAAGACACTGTTTGCAACAAGGAGAGACCAAAATAATGCCAATATCCACCAACTTCAAAATAGATAAAGTGTGGTACGCTCATTCAGTGGTCCACTCAACTGTGGTTAAAGTTGACATGTTAACTGTGTGTTTTCAACAAGGCTAAATCTTTAAAAACAAATGGTGCTAGGGAGAGAGTGTGGAGTTAGTGTCTGATGGGGACAGAGTTTTGGGCAAGATTTAAAAAGTCAGGGGATAGATGGTGGAGATGGTTGCCCAATAATGTGAATGTAATAATCGCATTGAATTGTACACTTAAAAATGGCTAAAAGGGCTAAATTGTATGTTCTGTGTATTTTACCACAATTAAAAAAAAAAAAAGCACAGGACTTCCCTATTGGTACAGTGGATAAGAATCTGCCTGCCAGTGCAGGGGACACAAGTTCTATTCCTGGTCTGGGAAGATCCCACATTCCTCAGAGCAATGAAAGCCCATAAGCCACAACTACTGAGCCCAAACGCCTACAGGCTGTGCTCCACAACAAGAGAAACCACTGCAATGAGAAGCTCACACACTGCAACAGAGAGTAGCCCCCATCACCGCAACTAGAGAAAGCCCGTGCTTGGCAACGAAGACCCAGCGCAACCAAAAATAAATAAAAACACTTTAAAAACACCGTGTGTGCTATACTTAGTCACTTAGTCGTATCTGACTCTTTGCCACCCCATGGACTGTAGCCTGTGAGGCTCCTCTGTCCCTGGGATTCTCCAGGCAGAAACACAGGATTGAGTTGCCATGCCCTCCTGCAGGGATCTTCCCAACCCAGGGATCAAACTCAGGTCTCCTGCATTGCAGGCAGATTCTTTATAGTTTGAGCCACCAGGGAACACTGTAAAACACTGTAATATATATATATATTTTTTTTTTAAACAAACAAACACAAGGATAATTTGTAAACAATGTGAGGTAATTATGTTTCTGATATTTGAAGTACATCATAATATAAATAAGTACATAAATAACAACAGATGAACTTATTTACCTCACCCCTTACCCTAAGAAATCCTTTAGGTAAACAAGCATCTTCTAAAGCACAGATTACTGGGAGTTTTGGAGTCCACGTTCATGAATGTCAGTGCCCACCCCTGGCTCTTTCCCACCAGGCTGGTGGGAAGTGAATCACAGAAGTCAAGTCCGTGGGTCCAGCCCAGGGGCAGAATATCGGGTTGACCTGGTGTCCAAAGGGAGCATGCGAGTGAATGACGGGAGGGACAGGAGCCCCCACACCTGACACCCCTGTGCCTGGTCAATCCTGGGGGTTGTCCTCTTCAGAACTAGGAAATACCTGACGCCCATGCACAGCCCAAGTTCATGAAAGCAGGGGTCACTCGGACACCCACTCAAACTCACTGACCACCACAGGACCACATGAGAGTCCATTTTTCCGGCTCTGAGGCTTTTGTGAAAGTAGTGAAGAAATCACCCAAAAATGGACCCAAGGTGGACTGTAGATGCATAGCCATCCCACTTGTCAGAAAGACCTCCCTAAGTTGGGTTTTTCCCAAACAGTCCTAGGAGACAAGGGTGAAGGTTTCCAGTGACCGGCAGGGTGAGGAGGGGTTGTCAAGGCCCCCAGGTCTCCAGATCTGTGTTTGTCCTGCCATGAGCTGCCCACTTCACTCCAGGTGCCTGGCCCCCTGCATTGCAAGCCCCCACATTGTGAACCGTCTGGTCTCTGTCATGCTGGTCACCAGCAGCTGAGGTGAGAATGCAGACACAGGCAAACGCAGGCATGTGGGCATCTCTGTGTGCCAAGAAAATGGGGTTTATGGGGACTAGACCTTGACTTTTCCATGTCAGCAATATTAATATTATTTTGAATTTTCCCCCCAATCATCTAAAAATGTAAAAATTGCAACAAGGCAGGACCCGTTGGG
The DNA here is from genome assembly GCA_006410935.1 of Redunca redunca. Taxonomy (NCBI): domain Eukaryota; kingdom Metazoa; phylum Chordata; class Mammalia; order Artiodactyla; family Bovidae; genus Redunca; species Redunca redunca. Next base: position 8,825 of record SJYQ01104348.1, on the reverse strand, counting down.
GCCTTCCCGGGAACAACCCTGCCCCTACGTCCTGGGCCTGCCTCTTGTTTGTAGAAAAGCTGGTCTCCCAGGCTGTCCTGAGTCACCAAGGAGCTGGCTCAAGCACTTAACGATCAGGACGATAGATTCACGGGAGGCCTAGCTCCTCCCCGAAGGACACAGATAGCAGTATCCCAGACACATTCCTAAACTGTCTGGGAGACACGATAACCACCACCAGAGGATGAAGAGCTAGCTGCACGATGGCTAGACTGTAGCCATGACACCAGCTGAATATCCCAGCAGCCCTGAATCTGTGACCTGCACGATTCCCAGAACTGACCTCAAGGAAACGGGAACAAACCGACCCTGGAGTCGAAGATTAACTGCACTTAGAACAATCAAGATGATTGCTGAGCTGCCTGTGCTGTTTTGCACGTATCCCCCACCACACCCCCTGAAACTTCCCGAGTTTTCCTTGTAAAACCTCTTTCCCTGTAACTGACAAAGGGGAGACAGTTTGGGGAACGCTATTCCACCATCGCCCCAGGTTGCCAGCTTCCTAAATAAAATATCCTTCTTTTCCCACCAGTTTTTGTCTCTAGAACATTGACTTAAAAAAAAAAACAAACTTTTTATTTTATATTGGAGTATAGCTGATGAACAATGCTGTGATAGTTGTAGAACAGCAGAGTGACTCTGCCAAACATATACGTGGATCCATTCCCCTACAAAGCCCCCTCCCATCTAAGCTGCCATGAAACACTGAGCATTGACTTCTCTCTCTCTCTCTTTTTTTTTTTGCTAATTCGATTCATTTTTTAAAATTTATTTGTAACTGGAGGACAATTGCTTTCCAATATTGTGTTGGCTTCTGTCGTACAACAACATGAACCAGCCTTAAGCATTGACTTTGGAGTGACGAGTGTCCTGAGTTCACTTGCAGGTCCAGCCAGCAACCTCAGCCATGCACAAACAGGTGAAGCCTGGTTTATTCCAAGCTTCATAGGCTGCCGACCCCAGCCTAGACACCCAGAAAGATCCTTGAGCCAACCCTACGAGATGCCTCCACGAGGGCATGGAAGGAACAGAGGGAGGAAGAGAAAGAAGGAGGAAGAAGAAGGAAGAGAGGCAGGCTCTCCCTGTGGACACTGCCCATCCCCCTGTGGTCAGGCTGGGCATTTCACTGTCCACTCAGTTACAGCAGCTGAAACGGAAGCATCAGCTTCAATAGCGACACTTTTCCCAGCTCCTGTAGGGGGCACCTCATTGGTCCTCACAATCACTAAGGCCATTGCTCTTTATCCTGTCATTGGGAGGAGAAAACTGGGGCACAGACACCAGAAGGAAGCTGCCCAGAAGGACAACGGGGTGGGCTCAGCAGCCAGCATGGGCATCTGGTCTCAGCCTCGGTGCCCCCAGCCCAGTGAACCTGAGTGCTGGCCCCAGGTACACATGACACCTCCCTCTCACCCTCTCATCCCCGCCCTTCTTCGGACATCACTTCTGCCCTTGGCCTTCCAATCCCAAACACAGGAGTGCAGGGTTTCCAGCCCTGAAACACCAAGGAAGCCCTCCAGGGAACAGCCTGACCGCATTTCCCCCTGCAGCGCTGCCATGCTTCTGTGAAAGTCAAGCACTGGTGTTCTCAGTCACAGAGTTACAAAGACAAGCCCTGTGACCAAGAGACCAATAAGTTAAGTTTATGTAGAACCAGGCCAATCTGGGCCAACAGTGATGATACCCAACAGGACACAGGCTCTCATTTGAGGATTGAAGAGGATGGCCAGAACGTATCTTTCTCTGGAAGGCACCACCATGGACGTGGGAATTGTGCTGGTCTGAACTGTGATGTTGGAGAAGACTCTTGAGAGTCCCTTGGACTACAAGGAGATCAAACTAGTCAATCCTAAAGGAAATCAACTCTGAATATTCATTGGAAGGACTGATCCTGAAGCTGAAGCTCCAATAATTTGACTGCCTGAAATGAAGAGCTGACTCATTGGAAAAGACCCTGATGTTGGGAAGGATTGAAAGCAGGAGGAGAAGGTGACGACAGAGGATGAGATGGTTGGATGGCATCACTGACTCAATGGACATGAGTTTGAGTAAACTCCGGGGGTTAGCGATGGACAGGGAGGCCTGGCATGCTGCAGTCCATGGAGTCGCAAAGAGTCAGACATGACTGAGCGACTGAACTGAGCTGAATTAAGTCTTCTATTTTGTCAAACTTGGCACGGACCATTTAGAATATGTGTCATTTTTTACAGCTCTCAAAAAATAAGATTTGTATGTTTCATGGAATTGTTCAGGGTGAAGCAAGAGCTGAGTGACCCAAAGGCATAAACTGCGCATGTCTGGGGGGCCCAGGAAGGGAAGGCGGGTGAATTATCACATCACAAAGAAAGTCACCTGTCCTCCCCTACACTGACCCCTCCCACTTCGATCAGCTCCAGAGCCTTCCATCCCTGACCCGCCCAGTTCCCTGTCCCTCAGTCTCAGCCCAAACCACCATCCAGCCAGACTTCTGTAGAATCTTCCCCTGGGGCTTCATGTCCCTGCTGCTCCCCTCAGGCCCAACCCCGAGACCAGAGCCCACATTTGCCCATGGGGTCCAGCTGAGATGGCCCCAAGAGAGGGAGGGTGGGGACTGAGTTCTCTGAAGGCCTATGGTCACTGCTGACATGAGCTGGTAGACTGTCGCCCTGGGCAGGGGACCCCTCAGTGGTCAGTCTTAGGTCATGGGGAGATTCCCACAGCCCCGTTTTCCATGCTTCCCTTGATCTGTGCCCACAGTCCCCTGTGCCACCCCTGCCCAGGTCACAGGAGCAGAACCAGACTGTAGCAGACCACCGTCAGACACAACATCTTGTCTGTATGGGGCCCCAGCACCCTGCCCGAATCATAATCAAATGAAAAGCTGTGGAACTTGTAACAGAGAACGTCTAAAATAAGTTATATTGGACCTCCCTGGTGATCTAGTAGTTGAGACACAATGCTTCCAGTGCGGGGGGCACCATGGGTTTGAGCCATAGATGGGGAACTAGGATCCCACATGCCAAGCAGCATAGTCAAAAAATAAATAGTGGACAGCACCAGAGGCCTGGCTGCTGAGGCTCCTGCACCACAGAATCGCCAGTTATCTGGCACCCTGGGGAGGGGCCGGGGCTCGGCCTGTGGCCCAGCACCCACGGCGTGTGCAGCAGCTGGGCTCCATCGTGGCTGCCTCATGGCTTGAAGGGCCGCTTGATTTTTCATGAAGGACTCTAGGCAGGGAGGGTCATTTGAACCATCACTCACCACTGGAGCTTGGCCAGGACCCTTCAACCCCACGCCCCTGCCTGCTGCTTCTCCTTCACCCAGAGGCAGCTTTGACTGCTGTTGGCAGAATCAGTCCCAGGGTCAGGACCTTGAACTTAGTCTGGAATTTGGGGCTCCGCCTCTTGGCAGAGGACCATGGGAGTGGCCTTTGGTCCACCCTCAGGGCCTTCTGCCTCTGTGTTTTTAGAAGGAACTGCTGACTCTGCAACAGCCCTTCTCCCCCTGACAGCGGCCCGTGTGCCAGCGACATTGGCACAGCTGGTCACGTTTACCACAAGCGATAAACAGCATCTTCCCCAGTTAGCGCCAATGCCTTGAGAAGTGTTTTCTCTCTGCACTTTGCATTTCAGAGAGTTTTATTTTCTCAGCTGTTGGAGCCAGTGGATTCTCAGTGATGGTCAGCGCTTCTTAAGTTGGAGAAGGAGACACAGCCAGCCTCAGGTCCCAACCTCACTGCTAGAACACGGTTCTGGTTTTCAGTAAATCTCCTTGAGCCTGGAAACAAAGAAGTCTCGCTCCATCAGCCATATTTCTAATGCCACCTGTGTGTGTGTGTCTGTGTGCGTATGTAACCACCACCACCACC
>SJYQ01104346.1:69123-89280 GCA_006410935.1 Redunca redunca | reverse complement strand
GATCGAACCTGCATCTCTTTTGTCTCCTGCATTGGCAGGCAGGTTCTTTACCACTAGCGCCACTTAGGGTGCTCAAATCCTAAGTAAGATGCAGAAAGTGCCTAGGAAGAGGAGTTCAGTGTGGGGAGATGAGGCTGGGACACTGAGTTATAAAGTGAGAATGGCTTGGAAGCAAGGGCCTCTTGGGTGAGGACGACTTTCCCCCAACCTCAGTTGGCCTGCTTTCAAGTGGTTGTGGGTCATTGGCACCCCTCCCCCAAGACTAACTCTTTGCAATGTGTGATGCCTTCTGGAGAGAAGTTTAGATTAAGTTCTTCAGGGGATGAGTTAAGGGCCTTCTGCTCATAAGGGCTACTCTGGAGTTCTCAGGTTGGAGAAGAGATGAGTGTTTTCAAATGTGTACTTTGCTGTTTATGTTTATATATGTGAGGATATATGGAGAATAAGGAAGCATTGCATTTATTTTTGTGAGGTCTTAGAAAACTGAGATAGGACCAATATGGGCAGACTTTGTTGTTGGTCCCAACTCTTTGGGACCCCGTGGACTGCAGCACACCAGGCTCCTCTGTCCTCCACTGTCTCCCAGGGTTTGCTCAGATTCATGTCCACTGAGTCAGTGATGCTGTCTAACCATCTCATCCTCTGCTGCCCCTTCTCCTTTTGCTTTCGATCTTTCCCAGCATCAGGGCAGACTTTATGAGACTCTTTATAAGACCTTGGATGATCTGTCTAGCCTTTCCTCCTGCCGTCCCTGTACCCGCTCCTCTCCTCTGCTAGTACGGGACACGCAGGAAGCTCGAGCAACACTGAGCTACTTCTTGTTCCCAGGACACACAGATCCTCATCCCTCCACATCTTCCTCTTCCAGGAAGACCGCCTTCTTGTTCACCCACACAGGGCCTCCCCATCCTCTGCATCTCACCTAGAACCTTCCCACCGTTCCTGGGAGACCCTTGTTTTCTCCCTGCGTCTGTCACATCCTTTATACACACTCTGTGGATGGAGGGGAAGAGGGTGAGAGACCTCAAGACAGGAAAGTGTGAAACTGAGAAACAGGAGGCTCTGCAGACCCCAGGCCAGTGACGTTCAGTCAGACAGGTCTTTCTTTTCTCTGCTGCCAGTGAGGGCCCGGGTCCACAGCAGTCAGCCCTCTCACCCTTTGGGAGTTCTGTTTAGAATGACATCACCTGTGCCCTGAAATGCCATCAAGGCCCTTCTGGAAGGGTCTAGTCCAGCTGGACCACCCCTGTCCCACTGCGAAAACCACCCACAAGCCTCCAGCTCCCTCAACAGCACGGTTGTCCTTGGACTGTCTTGTTATCGGTGGCAGAGCTGCCTTCTCGCTGGGTTAGACAGTCTTCGGAACAGGAGCTGTGGATTTCCTTTTTTTAATTTTTAGTTGGAGGATAGTTGCTTTACAAATCTAGACAGCATATTAAAAAGCAGAGACATCACTTTGCCAACAAAGGTACATAAGGGTTTTTCCAGTAGTCATGTATGCATGTGAGAATTGGACCATAAAGAAGACTGAGCTCCAAAGAACTGATGATTTTGAACTGTGGTGCTGGAGAAGACTCTAGACAGTCCCTTGGACTGCAAGGAGATCAAACCAGTCAGTCCTAAAGGAAATCAACCCTGAATGTTCATTGTAAGGACTGATGCTGAAACTCAAGCTCCAATACCTTGGCTACCTGATGTGAAGAGCAGACTCGCTGGAAAAGACCCTGATGCTGGGAAAGACTGAGGGTAGGAGGAGAAGGGGACATCAGAGGATGAGATGGTTGGATGGCATCACTGACTCGATGGACATGAGTGTCAGCAAACTCTGGGGGATAGTGAAGGACAGGGAAGCCTAGCGTGCTGCCGTCCATGAAGTTGCAAAGAGTCGGGCATGACTGAGTGAACAAGAGTTGCTTTGCAATGTTGTACTGGTACTGCCGTACAACAGTGTGAACCAGCCGTAAGTATATACATACCCTCTCGCTCTTGAGCCTCTCTCCCACCTTCCAACCCACCCCTCTGGGTTATCACAGAGCACCAGGCTGAGCTCCCTGTGCTGTTTCACAACTTTCCACTAGGTATCTATTTTACACACTGTAATGTATATATTTCGATGTAATATACATATTTAAGTTCATCCCACCCTCTTCTTCCCTCTCTGTAGCCACAAATCTATTCTCTACAGCTGTGTCTCTATTCCTGCCCTACAAATTGATTCATTGGTACCATTTTTCTAGATTCCATATATATGCATTAATATACCTAGCACATGACCTGGCTTATAGAAGATATTCAATAAATTTATGTCGAATGAGTCAGTGAGTACAGAAATAAATGGATGAACCCTTCCTGTGGATGGAGGCTGGAAATTAAAAAACCCCACTGAGTTCTGATTATTCTAACTTATAGGCTTTGAAAATCTCTTCTTTCTCACTTGAAACATGAGAACAATGAACACCTGTGTTCAGGCTCAAAAATGTGGATTCTAAGAACTCCGAACCTCCTTAGAGTGACAAGTTTCCCCAAGTGAAGTCTGCTGCAAGAGCTCTTGAAATGCTCTTTCAGTCTAATGATTCCCATTAGAACCTTGGTCAGCCTGGAGGACCAGGGACCCCCACTCCAGCTCCTCCTTAATGCAAAGGCTCTTTGTGCCAACTTGCCCAGCATCCCTTGCTAGTTAGGGTAGAGTTGGATATCCGTCCAGTTCTCTTTCTACAAGACCACACTGCCCCACCCCACGAATGACGCTTAGAGGGCTGTAGACATTTAATATGCTGAGTGTACACCAGAGAGATGACTGCAGTTGCCAACCAAAATCTGGGGCCATAACTTGGGGGGCGGAATGGATAAAGGGGAACTGATTTCATTGGAAATGTAAAACCAAGAAAGAGACTGGTGAGACTTGTTGGCACCTATTTTGGGTTAGAAGAAGTGAGAGAGAAACTAGGAAATGAAGTGAAGGAAAGGAGTTTGAAAAGAGGTTATTATTAGAAGTGGATTGGCTGGACTCGGGGCCATTTCCTGCTAGTAGCTTTGTGTCATTCCCAGCAACAGGGTGTGGCTCTTGGCTGGGAAGTCTTGCTTAGCTGAAGTACAGGAGGATGAGTTGCTGGGCTATGGGTTTGGGGTCAGTATGCTTTAACATTAAGAGGGCAGAAGTTATGAACCTCTATTTCTACCTGACCCTCTTGAAGACTTTCCAGTTGGTGTAAAAGGAAGACTGGCTTCCCTGGAAAGAAGGTTTTAGACTACGGCAGCAGCAGCTAACACATGCTAAGTTTCAGAAAGCCTGCTCTTCACCCCGTGATTGAGACCAGAAGCTGTTCTCCAGAATGGGGAGAAATAGAGAAGATTTTAGTGTCAGATGACCATGCCCCAAAATTTGCTAAGTCACTTCAGTCGTGTCCGACTTTGTGCGACACCATAGATGGCAACCCACCAGGCTCACGCGTGCCTGGGATTCTCCAGGCAAGAACACTGGAGTGGATTGCCATTTCCTTCTCCAATGCATGAAAGTGAAAAGTGAAAGTGAAGTCGCTCAGTTGTGTCCGACCCTCAGAGACCCCATGGACTGCAGCCTTCCAGGCTCCCCGTTCATGGGATTTTCCAGGCAAGGGTACTGGAGTGGGGTGCCACTGCCTTCTCCGATGCCAAAAAATTTAGGAGTTTAATTTTCCTGGTTCCATTACCCCAAGATATTTTGGCTTCAGCAGTACTTTTGGAGGCATGTTTCTGTGGTTAGGTGTTAGAACGCCAGTGGAAAAGCTGAGCACATTTCTTCAGGCAACTTGTGGCAGACTCTGTTAGTTCGCTACCCCCAGAGTCTCTTCCAGTCCCCTTCTGCCTTGTCATTTCTCACTATCAAGGCTAAAATTTTTTTACATTTTCACTTCCACAGTCTTCCTTGCAGATAGGGTGAGCATAGGACCCTGTTCTAACTTATGAGATACAAATGGAAGCCTAATGGTGCTAATGGTAAAGAACTAGCCTGCCAACGAAAGAGACATGAGATGTGGGTTCCATCCCTGGGTCGGGAAGATCCTCTGGAGGAGGGCATACCAACCCACTCCAGTATTCTTGCCTGGAGGATCCCATGGACAGAGAAGTCTTGCAGGATACAGCCTGTAGCACACAAGAGGGTAGAAGAAGTTAGGGGATTCTGAGAAAGTTTATATTTTCATAATAAACAAAACAAAGGGCCAACCTGGGATTTTTCCTTCCTCCTCCTACCCACTGTAAATGCAAATGTGATGGCTGGAACTACAGCAGCCATCACATCATTGTGAGGGAAGACCAAGAAAATTGCAGTGACATTTGCTCTGGCACAACTAGTTCACTGAATCGAGTCCTCTCCAGGCTTCTTGTCTTAAAAAAAAAAAAAGCCTTATTTTAAAAAAGAAGTTGAATTTTCTGCTTTTGCAGGTGAATGTCATCATAACTGATAACCAAGACTTCTCAGTACATTTAATATGCTTGTGTGTATTTTGAATCTCTAAGAAGGGGAGAAAATATATAGCAATTCTAAACTTGTAAAACGGAGGTATGATTTCTCAAAAAACAATTTTTGTGGAACTAGTGTTTTAGGTATACCCTTTGGGAAACTCTGAGCTAGGGGATCACAAACTTGGTATGACAGACAGACCCCAGGATAGCTCCTGTGTTCATGTCCTGCTAAATTTCCTCACTTTGAGTGTAGGCAGGACCTCTGACTTGCTTCTAACCAATAGAATATGGCAAAGGTGATGGGATATCACTTCAAAGATTATGTTTTAATTAGATAAATAGATGACAGATAATAGATAGATGGTAGATAGGTAGGTTCCATCGCTGCTCTTAAGTAAGCTGTCATGCAATAAACTGCCTGTGGAGAGGATCACAGGATAAGAACTATCGTGGCCTCTGATAGCTAAGGGTCTCAGTCCTACAACCAGAAGCAACTGACTTCTGCAAACGTGTGGACTTGGCAGAGAACCCCTGGCCTCAGGTGATGTTACTATAGCCTTGTGAGATCCTGAGCAGAAGAGCTAGACTGTACCTCAGTTTATTGTGCTTTTCAGATACTGTATTTTTTACAAATTGAAGATTCATGGCAACCCTGCTTTATCAGATGATGGTTAGTATTTTGGTGCATTGAAGTATTTTTAAATTAAACTACGTATATATTTGCTCTAAATTTATTTTTAATGTTTGCTTTTTAAAAAATATTTATTTATTTGGCTTCACCAGGTCTTAGTTGCATCATGTGGGATATTTCAGTTGCGACATGCAAACTCTTAATTGGGGAACATGGGATCTAGTTCCCTGACCAGGAATTGAACCTCAGACCCTCGCACTGGGAGCATGTAGTCTTAGCCACTGGACCATCAGGGAAGTCCTTGTACACTTGTTTTTATTCCTTTTTAAAAACAATTTATTTATTTATTTTTGGCTGTCCTGGGTCTTTGCTGCTGTGAGGGTTTTTCTCTAGTTGCCGAGAGCAGGGCTACTCGCTAGTTGCGGTGTGCCGTCTTCTCTTTGCGGGGCTCCTCTCGTTGCAGAGCACAGGCTCTAGGGTGCCTGTGCTTCAGTAGCTGCGGGGCATGTGCTCAGTGGTTGCGGTTCCCAGGCTCTGGAGCCCAGGCTCAATAGCTGTGGCACGTGGGCTTAGTTGCCCCATGGCATCTGGGATCTTCTGCGCCTAGGGATGGAACCTGTGTCTCCTGCATCGGCAGGCGGATTCTTTACCACTGAGCCACCAGGGAAGCCCTACATTTGTTTTTAGATACAATGCTATTGTTACCGAAAGGAGTGTGGGGTCTGGCTGCTCACCGCTCAACAGCCAAATAAACAGGCCAGGTTGGTGGAGAGGAAAGTTTGCTTTAATTTCAGATGATGGCGATGAGGGTGGAGGGGTGGAAGGGGAAGTAGGGGGTGGGGACGGAGGGCAGACATCAGTCCAAAGGCTGACTCCCCCCAAACACCCACCACTGGCAGCTGGTGGAGCAAGAGCTTTTATAGGCTGAGGGAGGGGGTTACATGTAGAAACAGTACAGTCAGCTGCAACGATCAACATCAAACTGGTCAACAGTGGTCTGACCAGCATCATCTTGGTTGTTTGAGGGGCAGTTAATCTTCAGTTCCACGGTCCATTTGTTCCTGTTTCCTTGAGGACAGTTCTTGAAATTGTGGCCGCTTATGTATGGGTACAGCCTGGTCATCATGTGGTTAACTCCCACCTGGAGTTCCGGTGTCTATAATACAGCTCACAGGATTTGGCTCAGAACATTATCTATAGTTCTTGAAAAGGAACTCAAGGACCCTGACTATGCCTAATGACTACATTATTAGTATTTGGTCTCCTTTGACGGTTTTCCTTTTTTTTTGTATGTTCTCATTTCTCTGATTAAACTTAGTATTTGACTTGAGTTTTTCACAGACAGAAGGCAGACAGAGGATGTGAGGGGAAGGACCACAGGAACCTACTCTGTTTCACCATTGCTTACTTAATAGACTATAGCATAGTGTAAACAACTTTTATATGATCTGGGAAACCAAGAAATTTATGTGACTCAATTTATCGAGATACGTGCATTATTGCGGTAGTCTGGAACCAAACCCCAAATAGCTCTGATGTATGCTTCTACTAATTTATGACCCACAGAAACTGTGATATAATAAATCTCAGTGTCATTTTAAATGCTGTTTGTGGGGTAATTATTATACCACAAAAGAAAACATCTGGGAAAGGGCCAGCTCCCAAGAACAGGCTCCACATTGTAGGTTGGGTCTGGTACTTGGTGTCTGGGGCTAATGAAGTGAAGATTTTCCCATGTGGCCCATCTACTTGTCTTGGGTACTTTTCCCTCCAGTAAATGTATCCTAATCTAACAAGGTCTTCTACATAAAAAACACCCAAAAAATGAAACAGCTCCGAACATACTGTTCTGCTGAGTTTCATGACCTTTTATTGGTCTTTGAGTCTTTAGAAATACCTCGTATGGAGCATTCATTCCAGATTCCATTGACTTGGAGACAAATTGGCTGTCCTCACTGGGAGCACAGTCATTGTACTTAGAGACAATTTTGGCCTTCACAGTAGAGAAGCTTGTTTCCTGGTATTCTGGTTATAGGTCATCCTTCCTTGTTTTCATTTGACATTCAAAATATATGCCTTCCTCTGAAATTTCTAGAAGAATAGATGAGCGAGGATAGCAAATTAGATTTTGTTGTGCCTTTTTGCCCAGTGATATTTCAAAACATTTTTTCATGGTAAAAAGAGAGCTTGTTTACCTGAAGCTATTTGTAGTTTTTGTCTTTTGCGCCACGCCAATAAACAATTCTCTGAAACCAACCTACAATTTTCTTTTCCTTTTTTAAAAAAAAACTTTTTATTTTGTATTGAGGTATAGCCGATGAACAATGTTGTGAAAGTTTGGGGTGAATAGCAAAGGGACTCAGCCATACGTATACATGTATGCATTCTCTCCCAAACTCCCATCCTATCCAGGCTGCCACGTAATATTGAGCAAGGTTCTATGTGCTATACATAGCACAAGGACCTAGAGGTCCTTGTTGGTGATCCACTTAAATATAGCAGTGTGTACAGGCAACCGTAAGTTCATTCTCTAAGTCTGTGAGTTTCTGTTTTGTTAAGTTCGTTCGTATCATTTCTCTTTAGGTTCCACATATAAGGGTTGTTATAGGAAATCCCCGTCTCTGTCTGACTGACTTTGCTCAGTATGACAATCTCTAGGTCCATCCATGTTGTTGCAAATGGTATTATTTCATTCTTTTTAATGGATATCAGCCTACAATTTAAAACTGGCGCTATCTGCCCAGAGGAAGCATCAGACCCCGCAGGGGAGGGGCTCAGCCCAACAAGAGTGTGCCTACCCTCCCACCCCCACCCCACTGCAGAGGCTAGTGGCAACTCCGGGTGGCCGTCCGTTCTGACCAACAGGCTATAGGTTGGGGGTTTCAGTGACTTCCTCTTTGGTCAATTACTTTTCCAGAGCAACGCACAGAAATCAGAGAAGCATTCACCAGTTTATTATAAAAGGCTACAATCAGAAACAGCTAGAAGTAAGAAACGCACAGGACAAGGTATGTGGAAGGGACGTGGAGTTTCCTTGCCCTCTCCAGGGACACGACTCTCCCGGCAACTCCATGTGTTTACCAACCCAGCAGCTCTCCAAATCCCATCATTCTGGGTGTTTGCGGAGGGTTCATTCAAAGGCAGTGATCAAATCACTGGCCATGGGCTACAGATTCAACCTCTATCCCCTCTCCCCTCCCATGAGGTCTAAGGGGGCACTGAAAGTCTCAACCCTCCAATCATAGTGTTGGTTCCCCTGGCAACCAGCCCCATCCTTAGGTGACCTGGGGACAATCGAAATATAATTCATTAATAAAAGACATCTTGATCTGTCTCACCACTTAGGCAATTCCAAGGGTTTTAGAAGTTCTATGCTAGAAATGGGAATGAAGACCAAATACATATTTCTTATTATAAATCACAATATCCCAGGCAACTCCCTGCTCTTCACACATTCTTCCCTTATAGCAGAGCAATCACACAGGTCAAAAGACACTGGCACATCACTAGAACTTCTCTCAGTCGTTAATAACTATGCAGCCTGTCATCATATCGTGTGAAAGTGTCTCCCAGGGCAAGGCCACTCAGGTTTGCAGGCTTCTATTTCTACCTTGTCAGCTACACTGCAGGCAGTAATACTAGTCTAGCAAGTGACCCTCTCCCGCCCTCCTTGACCCCCGCCCACCCCGTTACACAGGATCAGAACCAGGGAGCTCCCTTTACCATCTGGCAATATGACTGCCTTCACTGTTCAACCCAGTTTTGCACATCACACCCCATCAGGCCTTTAGGAATTCTGTCTGACATAAAGGTTAAGAACACACTTACTGCAGTGCGCTCAGTGGTCCTGCGGATCTGTCTCCTGCTTCTGTTCCTGTGGAACAGACCCTGGGATGCCCCTTGCACAAGCCTCCGACCACCCTCCACCATTTTTTCCAGTTGCAACCCTGGAATCAGCCATTCAGCTATACTCAGCTCCCACGACCAGCCAACACCACTTTCTGAGCTTAGCTTCTTATTGCAGATCAACCATGAGCTCCCAGATTCGTCAGAATTATTCCGCCCAGGTGGAGGCTGCAGTCAACTGCCTGGTCAGCACGCGTTTGTTGGCCCCCTACCATTGCCTCTCTCTGGGCTTCTATTTCGACCACAAACGTGGCTCTGCAGGACGTGGGCCACTTTTTCTGCAAATTGGCTGAGGAGAGGCGCGAGGGTGCAGGAGCACCTCTGGTAAACACGAAGCCAGTGCAGAGGCTGAGCCCTCTTTCAGGACCTGCAGATGTGTCTCAAGAGAAGTCAGGAAAATCCAGGAAGCTCTGGAAGCCACCCTTCTCATGGGGAAGAACTGGAACCAGCCCTTTTGGGCCTGGATGGCCTGGGTTCTGCCCGCACAGACCCCCACCTCTGTGACTCACAGAGAGCCACGTCCTAGAAGACGGGAGCCCGTCTGTCCAACAATGTCTGCAGGCTGGCTGGCTCCGGGCTGGGTTGGGAGAATATTTCTTTGAAAGACTCACCCTCAAGCATGGCTCGGAGCCTCTGGAGCTGAGCCGCCTTTTAGGAACTCCCCTAATGTCCAAGCTTCTGCCGGAAGCCCCTCTCTGCAGCCACTAGGCAGCTTTCTAACCACCCTGGAGCCCTCTCCCAAGCCTTGGACCGAATGGAAGCAATAAAGCTTTTTGCAGAAAAAAACAAAACAAAAACATACCTACAGTTTCTTCTTGCTGAGGCCCTTGTAGGTGTAGCCCTGGTCCTGCCACCACTGAAGGAAAAAAAGAAAGAAAGAAAAAGTTGAGGTGACAGGGAGTGGGGAGAAAGAATACTCACATCCTTCCTTACTCTGCCTGAAAACAGACACCCCTTTAGCCCCACTCATGTCACACTGAGTGTGAGCACACGCTCGTGAAGGTGTATAAGCCAGCCCTTCATGCTTTAACCTTCCCACTTTAGATAACCAATGGTTTAACTGCCTGTTCCAATTTTCTAGCTAACTAGTATTCAGAGGAGGCTCTCTGTTCATTGCTGGATATTATGGAATATAATGTTTGGATATTATGGATGATATAATGGATGTATATGAATATAATATACATGTGTCCCTTGGTCTGAAGAAATGATGTTCAGCTGTCCACCTTGGCTCAGTATTTCCTGTTCTGGTTTCTTTTATAGGTTCCTGAGCATTTGCATCTCCACTGGGTAAGAATAGCTCAATCTCGAGTTGGTGTCTTTTATTGTCTGAACCTTTTCAACCTCTACCCTCACCTCCCCACCCCACCCCACCTCACCCAGACTGCCAGCATCAGTCTCAGCTGCCAGCTGCGTTCAGAGCCTTCCCACCAAAGATATCTGCCATGTAGCGATTTGCAGTCTGTCTCTTGTCAACTGAAAGGAAACACACAGTTTGAGAGGCATGAGTTAAGCTTTCAGTTCAGTCACTCAGTCATGTTTGACTCTTTGTGACCCCATGGACTGCAGCACGCCAGGCTTCCATCACAGACTCCTGGAACTTGCTCAAACTCATATCCATCGAGTCAGTGATGCCATCCAACCACCTCATCCTCTGTCGCCCTCTTCTCCTCCTGCCTTCAATCTTGCCCAGCATCAGGGTCTTTTCCAGTGAGTCACTTCTTCGCATCAGGTGGCCAAAGTCAAGCTTTATTAAGGGTCTTTCTGAGGACGATAGCCTGGGGTTGGCCTCTCAGTAGCTCTGAGAAACTGCTCCCAAGAAGTTGGGGCAGGTTGTGGGGGTCGCTTATATATGATTTTTTAAAACCTGGGGGGTGGTGACCTACAAAACACATGCAGTCAAGCATACATCTTGGTAAGAGATGGTGGCTAGTCACAAAGAGCCAAGAGAATGACTACGGTGCTTTTCCATGTGTGGGAAACTACAAGAAGCTGGGTTCATTAAAATTCTTCCTGAGATACATGTGACTCTCCAAGGGGCCTGTTTGTCCAAAGCACAGAGCATCCTGCCCTTCATTTCCTCTGGCTGAAGCACAGAGCTCTTCATCCCATTATCACGTTAATCTCTTCTCTCTGAAGCACACAGTGCACTGCGGGTCACTGACTTAATCTCTGTAGACTTGGATGGTGAGCAAAACATTCTCTCTTCTTTTACTTGCGCTGTCTTGTTGGCAGACAGAACAGTTCTCACTGACATTGTGTGTCTCAGATGGTAAGGGAAGACGGTGTCCAGATTCAGCCCATCCCTGCATTGCTGAAGCACCCACCACCAGCTTAGTGGGCGCAGGTGGCCACCTTAAGTGAGCACATGGGGAGATTTTTCTCATCGGCTCCAGTTCCCTTCCAGATCTGGGCGCCAACATGCTCTTCTTTAAGGTACCCCTCAAATTTCTTTAGTGATTGCCACAGAGCTATGCAGCATACGGACATCCCCTTAACAGGCCAGGTTTCCACTGCCCTTCTGGCCTGGCCAGGCCACTGGCCACTGCCCATGAGTCAGTGAAAACCCAAACACTGGGGTTGTAAACACTGTTCGGTTCTTACCACTGCTGAGAAGACAGCCTGCCATTCATCCCACTGAGCTGAATTCTCCAGAGTCGTGGCCTTCCAAATCAGCTGTTGTCCAATTACTCTGGAACTGCCACCCGTAAACCACCGGCTCTTTCTCAATAGCTACTCACAGGGCTCTGTCCACATGGTAGTCGCTTCCAGCAGCTCCTCAGGTGGCTCCAAAGTCAACCCTAGAGAAAGAGTCTTCCTGATTGTATCTCCTCTCTGCAGTCCCCAGACAGCATGATCTTGTATTAATCATTTACATACTATAACAGAACTCTTCTGGGCACTGCCAGCCCCAATTGGGCATTTCTCCAGCATCATTCTAGACACTATGGGTATTTCAGATGTCAAGATCATTTTCTGTCCTTCACTCATTGGAGTGGTTTCAGTTAATAATGTCCAGTGGCAGACTTCCCTGGGGGTCCTGTGGTTAAGACTCTGTACTCCCAAAGCTCCCAACCTTTTACTTTAATTCCATCAACTCTTATGTTTCTATCCTTACATTTTTATGTTTTCTGAATATAATTGTAGGCTGGGCTTCCCCGTTTGGGTTTTGGTACTATACAGAAACTGGGGTTTCGGTATCAAGCGGTCCTTGAAAATGTCTCTTTTTTTATCCACTGACCATTTTACCTACTTTTATGCGAAAGGCTTTGGATCCCCTGTGAGGGATTGAGTTAAGGGACCCTGGCCCCCTCATCAATCTGTATCTTGATTACTTGGATTAACTGCTGCCTCAGGCAATTGCTAGTTAGGTTTTTCACTATAATCTGTGCCTTCTGGATTTTCAAATTTTATTATAAACAGAGCAGACTATTTACTATTTATTGTTTGGGGCCCTTTAAAATTGGGAGACCTGAAGGGGGTCTCTTTGGTAGTGCTGTATTAAAGCTTTGCTTTAATCCCATTAATGCCTCTTTCATTCTTCCCATTTCTTTATAACCCTCTAAAGTCTCCCATCCCAAAGAAAGGCAATGCCAAAGAATGTTCAAACTATCGTACAATCACACTCATCTCACATGCTAGTAAAGTAATGCACAAAATTCTCCAAGCCAGGCTTCAGCAATATGTGAACTGTGAACTCCCAGATGTTCAAGCTGGTTTTAGAAAAGGTAGAGGAACAAGAGATCAAACTGCCAACATCCACTGAATCATGGAAAAAGCAAGAGAGTTCCAGAAAAACATCTATTTCTGCTTTATTGAGTATGCCAAAGCCTTTGACTGTGTGGATCACAATAAACTGTGGAAAATTCTGAAAGAGATGGGAATACCAGACCACCTGACCTGCCTCTTGAGAAACCTGTACGCAGGTCAGGAAGCAACAGTTAGAACTGGTCATGAAACAACAGACTGGTTCCAAATAGGAAAAAGGAGTACATTAAGGCTGTTTATTGTCACCCTGCTTATTTAACTTATATGCAGAGTACATCATGAGAAACACTGGGCTGGAGGAACCACAAGCTGGTATCAAGATTGCCAGGAGAAATATCAATCACCTCAGATATGCAGATGATACCACCCTTATGGCAGAAAGTGAAGAGGAGCTAAAAAGCCTCTTGATGAAAGTGAAAGAGGAGAGTGAAAAAGTTGGCTTAAAGCTCAACTTTCAGAAAATGAAGATCATGGCACCCGGTCCCATCACCTCATGGCAAATAGATGTGGAAACAGTGGCTGACTTTATTTTTTTTGGCTCCAAAATCACGGCAGATGGTGATTACAGCCATGAAATTAAAAGACACTCCTTGGAAGGAAAGTTATGACCAACCTGTGAAGTCACTCAGTCGTGTCCGACTCTTTGTGACCCCATGGACTACATGTAGCCTACCAGGCGCCTCTGTCCATGGGATTTTCCAGGCAATAGTACTGGAATGGATTGCCATTCAACCTAGACAGCATATTAAAAAGCAGAGAAATTATTTTGCCAACAAAGGTCCATCTAGTCATGGCTATGGTTTTTCCAGTGGTCATGTATGGATGTGAGAGTTGGACCATAAAGAAAACTGAGTGCTGAAGAATTGATACTTTTGAACTGTAGTGTTGGAGAAGACTCTTAAGAGTCCCTTGGACTGCAAGGAGATCCAACCAGTCCATCCTAAAGAAGATCAGTCCTGGGTGTTCATTGGAGGGACTGATGTTGAAGCTGAAACTCCAATACTTTGGCCACCTGATGCGAAGAGCTGACTCACTGGAAAAGCCCCTGATGCTGGGAAAGACTGAGGGCAGGAGGAGAGGGGACGACAGAGGATGAGATGGTTGGATGGCTTCACCGACTCAATGGACATGGGTTTGGGTGGACTCCGGGAGTTGGTGATGGACAGGGAGGCCTGGTGTGCTGCAGTTCATGGGGTCACAAAGAGTCGGACATGACTGAGCAACTGAACTGAACTAAAGGTCTCCCCTGCTGCTGGAATGAGTCCCATGACACTCTGTTTCTGTTTCATTCCTATCAAAATTTGCTTAATTCATTTTATTTCTTAATAACTGTTTAAAATTTCCACCTTGTGGGGAAGATTCTCCTAACTGTCCCCTTCATTCTCTTGTTAATTAAGCTGTTCTCAATAATATCTGTATGACTCATGAGGGGAAGTTGAGGCAGTAAATTTGATAAGGCTTCCTGGACTGTTATTGTTCTGCAACTATGAGGTTACAATGAGGTGCCCATGTGAAGGGTCTCCTTAACCACAGCAGTGTTTACTATTGAAACAGGAGGGAAGTGGGCAGGGCACAAGTTTTAAAAGAATGACATAGGCATAAGACATGACAAAAACTGGTTAGAACCAAATAGGTCCAAGATGGCAGATGAGTTGACCTCCCCATCCTTTCCCCAAAGTAGCTGGAATACTCTTCCCACTCATTAGCCTATCAAATTACCCACCCCTATCTGAAATGATAACCCCATCCCTGGGGCCAGTCTAGTCTTCCCAGATGGCCCACACTTTGTCTGTGGACTGTGTTTCTCTCTAAATAAATCCACTTCTTATCTATCACTCTGTCTATCACTGAATTCTTTCTGCAATGAGACATCAACTTCAACTTGGTGCTCTATGACTACCTGGAGGGATGGGAGGAAGGGAGGGGACGTATGTATATCTATGCCTGATTTCATGCTGATGTATGGCAGAAACCAACACAACATTGTAAAGCAAATATCCTCCAATTAAAAATAAATGTTTTATACCTATGGCTGATCCATGTTGATGTTTGGCAGAAACCAACACAATTCTGTAAAGCAATTATCCTTCAATTAAAAAATAAATAAAAATTTTAAAAAAGATAAAGAATAAATAAAAAATAATTTTTTATATCTATGGCTGATTCATGTTGATGTTGGGCAGAAACCAACACAATTCTGTAAAGCAATTATTCTTCAATTAAAAAATAAAAATGTTAAAATGTTAAAAAAATAAAAACAATTAAAATATTTTTTAAAAAAGAAACTGAGCCTCATTAAGTCTTGAAATCAGGTGTGTGATTTTAAAAGACCATAGGCTCAAATCTTAATCTGATTGTATGGTTTCACTATGAGCTGGGTAGAGAGCATATTCTCTGGCTCAGAAGCTAAAGAATCCACCTGCAATGCAGGAGACACAGGAGATGCTGGTTAGATCCCTGGATCAGGAAGATCCTCTGGAGGAGGAAATGGCAACCTATCCCAGTATTCTTGCCTGGAGAATCCCATGGACAGAGGAGCCTGGCGGCTACAGTCCACGGGGTTGCCAGGAGTCAGACACACTGAGCAACTGACACAACACGAGGGGGGTAAAGGGCATATTCAGTGAGTGAATATCCCGATCATTGCAAGTCAGCTCGAGGAGGCTTGCATATCAGCTGCCTCACGTGTCCTACCTTGGTATTCACAAGGGGAGACAGACAGCTCACCTTTTCAGGATAAACAGACCCCACAGTGGTTTTCATCCAGTCCACCAGGCTGGCTGGTCCCTTGAGGATAACCTCCTGTTCGTCTGGATCACATATCACTCTCTGGGTTTGTTCTAGCGCCCTGTAGGTCCTGAATCAACCCAAAAGTGCTCCTCCCCTCCGCAGCATTCAGAGCCAAAGACACAGACCCCAAAGGAGTTACTCCCACAATCATTTCAATAACAATTCTTTAGGAAGCTAATGATACTGATCATCAGTGGTTCAACTCCTTCACACTGATGAAATAAAATTCCTATTTTATGGCAAGACAAGAAATATTTAAACATAAAATTTTCCTTGCCCATTTGGGCCTTCTCTCTCCCCTTCAGTGTGTGGTGTGCATCTGTGTTAAACCAGACATCCTTAGGAGATAAACTTCTTCACAACTCCCTAGGAGGTCATCTTCCTTCTTAATCTTGTAAGGGACTGCGATGACTCATGACCCACTACTCACTTTGTACATTTAGATCTAGATTGTGTAAATTGTCAGTGATATGTAGTCATTTCATGTACAAACCTCTCTCTCAAAAATTTATGTAACTGTGCTTTGACCTCTAACAGGCAGAAGAGTTCTTGGAGCTTTCTGAGAAGATGCTCCCGGGTTATAAACTTCAGTTTGGCCTGAATAAAAATTTCCGTTTCTTTCTAGATAAGGTGATTAATTTTTTTTTTTTTCATCAACAGCCCTACACCCCCAGGTTTCAACATTTTTTTGGTTTTTCCCTCTCCCCTTCCTGCCCCGCTCCCCACCAACTACCTTCTTAGAGACCGGAGGTCTTTGAGGTCCTTTCTGTTGTCACTACCGAGTTTTTGCCTCAGAGGACAAAGTTAGTGGCCAAAACTCAGACTGACCCAAATCTGAGCTTGGTTTGGCATCAGGGTCTGAGGCAGCGCTTTCAGCATCATTTAGGAATGCAGAGTAACTGCAGCATAGCTGCTATTCCATACCGCTGGTGACCACGCGGCCATGCAGGAGACAGAAGGTCTTCATCCCTTGCTCTTTCATCCTTTCACTTTCCAAACCACATATGTCCATGAGTCAAGGTGATTCTAGCAGATTCAACTTCTCTGACACCAGCTGAAGGTCTGGTCACCAGTTTCAACATGTGTATATATAGACGCGGTCCCCACAAGCAGTTCTTCAACTGCAGCTGTGTATCCTACAAGTTAACTTGATTCTGACACTATCTGCCTGGAGATGGTGGCAGACCCCACAAGTTAAAGGCTCAGTTCTACAAGAGGCTCTCCACCCCACCCCCAACACACTTCAGAGGCAAGTCGTAAGTCTAGGTTGTCCCTTGTCCTTTGGACCAAGTTGATACAGATTGGAAGCTCCAATAACTCCCTCCTTGGGCTCAATAAATTTGCTAGAGCAGATTACAGAACTCGGAAGAGCATTTACTCACTAATTCAGTTCAGTTCAGTTCAATCCCTTAGTTGTGTCCAACTCTTTGTGACCCCATGGGCTGCAGAGACTTCCCTGTCCATCACCAACTCCCAGAGCTTGCTCAAACTCATGTCCATTGAGTCAGTGGTGCCATCCAAACATCTTATCCTCTGTCATCCCTTTCCCCTCCTGCCTTCAATCTTTCCCAGCATCAGGGGCTTTTCAAATGTCAGTTCTTTGCATTAGGTGGCCAAAGTATTGGAGCTTCAGCTTCAGCATCAGTCTTTCCAATGAATATTCAGGACTGATTTCCTTTAGGATGGACTGGTTGGATCTCCTTGCTGTCCAAGGAACTCTCAAGAGTCTTTTCCAACACCACAGTTCAAAAGCATCAATTCTTCAGCACTCATCTTTCTTTATGGTCCAACTCTCACATCCATACATGACTACTGGAAAAACCATAGCTTTGACTAGACGGACCTTTGTTAGTAAAGTAATGTCTCCACTTTTTAATATAGTATCTAGATTTGTCATAGCTTTTCTTCCAAGGAGCAAGTGCCTTTCTCTAGTTGTAGTACATAGGTTTAGTTGCCCCAGGTGACGTGGGATCTTCGTTACCAGATTAGAAATCAAAGCTGTAGTCCCTGTATTGGAAGGCGAATTCTTAACCAGTGGACCACCAGGAAAAGATCTATATTTCTTATTATAAATCAATATCACAACACCCCATTAGAAAAACTGATAGAGGATTAAATCATGTAAATCATGGAAGAAGAAATGTAATTGACTAGTACTATGAAAAGATAATGATAGTTAACTGTTAATATTAATCAGAGAAAGGCAAATCTAATTTCAACTTCAATTTTACAGTTTATTTTGTCGGTTTTAGTTTGGCAAAGATTAAACGGAACAATGAAGCCTAGTGTGATCAAGGTTTAGCAGAGTTGGGTAACTTTATACCCTGTTGTTAGGATTCTGTGTGTGTATGCTCAACTCTTTGCGATCCCTTGGACTATGGCCTGCCGGGCCCCCTCTGTTGATGGCATTTTCCAGGCAAGAATACTGGAGTGGGTTGCCATTTCCTTCTCCAAGGATCTTCCCAACCCAGGGCTTGAACCCGTGTCTCCTGCATCTCCTGCATTGGCAGGCAGATACTTTACCACTGAGCCACCGGACAAGGCCTGGGATTATAATCGGATACACCTTAACAGGAAGCCAATTTAAATTGTGCCCGTGTTCCAGGCCACCGTTTAGGCAGATCTTTATCTACATATTCTTTTTATTGAGACATAGTCACCAGATGTTGCTGAGTGGAAGACAGCAAGATCCTTTATTTCAAACTGCATCCTGGAGATAGATGATTGCAGAAAGTGTACAGTTCTCTTCTACAGTATATGGGCTGACAGAAAGCTTTAGGAAGATGGTCACGGTAGTTTTCTGGATGGTGGGATTTGGGGTTACCTTTTCTCACTTATCAAGTCTGAGAGACCAGCTCGCTCCCACCCATCTTCACACACCTCTGTGGCCACAGTCCCAGGTCCTTGGCTCCCCTACCAGGCCCCTGGCTGAACTGGATGCCCGGGGCATAGCCACGTGGAAAGGACACCTTGTGAGTTGGGAATGCCAAGGAAATTTTGGCCTACCTAGAGAAGAAAGGAAAAGTAAAGCATTTAAATACTGAGGAAAAACCCTCTTTGAATCTGGAAGAGGCTTTCTGAATGAGGCTGCCCTGACAAGACCACATATAGTTGCTTATGTGAATTTTTAGTATCGTTCTTTGGAGCATTTGTCTATACCTCCCACTCCCCCCCCCTTTTTTTTTTCCTTCATAAAGATTTACACATGCAGCTCAGTCAAACCATGAAGTCCTCTTTCAGATGGTGTTTCCCGCTGGTGACTCAGACCAGCAAGGAGAAAGTGGGTGCCTGTAACCAGAACTTGTGCACCTGGGGGCGGGGAGAGTTTCTCCAGCTTTTCATCCTGTTTTCTTGGAAACAGACTTTATGTAAACCGTGTCTGGATGGAAATTATTACAAAGATTGAAGATGTGAATTTACTTCTGAAAATCACTTTTAAGTTGTGCTTTCCCCTGGGCCCAATATTCACTCTAAGGGGGAGACAAAAGAGGAAAAAGTGTGTGCGTCTCGGGATTTCTCTGGAGAGGGTGACAACTGATATTGTGCAGCTCTTCCTTCTGGGCTGGGGCTGGAAATCCCAAAGCGACAGGGGAAGGCTGATCCTGGGGATCTGGTGGGCCAAGTGGCCCCCTTCTAAAGGGGTGGCCTCAAGCCAGAGCCAGAGTGTCAGTGAGTCCTCTGGTTCTGCCTTTTTTTTTTTTTTTTTAGGCAGAAATTGGATTTTCATGTTAAATGTCCCAGTATGTAAACATATTTATGAGCCAAATGAAACAGAGCAGCATAAACCCTAGAGATCATCATGTTGAATCCATGAGTTTGGATTTAGAAGCCTGAGGTTCAGAGAAAGAAAGGACTTTCCAGGATGATACTAGAATTGAGACCTACTGTCTTCCTGGTGTGATTTTATTAACTGGCATTAAACTGACGGCTCTTTTAAATAACCAAACATATTTAGTTCTGTGAGTTCTTTTCTTCCCCTCTTCTTTTCTCTCTTTCTCCTTCCTTTCTTCCTAGTTCTTTCAAGTACTTATTCATTCGTCCATGTATTTCTTCTTTCCATTGCTTTCTAGACAATTTAAAGTTTGAATTCTTCTATTCAGGAAGTGTGTGTATGTGCTTAGTCACTCAGTCGTGTCCAACTCTTTGTGACCCCGTGGAAAAGAGGGAAAAAAGGCTCCTCTGTCTGTGGAATTTCCCAGGCAAAAATAGTAGAGTGGGTAGCCTATCCCTTCTCCAGGGGATCTTTCTCACCCAGGAATCGAACTGGGGTCTCCTGCTTTGCAGGTGGATTCTTTACCAGCTGAGCTATCAGGGAAGCCCTATTCAGGAAGAGTATTTCTTAATTCTAAGTACACCCTTATGGCAGAAAGTGAAGAGGAACTAAAACACCTCTTGATGAAAGTGAAAGAGGAGAGTGAAAAAGTTGGCTTAAAACTCAACGTTCAGAAAACGAAGATCATGGCATCTGGTCCCATCACTTCATGGGAAATAGATGGCAAAACAGTGGAAACAGTGTCAGACTTTATTTTTTTGGGCTCCAAAATCACTGCAGATGGTGACTGCAGCCATGGAATTAAAAGACGCTTATTCCTTGGAAGAAAAGTTATGACCAACCTAGA
>SJYQ01104346.1:46241-59123 GCA_006410935.1 Redunca redunca | reverse complement strand
ACTAAGCAGTGATTTATTTGACATTTCTGAGATAAATAATGGATAAGACATAAATGTTACTTAAAAAAATTAAAATGAGAGAAACTTTGTTTATAAACACTGAAGGAAAGGATGAGATTTAAAAACAATAGAATAAGTACTTAGCACCACTCCCCTTGAACATATAACATAAATTCTGAATTTTACCATGTACATTATAATCATATTTAACCAAAACACACATGCACAAACAAGAACTAAAAACAATGTTCATCTTTTATGCTGAGATACAGTTTGTTCTGCTTGACTGCTGAGCCTTGCAGGATATTGAACCAAAATTGATACTTTCCCTTGAGCCAGATTCTCAGTGGTTTTACTTGGGAGAAATTAACCTGACTTTTAGGGTCATAGTGGATGTTTTCCAATGGCAAGTGATTTTTCACTCAACATTTTTTTAATCATGTAAAAGGGAAAACAAATATTGAGAGCCTTTGGTATTCTTTCAGTTTCAGCTTAAAAATTGTCTATGTTAGTATTTATAAAAATTGTACTTAGGCAGGGGTCTTCATACTTCCTGATAACAAACTGCAGTATAAAAGAAGTCATCAAAAGAACATGGAAACGGCATAAAAATAGACACATAGACCAGTGCAAGAGAATTGAGAGCACAGAAATAAACCCAAGCATATATGGTCAAGTAATATTTTTGATAAGGGAGCCAAGAATACTTAATGGAAAGAGACTCTCCAGTAAAGAGTGCTAGAATAATTGGATATTCACATGTAAAATAATGAAGCTGGACTCATATAATTTTCATAAATGAATTCAAAATGAATTAAAGATTTAAATGTAAGACCTGAAATCATGAAATAGCCTAAAATAAAGCTTCTTGGCATGGGTCTAAGCAATCAATTTTGAATATGATACCTAAAGCACAAGCAACAAAATTAAAAATAAAATAAATTAAATGAGTGGGAATACATCAAACTTAAAAGTTTCTAAATAGCAAAAGAAAAAAAAAATCAGCAAAGTGAAAAGACAATCTCATTGTTCAGTCACAAAGTCATACCTAGCTTTTTGTGATGCCATGGACTACAGTAGGCTAGGCTTCCCTATCCTTCACTATCTCCTAGAGTTTTCTCAAACTCATGTCCATTGAGTCAACAGTTGGTCAATCAGCCACTGGTTGATTCCATCCAACCATCTCATTCTCTGTTGCTCACTTCTCCTGCCCTCAGTCTTTCCCAGCATCAGGGTCTTTTACAGTGAGTCAGCTCTTCTCATCAGGTGGCAAAAGTATTGGAGCTTCAGCATCAGTTCTTTCAATGAATATTCAGGTTTCATTTCCTTTAATATTGACTGATTTGATCTCCTTGCTGTCCAAGGGATTCTCAAGAGTCTTCTGTAGAACCACAATTCTAAAGCATCAATTCTTCAGCAATCAGTCTGATTTATGGGCCAACTCTCACATCTGTGCATGACTACTGGAAAGTGATAGTTTTGACTATATAGTCCTTTGTTGACAAGTGATGTCTCTAGTTTTTAATATGTTGTCTATCTACAGAATGAGAAAAAAAATTGCAAACAATATATCTGATAAGTGGCTAGTATCCAAAAATGTATGAGTTATTTACTCATACAACTCAATAGCATAAAAAACAACCCAATTGAAAAATGAGTAAAGGACATAAATAGATGTATGAAAGGCCAACAGATATATTAAAAGGTGTTCAACATCACTAGTCTTTAGAGAAATGCAAATTAAATGACAACTTAGACAGTGATACATGTCATTTTTTCTCAATAAAACTGTAAAAAGTAAAATGAAAAATTATTATTAAGTGCACAATTAACTGCAGATAAAAATGTGCCCTGGTGACATCTTAAAATAAATTAANTGTATATAAATAATTTAATTTGTTTATTAAAAAGACTGCTTAGGAAAAGTATAATTCATATTGGTTACATATAAATTTTGAATTAATATAAATAGAATAATCTAACAAGGACTATATTTATTAAGGTAATATAGTTTTATCAACTCTTAGATTGCAACATAATACAATTATATTTCTCCCTTACATGTGAGTTTGATGAAGGTGTTGGTACACAGCTTAATTCCTCTGGCTACCAAAGATCCATATGCATCCTTCTTCCAATACATCCAGTCCAATACAGTTAAGACAAAGTAGAGGATCTAAGTGATGTGCAGTCCTCTCTATCCTGTCCTTTTATTGCTCCTTGTTGTAAAGTGAACTGTGAACCAAAAACAAAATATACAAACAGATGGACCAGTGATAAAGTAACAAAATTCCCACTTAAAAAATGGAAGACTGGACGCACATAGCAGTCACTGTGACGGAGCAATATTGGAATCAGCCAGGCGAGTAAAGTGAAGACCTTCTTCTCTGACTTTTTGGAAGTCGCTTGTCTAGACAGCTTGTTTCCCTGAAACGTTTCCCCTCGTCCACTGTTCTCCTTTACCTATGTTTCCACTGGGAGGTTCTTTCTCATCTGTTGTGCTCAGTGCTTCATCAAAGCTGGCAGTGAAGAATCTGCTTTCCCTGTGGGGGTTATGTATTTCACATTTGTTCCTTGCAAATTGTTTAAAGATTTAAAGAGACGAAGGATTTTGTAAGCTAGGCACATGGCTTTTTGCAGTTACAAATTCCCTTGATAAGTAGTAGACTTATTTCTTTGTTTCCTGTTACTTGGACATACCAATAACCACACTCAGTTATGGTTTAGAAATAATTATCAAATTATTTCTTTCCACCTTGCTTTCTTGGTTTTCTCTTTCAGCATAATAGTGGTCACTTTGAGGCCTGAAAACAGTAATTCAGTGTGAAGCAAATACCTTTTGTCCGAAGGATAAACTCTTCTATTTGAGAAAGCATAATTGGCTTTTGTTGCTCAAAGCTATTTTCAATATTTTTTCTTACTATTCAGGTTATAGAAGAAATGGACTTTTCTAAATCTGGAAGGTCCCAACTTTGACTTCCCTTTCATTTTTTGTTATTAAATAGGCAATTTGAACTTAAACTTTTTTCTTTTTGTAATATCTTGCCAAAGTAAGTATGCAGTAACTAATACAAATACTATCATACTTTTAAAAGTCTTTCTTTAAACCAGAAGGCTCAATAATCACTTGATTTTCCCTCCCAAGATATTTTCCAAGTTATTAAAAAAGGACATTTTTAATCAAGTAGTTTTAGCCTTTAGTATTTTCAGTCCTGACAATAGTTACGCTACTCCTGCTGCCTTACCATTAAGCCCAAGGTTATGTATTTTAGATTTTTATTAAGGTACTTCTATACTTGTGCTACCAGCTTTTGAATCAGTTATGATAATACTTGCTGCTTGTAAATTTCAGTGGGTCACACAATATAAATGTGTTTTTTTGTTTTAAGGCTCAAGTTAAGGTCCAATGCACACGTTCCTATTTATTAGATAGCTTTTCTCCAGGTGTTAATGCTAAGATGGACAGTCCTTCTGTTTTGTGGTTTCTACATCCTTAAGGGTCTTGGAATCTTCTGATTTTTGAGGAGAGAGAAAAGACACATCTGCTGTTTAAAAAAGAAAGTGACATCTAGTTATTTAATCACATTTGGAGGCAAGAAGACTGGATAGCATTGTTTCTAGCTGAGAAGCTGTCAACCACTCCAGATTTTGAAAAGGGAGGGGCATGAGTCTTTGCTTGACTCTCCAATGACTGGACTGACGGATGCCTGTCTCTGCCACTTTAGTCTCTGTCTGATTTATAAATACAAATATATCTTCATACACACACATACACATATTGATTGCACAAATATATATGAATATATATTTGCCTTTTGTTACTAGCAAATTAAATGTAGAGCAGTTTAGCATTTCAAAGCCTTTGTTTCTTAAAGGTATTTTAAACTGAATGGGTTCATCTTTTTTCAAAGTGTCTTTACCTTGAATGAGTCATTTTTATTAAATCCATCTTTCCTCTTAACACATACACAAATCCAAATCATCTATTAAAAGTTTTGCTTGGCAGATGTATAGTCAGAGAAGCATTTAGATTATAACCTAGTAAATAACTGAAATAATAAGCATCTTTACATTGGAAAAATTTCACTAAATAACTAGTGCCAGATCCATAGAATCTAAGTACACTCTTTTCTGAAAGGGGAAGAAACACCATGTGATATTCTTTTCCCTTTTTTCAGACGTCAGAAGTTGTCCTCTTCTATTTGTGTTTCTTAAGGCACTACATGGAGAAGGCGATGGCACCCCACTCCAGTACTCTTGCCTAGAAAATCCCATGGACGGAGGAGCCTGGTGGGCTGCAGTCCATGGGGTTGCTAGGAGTTGGACATGACTGAGCAACTTCACTTTCCTTTTTCACTTTCATGCATTGGGGAAGGAAATGTCAACCCACTCCAGTGTTCTTGCCTGGAGAATTCCAGGGATGGGGGAGCCTGGTGGGCTGCCCATGGAAGGCCTTATTTTGGATTTTACTTGATACACTCTAGGCTCTTACTTATCCTTTTTGCTTATTTGGTGAACGGCCTAAATAAATTTAATATTTGCAGAAATTCAATCTGAGCGTGAAGGACTAAATGAAGGACTGATGAGGGTAACACTAGATGTAGAACAGAATAAACAAGACAGTTGAATAGTAAAATTATAGTATGATAAGGTTCAATGAATTTTAGAATACTTTTGATAATAGCAGAAATTCTAGCTTCTACTGGATTAAATGATCATTTGTTTCCTCACTTAAGGAGGACAGAGGGAAATTCCATGGCTTCTCAGTGGTTAAGACTCTGGACTTTCACTGCTGAGGGCCTGAATTTGGCTCTTGGATGAGAAAATAAGATCTCACAAACCACATGGCACAGCCATTAAAAAAAAAAGAAAAAGTTACATCTAGACTCAGCTGACTGCTAAATTTAAAGAGAAAGTCCTAGTTTATTCCACAGGAAAAGATACTGTTCAGATTTTTAGTGACTTCCCAGTAAATAAGAGAGACGGATGATCGATAATAAGGAAATTCCTGGTTAGAAAGACTAGCTGCTGGACAGTCTGCCTTCTTTTAGATATTCTTATTCTTCAAACTTTGTATGTTAATATTATTCCAACAAGTAACTGAATTGAATAAATACATACATGAGAATACATAAATTCAAGTTTCCTTAATGAAGAGAAAAAAAAAGGTATGCCTGCTTTGTTTTTCACTCATTTTTCATAGCTTTTTCAGGTATTATACAGCTTAATATTGCTTTATTTGAGGAATAACTTAAATATATTTCTTAACTAATTATATTAAGGTAATAGTGAACATCAATAGCTGATAAAACTTCTTTGTTTTGTAATATGTAGGATTAAAGGCTAAAGTATGATTAATTATGATTAAAACCAAAATCCTATTTTCCCCCCATGAGATAGAAATATTTATTTTTGCCAGTAATAAGTCAATTTAAAGGATCATAGTCCCTGCCTTAAACACCTGTAATTAATATTAATAATATTTTCTAAAAGTTATATCTGAGCTGTGGCATTTTCTGGGAGATAGTCTTATGAAAAGTTTGAATTAGAAAGGATATTGTATGTTTGCCATAAGAACATTCTTTGTGTTCATATTGTAGAACCATCTGTAAACCACTGAAGACAAAGTATAGTACTCTAAGGAGCCCCTTTGTCCTTCTTGAACTGATGGTGAACCCATTATAGGGAGTTAGTTCCCAGTGATCTCATCTGTGGTGCTGTAAACTTCCCCATGATGGAGATGATTTTATTGAGTATGTTCTCATATATGACTTCAACTGCTGTAGAGCCTCGAGTCACTTTATCATCATTTACCAAAGTAAATACTAAACTATTTAACTCATCTATGGAAAAGTAGAGTCGATGAACTAGCTTTACATTTTTTATCTTATTGGTCTTGTGCTGCATCAGAATGGAAATCTGCCATTCTAATAGGACCCGTTTTGTCTGAAAGTCAGTGATAGGGAAAGAGATTAACCTCCACAGCAGTGTAACTGTTTACTTTGGGCCAGGCGTTGCTCACTTCCTCTACATTCATCAACTTAAATTTGCAGTGTTCTGTGAGATACTTTGCACTACTATCTTTTGAAGATGAAGTTTGGGGAGAGGTAAATTATAGGTCCAGGGTTAAAGAACA
Source organism: Redunca redunca (assembly GCA_006410935.1). Lineage (NCBI taxonomy): Eukaryota > Metazoa > Chordata > Mammalia > Artiodactyla > Bovidae > Redunca > Redunca redunca. Next base: position 52,987 of record SJYQ01104346.1, on the reverse strand, counting down.
GCAAGTATTGCAGTCGGGATTCAAACCCTAGCAATGTCACTCTGTAGCCTGTCCTCATATCCACTGCTCTATGCCAACAATGAATCAGCTTTAAACTAGTAAATTTTATGATGAGTTAGGGGTTCGTAGCATGCTAGCATTTACCCAGAAGACTGGGTACTCAGCCTTGCAGAAAATGACAATTTAGGAATATGCAAGGTGGGAATTTTGTATCTCCGTATGGGGCACCTGTAGATTTGCTTATATGTCATCTCCATCAATGAATAGAAATGACACAGAATTAGTTGCTGAAAATTAGAAGAAACTACACGATATTCTGGAAAAGGGTAACAGGTTGTGGCAGGGGAATAGGGAGGGATGAACACTGAAAGAATTTTTAGGGCAATTAAACTATTCTGTTTGATACCATAATGGTGAATACAAGTCATGCATTTGCTAAAACCAAAATAGATAATTATACAACTCAAAAAGTAAACTATGTGCTTAAGTTAATATAATGAATCAATATCCATTCATGAATGAATACATGTGTAACACACCAATACAAAATGTTACTAATAAGGAGAGTTGTGAGAGGGAAGAAAGGAAGACAATATATCTACTCAATTTGCTATAAAAATAATGCTCAAAAATGGTGTCTATTAACTTTTATAAAGAAGGAGAAAAAGAAGCTGTGTTGTGAGTGATTATATGGCTATAACTGAAGATCAATCGAGAAACAGATGACAAATTTCGAAATTCAGCTCAGTTCAGTTCAGTTGCTCAGTCCTGTCCGATTCTTTGCGATCCCATGAACCGCAGCACACCAGGCCTCCCTGTCCATCACCACCTCCCAGAGTTTATCCAAACTTATGTCCATTGAGTTGGTGATGCCATCCAACCATCTCATCCTCTGTCATCCCCTTCTCCTCCTGCCCTCAATCTTTCCCAGCATCAGGGTCTTTTCAAATGACTCAACTCTTCACAGCAGATGGCCAAAGTATTGGAGTTTCAGCTTCAACATCAGTCCTTCCAATGAACAATTAGGACTTATCTCCTTTAGGATGAACTGGTTGGATCTCCTTGCAGTCCAAGGGACTCTCAAGAGTCTTCTCCAATACCACAGTTATAAAGCATCAATTCTTTGGTGCTCAGCTTTCTTTATAGTTCAACTCTCACATCCATACGTGACTACTGGAAAAACCATCACCTTGACTAGAGGACTTTTGTTGACAAAGTAATATCTCTGCTTTTTAATATGCTGTCTAGGTTGGGCATAACTTTCATTCCAAGGAGTAAGCATCTTTTAATTTCATGGCTGCAGTCACCATCTTCAGTGATTTGGAGCCCAGAAAAATAAAGTCAGCCACTGTTTCCCCCTCAATTTGCCATGAAGTGATGGGGCCAGATACCATGATCTTAGTTTTCTGAATGTTGAGCTTTAAGCCAACTTTTTCACTCTCCTCTTTCACTTTCATCAAGAGGCTCTTTAGTTCTTCACTTTCTGCCATAATAGTGGTATCATCTGAGTATTTGAGGTTATTGATATTTTCCCTGAAATCTTGATTCCAGCTTGTGCTTCATCCAGCCCAGCTCATGATGTACTCTGCATAGAAGTTAAATAAGCAGGGTGACAATATACAGCCTTGACGTACTCCTTTTCCTATTTGGAACCAATCTATCGTTCCATGTACAGTTCTAAGTGTTGCTTCCTGACCCGCATACAGGTTTCTCAAGAGGCAGGTCAGGTGGTCTGGTATCTCTTTCAGAATTTTCCAGTTTGTTGTGATCCACACAGTCAAAGGCTTTGGCATAGTCAATAAAGCAGAAATAGATGTTTTCTGGAACTCTCGTGCTTTTTCCATGATCCAGCGGATGTTGGCAATTTGATCTCTGGGTCCTCTGCCTTTTCTAAAACCAGCTTGAACATCTGGAAGTTCATGGTTCATGTACTGCTGAAGCTTGGCTTGGAGAATTTTGAGCATTACTTTACTAGTGTGTGAGATGAGTGCAATTGTGCAGTAGTTTGAGTATTCTTTGGCATTGCCTTTGTTTGGGATTGGAATGAAAACTGACCTTTTCCAGTCCTGTGGCCACTGCTCAGTTTTTCAAAATTTGCTGAAAAATTGAGTGCAGCACTTTCACAGAATCATCTTGGAGGATTTGAAATAGCTCAACTGGAATTCCATCACCACCGCTAGCTTTGTTCATAGTGAGGCTTCCTAAAGCCCACTTGTCTTCACAGTCCATGATGTCTGTCTCTAAGTGAGTGATCACACCATCGTGATTATCTGGGACTTGATATCTTTTTTGTAGAGTTCTTGTATTCTTGCCACCTCTTTTTATATGTTCTGCTTCTATTAGGTTCTTACCTTTTCTGTCCTTTATTGAGGCCTGCTTTGCATGAAATGTTCCCTTGGTATCTATAATTTTCTTAAAGAGATCTCTAGTCTTTTCCATTCTTTTGTTTTCCTCTATTTCTTTGCATTGATCACTGAGGAAAGCTTTCTTATCTCTCCTTGCTATTCTTTGGAACTCTGTATTCAAATGGGTACATCTTTCCTTTTCTCCTTTGCTTTTCTCTTCTTTTTATAGCTATTTGTAAGGCCTCCTCAGACAGCCATTTTGCTTTTTTGCATATCTTTTTCTTGGGGATGGTCTTTTCTCTTTTAGTGTTGACATCCAGGACTTCCATGTTCTCACTCAATTACAAATTCCAAAAATACCTTTCTTCTATGCTCTCTCCATACTGCTAAGCTATGAACTCTGAGAGAGCCCAAGTCTCCTTCTTGCCCTAGGTATCCCTTTAAATAGAAACAAAACACTTTTAGAAAACATGATTAGGTCTTATAAAACTACAGGAGTACAATTCAATAATGTTTGGGTTGTTTTCCTACATGTATAACTTACAGGGGCAGTAAAAAATAATTTTCATCTTCCATCTCTTTCTGTGATTACAATGATGAGACATCTGAGAGGAGTACTTCCTCTTGTTTTTAACATATGAATTGTTAGTACTGACTGAGGAAAAGGAGGTGTGTAAATACTGATAGTTTTGTGGAGTCAAAAGTAGTTTACTTGTACTTTTCTTACCGATTAAGTCACATTTTGAGAAAGAAATAGCTTTAGAGGCTGAGAAGGTCAAATGAACTCATAGCTGCCTTTATCCACAGTGTGATACTGGGTGGCAGCAAGAACTTTGAGAAAAATCAGGTGATTAGGGAGAGAGAGAAAGAGAAAGAGAGAGCAGAATAAAGAGAGAGTCATGCTTTAGGCATAAATAAAGACTGACTGGCTCACCCATGCTCAAAAAATTCTCCTTTAGGTGTCATTTGCTAGGTTTGGTGGCTTGATTGCCCCCTAAAGGGCAGTTCCCTACACAGAAACGACTTAACATGAGTTACATGAACTTCATTTTCATATCTACTATTTCAGGATTGTTAGGTTTACTTCATCCTCAGACCTCTAAAGCAAGCAGATTTTTTTTTAAAAGATAGCACAATTTGGTAGATAATATTTAAACTTATGCTGTGGAATAAATGTTGCTATATACTGTTTAATAGGAATAGGAATGTGTAAACATATTCACAAATGGTCTGTAGGTACCCTATAATCTTCCCTGGTGGCTCAGATGGTAAAGTGTCTGCCTACAAAGTGGGAGACCCTGGTTCAATCCCTGGGTCAGGAAGATCTCCTGGAGAAGGAATTAGCCCCCCGCTCCAGTATTCTTGCCTGGAAAATCCCATGGATGGAGGAGTCTGGTAGGCTACTGTACATGGGGTCGCAAAGAGTCTGACACGGATGAGCAACTTCACTTTTACTTTCACCTGAGAGTCTGTGTAATTGATAACTAAAAATCCACCATGAATATAATATTAATGACTTCTTTAGCCAGAGTAGCAGCAGTTTTTCTATGTTCAAACCTTAACTCTTTTATTTTTTTTTGGGGGGGGGGCGTCAGGCAAGGGAGAGTAGGGATTGGAGGAGGAAGGGAGTGGTATCTTATTCAATGTCAGCCTGTCCTCAAATCCTGTCTCTACTCCTACACTTGAATCTAGTTGATATTGGACTTGCTGCTTCCTTCTTCAATCATTTTTACTGTCCGGGGAAACTGCAATGCTAGCCATTGGTGAAATTTTGTGAAACCTCCAGGAATTTTAAATGGAAACACACACACACATAAATGTCAAGATTAATCAGTAATTAGAAGCTTCTTCCTATTCTTTACTTACAAACGCTCCAACTTTTCCCACCAACTCTGCTCTACTAAGGGTATTTATAACAAAATGCCATTGAACACCATGTGTATTGTTATTTGTTGTTCAACCATTAAGTCATGTCTGACTCTTTGCCACCTAATGGACTGCAGCACGCCAGCCTTCCTTGTCCTTCACTATCTCCTGGAGTTTGCTCAAACCCATGTCCATTAAGTTGGTAATGCCGTCCAGCCATCTCATTTTTGGTCACCCTCTTCTCCTGTTGCCCTCAATCTTTCTCAGCTATTGGAGATTTACCTGACACACTTTGTGTTTATCTGACACACTTTTTTATAAGCCATTTATTTTTTCACAAAATATATGAGATATTCATTTTTGTTGTAGCCATTACACAGATCAGGAAAATGAGACAGAGAAAGGTAAAACACTTACCAAATATCACACAGTTAACAAATAATGAAGTCAGGATTTAAAACTTAGACAATCTAACTTAGATAGATATACTGATTAGTTATAAACTGCTATACAGAAGGAATTCAATTAAAGAGGATAGCCATAAAAGTTATTTCATAACAGCATTATTATTGTTCAGTTCAGTTCAGTCGCTCAGTCGTGTCCGACTCTTTGCGACCCCATGAATTGCAGCACGCCAGGCCTCCCTGTCCATCACCAGCTCCTGGAGGTCACTCGAACTCATGTCCATCGAGTCGGTTATGCCATCCAGCCATCTCATCCTCTGTCGTCCCCTTCTCCTCCTGCCCCCAATCCCTCCCAGCATCAGAGTCTTTTCCAATGAGTCAACTCTTCGCCTGAGGTGGCCAAGGTACTGGAGTTTCAGCTTTAGCATCATTCCTTCCAAAGAACACCCAGGGCTGATCTCCTTCAGAATGGACTGGTTGGATCTCCTTGCAGTCCAAGGGACTCTAAATTATTACTATTGATTAATAAAATATAATTATTATTGTTATATTATTATTATGTATTGACATTATTTTCCCTTATGACCTTTTCTCTTTTGATAATCTGAGGTGCAAAATTTTGTTTGTGATTCTATGGTTCAGGATTCTATGGTTCCATAGTGAGGGAGTATGATTGCTTAATCGTTCACTGTCTTGCGCAGTGCACTTCCCTACTCTTAAGTACTGACTCATTTTCTCCCTGCACATAGTTAAAATAGAAACCACTGCTCTACCTTCTAGCAGATGGAGAGAAATCTTGTTTAAATGTGTGTTGCTTAAAATAGACAGAAGCTGTCAAATAACTTCTGGTAAAGTAGGATGCTGAATCAGACATTTATTTTTAGTGGCGATTGTTGATACATATGCTAGCCACCCAGATGAAAGTGTGCCGTATCACTTGACACTGTAGATGAAACGGGCTGAAGTAGTCTTAGTCATTTTTCATTTGAGATTTCTACTTTAGATTGCTTACTACACACCCTGATTCCCCTCACTTCTTTCATAGCAACTTTTTGTTTGTTTTAAAATGATTATACTTTCTATGTTAATAGTTATATCTTAGATGTATTCCTATTCCTTGTTGAAAATCATCTAGAACCTAGGATTTATAATTCATTGTATTTTGTTATAAGCATGTGCTCTAGAATCCAACAGACCTAGATTTGAATTCCAGTATAGGCACTTATTGACTAAATGGAACATATATTTTCATAATGGAAAACTCTTTTTTTCATATTGCAATACATCTATCAGAGGTTATTTTAAAGCTCAAGTGAATGCATCCTTTTAAAGTGACTATAATTTACCCTAGTGATCATTAACTTCTCCTGTGCATTCATGCTATCACTCAGTCATGTGCGACTTTTTGCAACCCCAAAGACTGCCAGGCTCCACTGTCCATGGAATTTTCCAGGCAAGAATGCTAGAGTGGGTTGCCATTCCCTACTCCAAGTCGTCTCATATGAGGCATCAAATAATGATGATGAAAGCCCTGATATAAACAGATTTTAAAATGTGAAGGAGTTAAATTAACATATCTGTTGTCCTATCAGTTACATATAACTACTGTCTGTTCTGGTTAGTTGTTTCCTAGCTTGCATTGTTTGATAAGTAATTTAGTACCACTAATGAAAAGATGAAAGTAAGAATTGTTATTATTACTCATTGTGTATAATAATTGGATTATTTGCAGTGCCTCTTTTGGTTAATTTATACAGACTTGATATTTAGAAAATGTAATGGGAGTTAGATTTGGTAAAACTGAAAATGCCAAGTGCTCAGTTCAGCCACACATACACCAAAAATGGAACTAATAATATAAAGGTTACCCTGACTTCTTCCTGCCTAAAGATGACATTTGGGAAGCATTTTGTATATTTCATATTTTAAGAAACATTTTATTATATATACATATTTTTTCCTTTGTACAATAATATGGCAAGTGTAAAATGATAAATGAGGATTCTGAGTAAAAGATTTATGGGAGTCCTATGGGAAAAGTATAATTCTTACAACTTTTCTATAAGTCTCAAAATATAAATTAAAGTATAAATTTTATATTTAAAGTTTTTAATTCATTATTTTCAAAAAT
>SJYQ01104346.1:26133-46213 GCA_006410935.1 Redunca redunca | reverse complement strand
AATGACCAGTCTTTTAAATTAATTTATTTGAAGTACACTGAGATAGACCCATACGGGATAGGTACTTTGGAGTGTAGAAATTTCATGTTTCATGGATATTGCATTAATATTTAGATCTGTTAGTACTGTCCTACACTAATATAATAATACAGTTTTCTTCAATAAGAGTATATAATTGGTACATCTTATAAAACCAAATTATTAAAAGAGTGCTATTCACTCGTTACTCTGATGTAACCAATAAATGCTTTCCTATATAGAGGCATTCATGAATACCAATTATGATAAGTGCTAAGTGAACATAAATGATACATTATTATCAAGACTGATAGAATATTAGTTAATTTAGTTGGTCAGTGAAAGTCTCACTGAGATGATCTTTAATCTGTGACCTAAAGGATAAGATAAAAATTATGAAAAGGAAATGGAAATATGGAAGGAAGCAGAAGAGAATTTCAGAAATAAAGTGAGTCTGCTGGCTAGAGAGGGGCATGTTTTGAGAATCTGGAAAAAATAGAGCAGGGTAGTTAGAGGACAACAAGCAAGAAGAAGAGTAGCTCAAAATGAATGTGGAAAGAGAGGCCAGGGCTGTATCATGGATAGCCTTGTAAACCATGTTGGCAAATTTTAAGTCAAGTCATCCAGATCTAGAAAGTTGTGTTATCATAAAATATGTTGTGTGTGTGTGTTTGTGTGTTTGTACATGGGACACACACATAATGGAATGGAAAGGAAAGTTAGTGATAAGCTTATTTCAATATTTTAGGATGTATTATGGTTACTTGGACTAGGGCAATACCTGCATAGATGGAGGAAACATCTCACTTTTAAAACCTTGTGAGTATATCAATATTATGTATATAAGACATTTGCTTTAGTACAAACAGCTTTGGCTTTAGACTTCAACTGAAAACATGTTAAAGCTACAAGGTATGCTTAGTTTTTAAGAAAATATTAGAACTGTGTGGTAGTGAGCATTGAGGTAACTAAGATTTCTAACTGAAGATGATTTATTTTTAATGAGTGAGAATTTGTGATTATCCATATAATCACAAATTATATGGGACTCTTCTTATTTTTCATTACTAATCCATTTTAGTGCAGCTAACTTATGCAGAACGTGCAATTGTTGTTCCTATTTTCTCAATGGTTCAACTCATAAAAATTTCATATCATATTGGTAGATGATGATGTACTTCCTAAATTAACATAATAATAATAACTGAATAATTAATTTTTAAATTCTGTGTATCATGAGCTTATAATAAATATATATCTAATAAGTGATGGGAAATTATTAGCAAATTTTTGTGTAATTATGTGTTCTTTCTCATCATGTTTATAATAAATATGGACATTTAATCAGTGCTATCAACATTTTACCACTGAAGAGTTAAAAGAGAAAAGACGATCAAAAAGTCAAGAAAGGAAATCAAGAGAGTTGTTGATGTCAATGTATAACAGTATATTAAAGAGAGCTCCACCCTAAGTCAAAGGACTTGGTTTCCAGTTCTAGATTTAGGTAACCTTGGTTAATTTGTGGCTGATGATTTCTAAGATTCCTTTCAGTTCTCAAATTCTGTGATTTTTCTGAAGACTACCCAAGATTAAAGCTCTCTGTCTACTATTATATAGGTTTTCTTGTTCATTTCACAGTCTTTCTACACAATGACTTTTTAAAATATCAGAGTTTAAAAATCAGTGAAGATAATTCATTGACTGTTATTGTTAATTTGAGTTTATTGAGAAAGCAGTTCTTGGACTTCCCTGGCAGCTTAAATGGTAAAGAATCCATCTGAAATGTGGGAGACCTGGGTTCGATCCTTGCTTGGGAAGATCTCCTGGAGGAGAGCATGGCAACCCTCTCCAGTATTCTTTAATATTTCCTGGAAAATCCCCACGGACAGATGAGCCTGGTAAGCTACAGGCCATGGGGTCGCAAAGAGTCGGATATGACTGAGCGACTAAGCACCGCACACAGCACAGTTCCTGGGAAAAATGAAACAATCAGATGAAGTGTGCTAAGCTAGAAGGAGTGAGAAGATTAGAAAGCTGTCATTGAGATGGTGGCTCAAATAAAAATAAGAAAATAACAGCAACTAGTTTTAGTAGTTGGATGAGAAAACATTATAAAAGTAATAATCAAAGAAAATCTCTACCAGTGGCTACAATGTTTCTTTCCCCCTTCTTAGAGAGACTGTATATCCTCTAAATTCAGAGTTTATTTTCTGTCTAATGAGGCTATGGGGGATTTAGAATGTTTCTCCAAATCTGGATTTCAATGCAATCTGTTACTATCTCAGAAAGAAGTATGACAGCAAAATAAGCATATTTGTAATGACAACAGAGGTAAAGCCTGGATCTTTGATTGAAATACCCTGGGTATCCTATTAGTGGTTTTATGATAAAAATAATTTATTTGACATTCTAATGTAGCATTTGTAAAATGTGAACAATTTTATCTTTCATGAATCCTCATTAGGAAGCAACAGGAATTAAATAAGATAACATATCAAAATGCTTTGTTATCTGGAGAATGTTCTGTGTGTGTTATCTGTTTTTACTATTCATCAGTGTTGCCTATCTGCTATGATCATTGATGGATATAGCTGAACATGGGGGAATTTTTTTCACCACTATTAGTCAACTTTGTATTGCCATTGTGAGAGTTTAAAATGATTGAGTTGCATTCCCACACCCAACAGTAATTAAGAAGGGGGAGAAAAAAAAACAAACTTCCACAAAACTCTTAGTTCCTCCAGTTCTTCAGTAGATTATTATAGAGCCATTAATTTCTCTGTGAGATTTTGTTTCACTTCTCTAACTTCCATCTTCACCTTCTGCTTCTTGTTGGGCTATCAGGAAGCCCAACAGGAAGTAAGAGGATTCTCTTACTCACGAGTCCTCTAAATACTGAGCTCACATAACAACTAGAATTTAATCCAATATCTTTTGAATAACATGTAGATTAATGCTTTCTTAGTCTTGTTCGATTGCTTATCAGATTTAATGTAGATTTTCCAGAGAAAAAGGAAGATGACATCAAAGTTTGAATGCTTTTTTCAGAAAATCTCCAAATACGTAACATTGAGTAGGTCCAAGACATAATATTATTTTAAAGAGGATAATAATTTTGAATTGGCATCAAACCAGAGACTGTGATCTTGATTTTGCCCAAGCATTTTCCTTATGCATTGTAATGTTAATTCACAAATTATCATATACCCAAATGGTCATCCTTTAATAGACTAATTTTGCAATGCAAAGCAGTATCGTTGCCAGGTTGAGAGTTTTAAATTTTATTTTGTAAAATTCAATTCATGTTACACCTTGTAATATAAACCTTTCGTTTCAGAGGAATATGCAAATTTTCATTAATAGAGAAAAAGTTTATAAATATGAACCTGTAAATAATCTGTTTTAAAATGAACTGTTTCCTTTGTCTTAAATTCAAGACTTCCCAAAAGAAGAGCTCCAGATAAGTATTAGGATTTAGGTGTACTATTTAGATGGTTGTCTTAGGAAGCAAGAAGTATGAGGAAGAGTATGAAGGGAAAAGGAAGGAAAAAAGCCAGTATGAGGCATGTTACTGAGACAACTGTGGTAATTTCAGGCTTGATTCTCCTTAGAACTTCCTGAGAAGCATATGGAATACTTGTCAGAACTCTCTACCTGAGGATAGACCATGCCAAACTGCTTTTCTTTCTTCACTGAGAGTTGCCTCTTAGTATGATAATATCCAGATTTATGCATGCTTGCTGAACAAGATTTTGTTTGCTCAAGGTGAGATGCTGTCAATATATGGAAAATCAAAGCTCGTGTATGTGTGTGTGTGTATACTTGAAATATTTATGTACTTTAATCAGGTTTAATAGAATTAATTTAAAAACAATTTACTATTGCATCAAATATTATATGAGAAGGAGTTTTGAAATGTAAAGCTAAAAAAAAATAGGCACTATTAGTTAATTATTAAACAATCAGAACCAAGACAGATATGTATCAGTATTCCTTACTCTGAAGACAATCATTTTCTCTTACAATATACTATTCTATTTTATTTTATTAATTTTTATTTCAGAATAGCTCCTTAAAAATATTGTGTTAGCTTTTGCTGCACAGCAAAGTAAATCAGCTATACATATACATATATCCCCTCTTCTTTTGAATTTCCTTCCCCAAAGCTCATGTCTGTCCACTATGATCCCATAAGAATTAGAAACCCTGAAGATGCATGGTAGAGTATCAGATATACTCCTATGTTTGTTCTCATCAACCTCAGAGGTAAACCACATATAAAAACAGGAATAAATTATCCAGAATCCAGTATTACTGTTTTCATCCCTATATTTCCAATTTCTATTTTCAAATTTGGAAATCCAGAATATAAATAATCTGAGCTTTCTTTAGTTATTTTGTGTTGATATCAAAACTGCAAATAATATGTGATATTATCCTACTTGAGAGCCAACAGATTTGTCTGCCAGAATTTCCTGGAGCTTGGCAGAAAGAGTAAGACTTTTGAGTCAAAGATAAAATACATTATTATTCACAGGACAGCAGGAATTATGTGCTGAATGCTCAAATTGGTGCCCCTCATTTTCAAACTTCATTCAAAAGCTAAAGAGCAGGACAGTGTGTTTATATTCTAGAGGAAGATGCTAGGAGTGGTTCTAAGAAGTCATGAATGCCCCTTCTTTCCCGTATCTCCCAAAATCTAAGAGCATTTATCCTCCAAGGACTGGATTTTTTTCTCCCTTTACATCCAGAAAATCTGGAGTACTTATAGCTTCACTTTTTCATTTTACCTCTCAAATCATCTTTTCTATCCAGACCTTTGTCTGGAAATAACAAGTAAAAGAGGGACAAAAGCATATGTTTAAACTGTAGCAAGAATTAACTTTTAAATCCCTAATTCTCATTCTGGACAGGCTGCCATCCAAAGGTTATACGCATTAGGCTTACCTGGGGTTGTCATTATACGGTAAAGAAAGACACATTTTGCTGAGAAATAGAAAGGAATCCTGAAATTTCAAAAGAATTCTATATAATTCTTTAAAATACTTTAACTTCTTCACCTGAGATTTTTATCCTATTCACAAGTTAGTAAGTCAACCTGTCAGAGTTTTCATGGTATCCTAAGTCAGAGATAGAAAACTTTTATTCACCACAGCACAACACACAGCTTAAGCTTGATATTCAAATCAGTTCCCCTGGCTCCCCCAAATCCCAAGCAGGCGTTGTAGAAAGGGACCCAGGTGGGTGCACACAGAGAATGTGTAACACAGCTGAACTTGGAGTTTAAGAAACAACCGATTTTATAGGGCCTCACTGAGCAAACTGCACAACCTTTGCAGACAAGAAATCTGCCTTCTGTCCCAGAGGGAAACACTATCATTGTCCTCTCCAGCTGTTTGTGCTACAAGCAGCCTTGAAAAGACGGCATAAAACAAAATCTGCCAGAGCCTTTATACATTTTAAAAAAGAGCAGACATGTAAGAGACCCAGTGGAGAATTATCTACCAATATTTTATTTATTTTGATGGTGAAATTCTAGCCTTTACAACTTCAATGGCTTTATTTCTATTTCCGTCTTTCTTCTCCTGTTAGTCAGGTTTTTAAATACTATAGCCTGAGAAGAACCTGCAAATAAAATATAATTATATAAGAAATTGAGAATGTCTATTTGACAAATTTACTTGTTGTTCACCATTTTAGTATTTTTTGTCCTATTTCTTCCCAGAAAGAATAATCAATGTTGTAGTAACTAAGAAAATGAACTTTCATATATTATGATGGGTGTTGAAAGTATTTCATATTTTTTTCATCTGATACATGTACAAATAGTAGCAACTAAGTTGCAAAATAGTTCAAAGGTAATGGAGAAAACCAAGTTGAATTTTATGGTAATTTCTCTCTATTTCAGACAAATGGTAAAAGAAAAATTATTGTTTATTTTATTGTACTTAATACCTTAATTTTGAAATACTTATCTCTCCAAATGTGCAAAATTAATAAAAAGAGTTTCTGTAAATAATTAATCCTACTTATTTTAATGGTAACATTTTGCATTGTCATAGTAAATTATTAAAGTCAGGATATTCATGTGTAGTACTATTAATTAAGCCACAGACCTTATTTGGATTTCATAGGCACAGTTTTTTTCATATATAGTTCTTCGAAAAATCATTTGTATAACTTTGTGTAAACATCACCAAAAGTAAGATACAGAACACATCCATCACCAGATAAACTCTTTTTCCTCTCTTTTAAACTCATACCCTACCTCAAGCTCTAACCTCTGGACCATTGATCTGTCCATCACTGTCATCTTGTTATTTCAAGAACATTAAATATATTGAAATTTATATAGTCATAACATTTGAGATTGACTTTTCCCCACTTAGCATGATTTCCTTGACCATCATTCATGTCGGTGTTTACATCCATGTTACCTCCCTTTCTATTGCTGAATAGTATTCCATTGTAGGGATGTACCACATATTATTTATTCATTCACACATAGAAGAACCTTTGAGTTGTTTCCAGTTTGGGACTTTTACAAATAAGGCTATTATGAACATCTGTGAGCAAGTTTTCAAATAAGCATATTTTCATTGTTCTAAGATAAATACCCAGGATTATGACTGCTGAGTAAATTACATGTTAAATTCATGTTTGCTGCTAAGTCGTTTCAGTCATATCCAACTCTGTGCGACCCCATAGAGTGCAGCCCACTAGGCTCCTCTGTCCCTGGGATTCTCCAGGCAAGAATACTAGAGTTGGTTGCCATTTCCTTCTCCAATGCATGAAAGTGAAAAGTGAAAGTGAGGTTGCTCAGTCGTGCCCTACCCTTAGCAACCCCATGGACTGCAGCCTACCAGGCTCCTCCGTCCATGGGATTTTCCAGGCAAGAGTACTGGAGTGGGTTGCCATTATTTAAAAAACTTCCAAAGTGTTTTCCAGAAAGTCTGTACAGTTTTACTAGCAATATGGGACACATTTGCTCAACATCCTTTCCAGCACTTGATATTATCCATATTTCTATTACCAATTGTAATATGTGTAGAGTGGAATCTTATCATAGCTGTATTTGCATTTATGTAATTGCTGACAGTGTTGAACATCGTTCATTTGCTTTTATTGTTATCTTTTTAAATCCAAATTTATTTGTTTTGTTTTAGCAAGATGCTAAACTGTGACTCTAAACAACAGGCATTTGGCTCAACTGATTTGATTTCTCGTCATTTTAGAGGCTGTATATAATTTTGTCATTATATGAGAAGCTTATAATTTTCATGTATTTTAATTACCCCAAAACACTGGGTTAACACTGTCACACAATTGCCTTTTGGTATTATCACTTTTTATTTTTCTTACTCCGTCAACTTTTATGTGTCTGTTTAAATAGTGTCCTGATTTAGACTGGCTTAATCACAATTTATGATCATATACTGATTAATAAAATTATTTCCCATCCTATTCTATTTTCATATATTAATTAGCAGTAAAATTGTTAGAAATGTATAATAAAGAGAATGAAAGATACTACTGTTGGTTTGCTAAAGTAAGATTATGTTAAGATGATAAGTGAGAAATATATTGCTTTTGTATATTCACTCAGTCGTGTCCAACTTTGCGACCACTCGACTGCAGCACACCAGGCATCTCTGTCCTTCACTATCTCTCAAAGCTTGCTCCAACCATCTCATCTTCTGTCGTCCCCTTCTCCTCCTGCCTTTAATCTTTCCCAGCACCAAGGTCTTTCCAATGAGTCAGTTCTTCACATCAGGTGGCCAAAGTATTGGAGCATTAGCATCAGTCTTTTCAATGAATATTCAGGATTGATTTCCATTAGGATTGACTGGTTGGATCTCCTTGCTGTGCAAGGGACTCTCAAGAGTCTTCTCCAACACCACAGTTCAAAAGCATCAATTCTTCAGTGCTCAGACTTCCTTATGGCCCAACTCTCACATCCATACATGACCACTGGAAAAACTACAGCCTTGACTAGATGGACCTTTGCCAGCAAAGTAGTGTCTCTGCTTTTGAATATGCTGTCTAGGTTGGTCATAACTTTTCTTCCAGGGAGCAAGTGTCTTTTAGTTTCATGGCTTCAGTCACCATCTGCAGTGATTTTGGAGCCCAAGAAAATAAAGTCTGTCATTGTTTCCATTGTTTCCCCATCTATTTGCCACGAAGTAATGGGACTGGATGCCAGGATCTTAGTTTTTGGGTTTTTTAATGTTGAGTTTTAAGCCAACTTTTCACTCTCTTCTTTCCTTACTTTTTGCCTTAAGGGTGGTGTCATCTGCCTATCTGAGGTTATTGATGTTTCTTCCAACAATCTTGATTCCAGCTTGTGCTTCATCCAGCCCAGCATTTCACATGATGTACTCTGCATAGAAGTTAAATAAACAGGATCACAATATACAACCTTGATATACTCCTTTCCCAATTTGGAACCAGTCTGTTGTTCCATGCCTGGTTTTAACTGTTGCTTCATGATGTACATACAGGTTTTTCATGAGGCAGGCCTGGAGGTCTGGTATTCCCATCTGTTTAAGAATTTCCCACAGTTAACTGTGATCCACACAGTCAAAGGCTTTTGAATAGTCATAGAAGCAGAAGTACATTTTTTTTTCTGGAATTACCTTACTTTTTCTGTGATCCAGCGGATGCTGGTAATTTGAATTGGTTTAAAATAACTGAAGACTGGCTGGCATGATTTAAGTAGATAGGTAGCTACTATTAAAAAAAAAAGGATGACTTTATATATACATTCATTTCCTTACTCATTCAATCATTCTACAAATAGTTATTAGGCAGTAATTTTGTTGCAAGGGGCTAAGAATATTACTAATGTGTAGATTCATTATATCCTTCAAAGATATAGCAAAAAACATAGGGTAAAACTGGCTATAAGAAATAATTAAAAAGCAACACTGACCACCCTGGACTATAGATTTCTCTGTGGTTCAGTTTGTTGCTACTAACTGTCCTCGATTTAACCATTAGAGGCTTTTTTTTCTTTCAGTCTGTAAATGAAGTAACTGTAGTCAAAATTTCTAGCTTCACTTCTAATATTCTGAGGCTGGAAATCAGAGGGATATTCTTTTAGTTGGCAGCAAGAAGGATTCTGACTGTGCAAAAATGTGTGCAAAAGATTGTACATTGTCTCTGCTTAGCACTGCATCGGAGAAAAAGGAAGAGAGATAAACCATGACATGGGATTGATTACCTTTGTGTGTACTTAAAAGAAACTCAAAATAAGTATATCTTGGTCTCCCAGGAAGGGCCGCAGAGGGAACAAAATTGGAAAGGCAAGTATCTTGGAGGAAGGTGAGCATAGATTCGAGAGAGACCTGGTGTGTATCAGCAGTGTTGTTTTCTGTCACCAAATTTCTCTGTGTTTCAGCACTTTGTCTATAAGAAAGCATAATTCATCTTTGTTATATACTTAAAACTGAGATAAAATGACATGTTTATAACTCTAGTGAATACATGCTAAGCAGTTTAATTTACATATTTTGTTTCCTGCTTTATGATTTCACCTTTGGTGACATATGGCACAAAGATACACTAAAATTTCCAGAATTCTTTCAGAGAGAAAACGATTCCATTGTGTATTAGTCACAGGACAAAGAAACATACAGGATAAATATAGGTTTAACAGATTAAAAATTTTTAAAAAGTATTGGTGTGATTTATGTGATTTCAGTCACTTAATGATTATGTTCATTGAAAGGACTGATGTTGAAGCTGAAACTCCAATAATTTGGCCACCTGATGAGAAGAGCTGACTTATTTGAAAAGACCCTGATGCTGGGAAAGATTGAGGGCGGGAAGAGAAGGGGGCGACAGAGGATGAGATGGGTAGATGGCATCACCAACTCAATGGACATGAGTCTGAGTAAACTCTGAGAGTTGGTGATGGACAGGGAGGCCTGGCGTGCTGCAGTTCATGGGGTTGCAAAGTGTCGGACAGTACTGAGCAACTGAATTGAACTGAACTGAATGCTTATATTCAAACTGCATTTCTTTCTATATTCAGTGAGAAAATAGGAATATCCAGCATTTCACCCACTTAATAGAGCTAATGATAAACAGAACACATCCAAGTATCTTTTAGCAGTTAGAAATATATAAGAATTGGTACATTTGTAGATCCAAGTAATTAAAACACGTAGCTGTATTGAAACAATATTTTTTGTGTTCAGTTCAGCTCAGCCGCTCAGTCATGTCTGACTCTTTGCGACCTCATGGATTGCAGGATGCCAGGCCTCCCTGTCCATTGCCAACTCCTGGAGTTCACTCAGACACATCCACTGAGTCCGTGATGCCATCCAGCCATCTCATCCTCTGTCATCCCCTTCTCCTCCTGCTCCCAATCCCTCCCAGCATCAGAGTCTTTTCCAATGAGTCAACTCTTTGCATGAGGTGGCCAAAGTACTGGAGCTTCAGCTTTAGCATCATTACTTCCAAAGAACACCGAGGACTGTTTTCCTTCAGAATGGACTGGTTGGATCTCCTTGCAGTCCAAGGCACTCTCAAGAGTCTTCTCCAACACCAGAGTTCACAAGCATCAATTATTCGGTGCTCAAGCCCTCTTCACAGTCCAACACTCACATCCATACATGAACACTGGAAAAACCACAGCCTTGACTAGATGGACCTTTGTTGGCAAAGTAATGTCTCTGCTTTTGAGTATGCTATCTGGGTTGGTCATTACTTTCCTTTCAAGGCGTAAGCGTCTTTTAATTTCATGGCTGCAATCACCATCTGAAGTGATTTTGGAGCCCAGGAAAATAAAGTCTGACACTGTTTCCACTGTTTCCCCATCTATTTCCCATGAAGTGATGGGATCAGATGCCATGATCTTAGTTTTCTAAATGTTGAGCTTTAAGCCAACTTTTTCACTCTCCTCTTTCACTTTCATCAAGAGGCTCTTTATTTCTTCACTTTCTGCCATAAGGGCGGTGTCATCTGCATATCTGAGGTTACTGATATTTCCCCCGGCAATCTTGATTCCAGCTTGTGCTTCTTCCAGCCCAATGTTTCTCATGATGTACTCTGCATATAAGTTAAATAAAGAGGGTGACAATATACAGCCTTGACATACTCCTTTTCCTATTTGGAACCAGTCTGTTGTTCCATGTCCAATTCTAACTGTTGCTTCCTGGCCTGCATATTCTTTGGAACTCTGCATTCAAATGCTTATATCTTTCCTTTTCTCCTTTGCTTTTCACTTCTCTTCTTTTCACAGCTATTTGTAAGGGCTCCTCAGGTTTCTCAAGAGGCAGGTCAGGTGGTCTGGTATTCCCATCTCTTTCAGAATTTTCCACAGTCTATTGTGATCCACACAAAGGCATTGGCATAATCAGTCAATAAAGCAGAAATAGATGTTTTTCTGGAACTCTCTTGCTTTTTCCATGATCCAGCGGATGTTGGCAATTTGATCTCTGGTTCCTCTGCCTTTTCTAAAACCACCTTAAACATCTGGAAGTTCATGGTTCACATATTGCTGAAGCCTGGCTTGGAGAATTTTGAGCATTACTTTATTAGCGTGTGAGATGAGTGCAATTGTGTGGTAGTTTGAGCATTCTCTGTCATTGCCTTTCTTCAGGATTGGAATGAAAACTGACCTTTTCCAGTCCTGTGGCCACTGCTCAGTTTTCAAAATTTGCTGACATATTGAGTGGAACACTTTCACAGCATCAGCTTGTAGGATTTGAAATAGCTCTACTGGAATTCCATCTCCTCCACTAGCTTCGTTCATAGTGATTTTTCCTTAGACTCACTTGACTTCACATTCCAGGATTTCTGGCTCTAGGTGAGTGATCACACCATCGTGATTTTCTATATCATGAAGATCTGTTTGTATAGTTCTTCTGTGTATTCTTGCCACCTCTTCTTAATATCTTCTGCTTCTGTTATGTCCATACCATTTCTCTTCTTTATCAAGCCCATCTTTGCATGAAATGTTCCCTTGGTATTTCTAATTTTCTTGAAGAGGTCTCTAGTCATTCCCATTCTATTGTTTTCCTCTATTTCTTTGAGTTGATCCCTGAGGAAGGCTTTCTTATCTCTCTTTGCTATTCTTTGGAACTCTGCATTCAAATGCTTATGTCTTTCCTTTTCTCCTTTGCTTTTCACTTCTCTTCCTTTCACAGCTATTTGTAAGGCCTCCTCAGACAGCCATTTTCCTTTTTGCATTTCTTTTTCTTGGGATGGTCTTGATCCCTGTCTCCTGTACAAGGTCACAAACCTCCGTCCATAGCTCATCAGGCACACTGTCTATCAGATATAGTCTCTTAAATCTGTTTCTCACTTCTACTGTATAATCATAAGGGATTTGATTTAGGTCATACCTGAATGGTCTAGTCATTTTCCCCACTTTCTTCAGTTTAAGTCTGAATTTGGCAATAAGGAGTTCATGATCTGAGCCACAGTCAGCTCTCAGTCTGGTTTTTGCTGACTGTATATACACTACCAATTGGCAATTTCATAGCATGATATTGGTGGTGAGATCAGTACACTGATGAATATGACCCTATATTCCTACGCTCACTGCTGCTGCTGCTGTCACTTCAGTCGTTTACGACTCTGCAACCCCATAGATGGCAGCCCACCAGGCTCCCCCGTCCCTGGGATTCTCCAGGCAAGAACACTGGAGTGGGTTGCCATTGCCTCCTCCAATGCATGAAAGTGAAAAGTGAAAGTGAAGTCACTCAATCGTGTCTGACTCTTAGCAACCCCATGGACTGCAGCCCACCAGGCTCCTCCATCCATGGGATTTTCCGGGCATGAGTACTGGACTGGAGTGCCATTGCCTTCTCCCCTGTGCTCACTAGGAAATCCTATTTCCTCAACATGTCAGATACGTGTTATCTGACTTGCTTTGGCCAATGAAGTGCCAGAATTGTGCCACTTATTGCCAGAGGGTTTTAGAGCCAGTGTGTGATTTATCACATTTCCTTTATTTTCTTAGCAATTATGGAAACATTCATTGAAAGGGAGCATCCATCTCTGTAAGAATCTAAATGATGACAATGAATGCACCCTCCAGAGCCTTCAGGTAGCTCTAGCTAAAAAAAAGACATTAAGGCATTGATATATGAAGTTGTTTTTTACTGCAGCATAACTTTGTCTGTTGTGTCTGATATATATATATTATATATGTATATATATATAGTGAAATCCTTGATAGTATGAATCATAGCTCATTTACCATCATATCTCCATTACCTAAAATAGTATCTGGTGTATTCAATATTTATTGAATCTATGAATGACTTAATGAATGATGACACATGAATATTTGTTGCCCTCTTTGAGTGTATAGGCTTAGTTAGCATAGCAAAAACAGCAATATAAAAGCCATCTGGAAATGAGGGTAAGTTATTTACATAATTTATGGGCCAGAAGTAAATACATGTTACTATTGGAAGGAAAAGGTTAATGCTAATTGAATGAAGGGGCAGGAAGAAGAACTTTGAGACTTCCATTAGAAAAGTAACTCGAAGCTCTTACCACTCACAGTACTAGCAACAGTGATTTTTTACATAAAAAATTCTGCATTTAGGAATTTAATGGTAGTCTGTATGAATCTAGCTGTGAAACTTTTACACAGAAATGAAGCATGGAATAGATTTATAAATTGCTTAGTAGTTTCTCCAATTCAGAAATCCAAACAGTTTTTTTTTTCCTTTGATTTGTCTTGGTTAGAGAGGAAATGACAGATTTGTCAACCAGCCATGTAATTAGAATTAACCTTGGCCACAAAGAGGTAACAGATGAACCAGCTGAATCACACCAATATTTGCCTGTCTACATGTGAAATTCTTGTCTTTGATTATGGCACAGAAGGAAATGCTACTCTTTTGTAATTTTTGTCTATAAACCAATAAAATTGTTCCCTCAGGATACATCATAAAGACGTCATTGAATACTCTAATTGTAGCATTCACCAAAGTATTTTTTTTTTTTAAAGCAATAATGGTCATAAACTCAGATTTTTTAATCAAAACCAAAAATCTAGTGAATTGAGCCGTTTTTCTGATATTTTTGCTGCTTAAATTTTTTGGTAGTCACTAACTCCATAAATTGAAACTGCATTTACATAATCTGAGCTAAAGTAATCAGTAATTTACAGTTAAGTTAAAATAGAAAACCTGTATTTTTCCTCTGAGAACTACACACATATACCATTCCCTCACATACATATCAACATCATCTTTCAAAATGCTTTTTTTTCCCCTATCCACTGATTATTGTTCAAAAGTATCTGAAAATTTAAGATTCAAATAGCAGGTTGTATAATACTTCCAGGGGAAGAAATTCAGGAGAATTTAAAGAAAATTGGCTTAGCCATGTGTTTTGAATATAGGCAACAAAACAATTTCTATTTGAATACAACCATATCAATGAAAGGAGTCAGTGAAGGTCTTGTCCAATGCCATTTGGAGTGTTGTCAGAGTTAAGAGAGTTGTTATAAGAATCCCAGTGGCAGAGAGAACTGCCTTAAGTCAGGACTTTATTTTCTTCTGTTTCTTGTTTTCCCCTTCCCTAAATGAGAAACAAACAGAGGAAACTATAATGTTGTTTTAGCAGATAAAAACCAGCCCACTATTCTGGGTATCATATATTGCGGTCATTGCTGCTGCTGTTTCACTCAACTGTGATGGCTTCAAAGTGTGACTGAAACTTTTTTGGACACTTTGACATTCCTCCCATATTCCTGAATCTGAGTAGGCTTGTCACTGTGTCAACTGAAAGATTACAGAGGAACCTACACTAGATAATTCGTAAGGTCACATTGTAAAAGGCTGGTAGCTTCCACCTTATGCATTGAAACACTCAGCCCTGTAGTACTGAGGTGCCAGGCAGTGATCAGACCACACTGAGGTTGCCGTGTTGGAAAGGACAGCATAACCAGAATGTGTGGCTTTAACACTTGGCTCTGCACACTACCAGCTCTGAGTGGGCACTTCCTTACTCTCCCTGTGCCTCAGTTTCCTCACTTATAAAAGAGAAATAATAGTCTGGTTCATACTATCTGTTCTGTTATCTTACCTCTACCTTATACAGTTGATTAAAGGGTCAGATGTGTGTAATTGTTTTCATTTTTATTTTTTATCTAAACTGAAAGAAAAAAAGAAAAAAAATGGTTTGCCATTTTTCATACCCTCCTGTCTATACTGCTTGTGAACACCAATCTATTTTTTGTATCAATAAGCTTGTGTATCTTTTGCTTGTGTTTTGGTTGTTTGGTTTTTGTTTGTTTTACTTTTAAATATGTATGGAAGAAATCATATGGTATTTGTCTTTCTTTGCCAAAACTATTCAACTTTGGATAATGCCTTTGAAATCTATCCATGGCATCACAAATGGCAAGACTTTCTTCTTTTATGGTTGAGTAATATTCAATATTTGTGTGTTTGTGTGTGAGAGAGAGAGATCATTTTTAATCATGAATTCACCCATAGAAGTTTGGTTGTTCACTTACCTTGGTTGTTGTAATTAACGCTGCAGTGAACCCTGGAGTGCATATGTCTTTTCTAAATAGTGGTGTTTTTTGTTTTTTTTTTTTTGGATAAATGGTCAGAAATAAAATAGCTGGATCATATGGCAGTTTTATTTTTTAATTTTTGAGGGACCTTCACACTGTTTTTCATTGCACCAATTTATGTTCCCACCACCAATGTGCAAGGACTCCTTTTTCTCTACATTCTATTCAACACTTGTTATTCCTTATCTTTCTGATAATATATGTTCTAATAAATGTGAGGTGATATCTCATTATGGCCTTGATTTGCATTTCACTGATTAATAACGTTGAGGATCTTTCACAACCCAATCTTTTGTTTTATCTCATTCCCTCTTTCCTGTGGATGTGTGCATGCTCAGTCGCTCAGTCTTGTCTGACTCCTTGCCATGCTATGGACCATAACCCACTAGGATCCCCATGCATGGGATTTTCCAGGCAAAAATACTGAAGTGGGTTGCCGTTTCCTTCTGCAGGGGCTCTTCCTCATTCAGGGATCAAATCCATGTCTCCTGTGTCCCCTGCAGTAGCAGGCAGATTCCTTACCACCGAGGCACCCGGGAAGCCCCTCACCCTACCCTGTATTCTTTAGCTTATCAATTTCCTTCAGAAAGCAGTTCACTGGGTTCTTACTTTTCTGCTTGTTGCCTTGTCAGTGGAGGAGGACAGTATGACACCAACTCTCCCCTTAACACCATCAGCACTTCTCACTTCCCATGCTTAAGCTCCTGGTCCTCACTCTATTCTTTTCAAGCATCTTCTATTCAATTAAACTTCTTTAAATAGATTCCTAAGAGACACTGTCTCACCAATTTACTTTCATGTACTCTGGAATTCATTTGCCAGAGGAATCCTGTTTGTCATAGCACTGATTGCTTGATTGTTTGTGTTTTTAGCCCACCTCCTTCCTGTTGTGGAAAGTCACTTTCCTCCTTTCTTCTTTTGAGGTGCCTCTTCACCCCACTTTCCCTAAAAGAGAGAATGGATTGTGGGCCTGAGACTAACCATTCCTATCCTGAAGTACAACATTCTCATCTTGTAATAAATTCTTAATTTTCTTGGGTAGTGAAGACTGAAGCTAAAATACCGAACCTTTGGTCTCTTTTTCATTCATGGTTTAGGGAACACCCAAGGCAGTACTTTGGTCAGGGATTTGTTATTCCCAGGAGGATATATGCAGCCTCAAGTGGCTCAATGCAGCACCTAGGAGGAAGGTTTAGAACAGAAATACAAGAGAAAGATCTTTATGCTGTAAGACGCCCTTTATCCTCACTCCATCAACACCTCCCGTTTCAAATACAATGAATTTATTGATGGGACTGAAATTCTGCTTTATGTAAGTGGGTGCAAAGACTAGCAGACAAGCAAAACGTTAATTTGAACATTAATGAAATCTTCTTAGTATCAATTGGCTGGCTGAATCTAGAGCAATTTAGTTAGATTTCATAGGTAATAGAGGGTTCTCAATCATAGCAGTCAAAGGAAAGAAAATTAGTAGTATTAACATCATCACTCAATACTCATAACAAAATACTTGTTATACTGAGACCTATCAACAAAAAATCTGTATTTCAAATGAATTAGATTCTATTGAAAATTCTTTCATTTCTTATGAACTCCTCTTTTCAGCCACTAAACTCTGCCTACTCTCCATTTCTTACATAATTTTTATGAGAAGCTTTAATTTTCTTCTCTATTTCCTATGTTTTAAAGGGTATTTTAATAGTTTTTCTGTGGGCTTCCCTGGTGGCTCAGTGGTAAAGAATTTACCTGCCAATGCAGGAGATGCAAGTTCAATCCCTGTTCCAGGAAGATCCCTTGGAGAAGAAAATGGCAACCCACTCCAGTATCCTTACCTCAAAAAACCCATGGAGAGAGGAGCCTGGTGGGCTACAGTCCATGGAGCTGCAAAGAGTTGGATAAGACTTAGCAACTGAACAGCAATGTAGTTGTTTCTTTGAGAACTCCAGTACTTGAATCTAGACTAATGGCATTTCATGAACAGAGGCAATTTTCCCCGAATTGGCATTATAACCACCTCTTTATAGTCCTGAATACCAGATCAGACTTGTCAAAGATGACGTCTTCTGTCTAGTGCAGAAAGAGGATTACCTCTGTCTGCCTTTCAGTTCAAAACTAGAAGCCTCAGAATAGAGGAAAGAACACTTTCTCTCCAGGTGGCTTCTCCTGAGGGCAGCACTGCTTTGTGCTTAACTCCCATAGATGAGTATTCTGGATTCTTGAGTGATCTGTCCTCGTAAGGTGACTGGTGTAATTCTGCATATTTATCCACCTGCCTATTTTGGAATTTCTTAAATTATTTATGATTACTGAAAATCCCAAGCTTAGAAACCTCAGATGTAAAGATGTGCTTTATTTGAATTAGATAGGCCTTATTGGACACCAGGTCATAGTCTTATTACACCAGCAATTGCTAACCTTGAGTATCTGTGAAGCCACAAGGTCTAATTCATAACCATTACTACTGAGACTCTCTAAATGAATATTCCCAAGAAAGCAACTATTTCAAAATAGTATCTTCACAAGACCATTTGATGTTGTTTGGCCCAGGAAGGCAAATAAATGCCTCTCTGAAAGCAGGGTTAAAAAAATGTGCCTCACATCAGAATCACAGTAAAATGTACTTGTAAATATTAATACAGATGACAGGTTTTTTTTTTTTAATGTAGAACAATGAGGTTGAAATGATGCTGAAATTAGCATGAGTGCATGATATTAATTTCCTGGGATTTTTAAATTTTAACAAAACATACCATTCATTCATGCATGTATATTATACATTTGAAAGAATTTTAATATGTAAAGCTATTAACAAAATCTTTAAAGCAAGTGTTTCTATTGCTTCAGCTGTCCAGTTCAAAAATAAGAGAACTACTTTTATCCTTCTAGAATGGGATTCTGTATCAATTAAGACCATGACAGGAACCTTGCATGGTTCAAGAATTTAGCAAAAAAATTGTTTCTTCAAAGGTGTGAGAACATTTTAAAGGAGCCAGTAAAGCATCCTGGGGCACTTATGTGAGAGAAATAATATGAGGCTATTTCACCCCTAAACCTGAGAGCAAGGGCAGGAAGAGGTACTATCAGAACCCAATAAGACAAGGTGCCATGTGGAAAGAACTGCCTAAAAGGAGCTGTAATCATGGGGGACTGCAGCCTCTACTAGAAGATGCCTCCCAATTTAGAAAAGAAATGGGAAAACAAAAAAATCAAATCTCCTACTAACCTTTGATTTCCCACTTATGACCCTCCTTGGCTGAATTCTGCCAGAAACCATCTATAAGGTAGCTCAGTTCTACAGTCCATAGGGGTCATCCTCTTGGTGCAAAGAGAAGAGTAGGAAAAGGTGATGAAAAGAAGCTAGGAAAATGGAGAAAAAAAGTAGCACAACTCTTATTTTTATTTTCGTATTACAAGGAAAGTGGTAAACCCAGGCCCTTTAAATACAAAGTAGGTGGGTAATCAGAGAAGTACAGCTAAAACATCATTAATGAGGAAAGCATCTTCTATGTGATCAATATCATATTGCTGCCAAGAGAATGGAGTACAAAATAGATTCATCACAAATATGCACACATGGATGTGTTGCACCTATATACAACAGTTTATGTCATTGTGTTAATATTTTTGTTATCTGTAGTTACGACTTCTCTCTCAGTAAGACAAGAATATTCCCCGTGTGTATAATCACTCTCTCTATACATCTGTGAGGTGAAAAATAGCCTCTTATACAGTATTCTCTGCTATATGTTTTAGAGAAATTCTATTTATTGCTCTCTTACTTTAAATTGTTTTTGTGTGTGGAGAAAGTAAAAGATTGCCACTTGATTTTTATGAATAGAACCTGTAGCATGGTAATACTAGTTTGCACTAAAAACTGCTTATCCAATTATTCCAATTTTATGTGCTTTCATTGTACTTAAGAAAAATAGATTTTTTTCCCCCAAGCACAGTGAATATAAAAAAGAAGTGTGAAATAATATGACTTTACAGAAAAGCCTATGAAGGCCACTGAGCAGGGAGAATGAACCAGGTAGGGGAGAATACAAAGGAAGCAGAAAGGGTAATGATAAGAGTAATGATAAGAGTACAGTGAGATGAAGTAGCAATAAAACCTCATAGAGGACATAGTTTGTGAATCATTCTAATGCCAAATGATTCTGATGGCATTACCAATTCTAATGCCAAAGTGAAAAAGTTTAATTAAAAAAAATTGAAAGGAACTAGTGTTTCATAAAAGATACTTTAGCAAACCAACACTGTTATATTTATTTCACTGAGCTTTAACAAGAGCTTAACATTTCATTTTAACAAAAATAACTTATTACAACATAGTACATGCAGCATAATCTAAATATTTGAGATAAGTATAGAGGTATCATGTTTGTGATGAGAAACCTTTTGGTGATAAGAAAACTTTTGGTGATAAGTGTCACTTATATGGTATAGTTCAATTTCTTAGCACACATAGAACTTCTGACTGGAAGGATGCTAAAGAAAAGACGAGTATAT